>CM076248.1:13535633-13600633 GCA_038380765.1 Odontothrips loti | reverse complement strand
GCCGGGCCTGACCCAGAGCTCCCTCATGGCATGGACAGGAAGGTGCTCATGGGAGGAGAGGAGCGGCACAGAGGTCGATGGCCGCAGGAGCCCCCCCCCCCCCACTCCGCTGTGCCCCGCTCACTGCATGCCCTACCGGCGTACCCCCTCCCCCCTCCCCCTCTCCGCAGGGCCTTAGGCTCAAACTCTCTGTGTAAGTCCTTTTTGGAAGGGCCTCTGTCCTGGCCCTGAGCCCTTCCAGAGCAGCAATGTCAAGGGCAAGGACTCGTTGACGCGCGCATTGCCGCACAGCAGAGCGCGGGTCCTGGCGGGCAGTAGGCGGCCGTAGGTCAGCGACCTAAGCAGCACCTTTCTCGTGCCGCCTGACGTGACAGGGACGAAAGCGCGGTTAGGAAGCCGCATCGATTCATGTATTTTCTACAGTGATCATCATGACAAGCACCTGCTAGTAATTGCTTCAAGTTTAAAAATTTAAGCATTAATTTGTAAAATTCAACAAAAAACAACACAAAAGAATGCGCACGCAAACTTATACGCGATTAAAAAAAAAAATCAAAGACGAAAGGGAATCCGTAAATTCATGAACATGTTACCGTTAAGGTATACAGTGTGGAAGGGGGAAAATGCCCTCCTGGGCCGCCGACCGGAATCACGCCGTCATCAGATTGGAGCACATCAGCAGAAAAGATGCATCAAAACGATGCGCAGGACGCGTCGGCAGAGGCAAAGGACACCCGTCGGACCCGCAGGACCCTCAGGGCCCGCAGGAGCCGCAGGACCCGGACAGCGGCAGGACACGTCCACCAGGTAGCGAACAAAAGGGTGGCATGGCCGGCAGGGCCACGGCAGGGCCACGGCAGGGCCACGGCAGGTCAGGCGTTTGCATAAACATGAGCCCTTTCCTCTTTCTCCATAATGAACTCGGACAGCCCCACCACTCCGAATGGGGTTTGGGTAGGGCCGGGCCCGCCGGGGCCGCCGGGTCCTCGGCCAGGCCGGCAGGGCGCCCTTTGGGAAGCGTTTTTATGCCCAAATTCCCGTTACGCCTTTACAAAATAAAACAAAGGGCCCGTACCTTTCGGTTGGACCCTTACGTCGTCGACGTGAGGTTGGCCGGCCGGCCGGCCGCGCGCATCCAGCCGCCGAACCCGACCCGACCGCCGGTACAATGCGAAGAAAGTAAGGAAGTGACGTCACGATTTGAATACCAAACGCGCGCGCATGCAGCCACCCCAGCCACCCGGCAACGTTCAGAGGGAGCTTACGGCGCGGGCTCCAGAAATTGGCAGGGCCGCCTGTTTGAGGTCAGCGTCGGCCGGCGAGATCTCCACTCCTCTCTCCTGTCTCGAGCATAATCGCTGTCTTCGGCGTCTTTCTTTCGCTTATCGCGGTCTGAAAACGGCAAAGACATCCTGATTGGCTGTCTGCGCGCTCCGCCCCTTTTCCTGACAGCCGATACTGCGGGGCCGGCGGCAGTCGTAGGTGTTGGCAGACATGTCGACATGTCGTCGGGGAGACCCTCCAAGTGCCAGTGCCAGGCCGGCCAGCGGCCATCCCCCGGCAGCGGCCAGCGCCGGTCAGCCCCCGGACAGGCCGGGGCTGTCAAAGGCTTCCCGGCTCCCCGGCCGATGAGCCTATTAGAGCGACTCTATACTGGTGGGCGGTGAAGGGGCCGTGAGGTGACCCCGGCAGAGATCATCTTCACTCAAGTTTCTAAAGTGTGTCTTGTCTTATAATACCAGGCTTGGCGTGCGGAGCAAAAATAAAAGTATATCACCGGGTAGGGTAAGTGTACCAAACAAAAGAACGCAAGCAACAACAACAAAAAAACAACCACACAATCGAGAACCAACATAGGGTGAAATTGGCACCGTGTGGATAGGATAAGGATAAAGTCTAGATTCACATGGTTGTGGTCGTGTGTGGAAAAATACGTGGAGCGCTATTGGTTGGTTATTTTATGCAACTTTTATTCTTCTTTTGCAAAGCTAGAGATAACTCTTCAAAGCCGTCAGCAAGTGAGGTCCTTTCTCCCACCGGGCCCTGCTCATGCCTCGTCACAAATTTCTCCGACGTACACTGCATGCTTTCTTCGATGACACCCAAGATCCCTGCGCTGGATGCGCTGGCTGCGTTGGATGCACCGGGTCCGCCAGGGCGCCGGGGCCGACCGGTCGGCGCGCAGCCCAGGGAAGCCCCACAGGCACAGGCCCGCCTGCAGCCGGCACACACACACGCACACACACACACACACACACACACACACACAACGGCCACAAAAGGCAGAGGTGCCCGGGAGTCGCAAAATAATCGTTTTCATGTGGGTTACCCTTCCTGGCCGCAGAGGTAAATGAGACTCATGAGATGGCGGAGGCGTGAGACGAGTGGATCGGGTTGCAACACAGCAACGGCCTGTGTGTGTGTGTGCGTGTGTGTAGGTGTGTGTAGGTGTGTGTGAGTGTGTGTGTGTGTGAGTGTGCACTGGATGACAAGCGATGCGTGCAATACGCAAATGCACTCCGCAGCGTGGGAGAAAGGCGAGGAGAGTGGGGGCGGTCTTCGTGTTGGTGGGCTCAAAGGGTTTCGGGCGTCGCAGCGGGGCAGCGAAACCAAAGCGTTAGTTTTAGACTGTCACCCTGGTAAAAGGATTCATTGGGGAATTCGCCCAAAAACTGTCCAAAAATTAAAACACAAAACTTGGCTCGCTGTGACAAATTTGAATCTTATAACAACTGTCTGACTTGGCTTGGTCTGCCGGTGTCGTGCAAACTCGGGCACGTCTCGTATGCGTAGGTCGACGGGGAGGAGGCCGAGGAGCCAGGCTACGCTTCTGCGGCCCGGCGGTTGTATATGGCCCCCAACGTGGACTCGGGCGCACCGCATGCACATCCCCGCCGGCCCTCGCCGGTCCCCGCCGGCCCCCGCCGGCCCCCGCCGGGCATCGCCTCATCGCGTGCACACGCGTCCACCACCTGCCCGCAGTGCCCGCCCCGCCGCTGACCAGCTCCCCGGTCCGGCTGCACCAGATTCAATTTCAGACAAAAGGTTGTGTGCGCACTAACTGACTTGTCCGCCGCCCCATTAGGTTTGCTGCCTGCCCCTCGTCTCCCTGACCGCAGGTGACGCGGGGCCGATAGGCGGTGACCACACGGTATGACCACACGCCGGAGGCCGGAGGGGCGGGGTGCAGGGTGCGTCCATGGGGGCCGCGGGGTGCCACCGGGCGTGAGGCCGGACAGTGTCAGGTGCGGAGCGGCCCGGCGGTGGACAAGGAGGGCCCCGGCCAGACCTTGTGCCAGGCCTTGTGCCGGACCTTGTGCCGGGCCGTTACCTCAGACCGGGCGAGTCCAGTGAGTCCAGTGAGTCGAGTCGCCACTGGTCACTCTGCACGGGTCCGGCAGCAGGCTGGTAGCGGCCGCCGGCTCGGCCTGTCCGGCCCGGTGGGATACTTGACACCGGGTTACGGCCAGCAGCAGTCACGCCCACGCAACACCAGCAGGGTGTATGACGAGAGGGGCAAAACAAAAAGTATTTAATTTTTTTTAGGGAAGATAAGGTATCGATTGATTGCGTCCTGTTTGTTGATAGCGCGCTCGCGTGCTGACCGCAGTGCTGCCAGCGCACCAAATTGTCGATGAAATGGTGTTTGACAGTGACGCAACAGGTTACGGTGCTATCCGCGATGGGGCACGGGTTATGTAATGTAGTGCATGAACGGGGGCGAATGCCTACGGTCTCACCTGTTCAATTGGATTTTGGATTTGAAATATTTGTCGTTTTTCGACCTGCTGGTAGTTTTTATTTTTTCTATCTTGAGCTTTGAGCATACCTCTTGCCCTACAACCGTTTTCAAGATTCAGAACCCCACTTCAGCCCTTCTGCCATCGCTGCACCTATCTCTGTTACTCGCACTGCTCCATCCCCCTCCGGTCGAGGCTCTGACTCCGAGGCTCCGGCCGGCGCACAGCATTCGCTTCAAGGAGCACGCCGCGTGCGCAGAAGCACAAGACGAACGGGCCCCGAGACGCGAGCCGCGCCGAGCCGAGCCGAGCCGACCGGTGCCTGACGGGTACTTGATGGGTACCTGACGGGTAGCAGAACCCCAAGCGCGGGTTAACAACCGCACGGTCCCGTTACTAACCCAGTAACCCACTTGGGGGCTCCTGTCGTTAGCGACGCAACGCCTTGTCATAAGGACTGTTATCAGGACGTGTGCGGCGGGTGGCTCCCCACGGACGTCACCCCTACCAGAGCCCACTGTTTCCCTCCCCGGTTTACCCCGTGCGCGATCTTGTCTCCCCTGCTAATCCGTGAGTCATCCATCATCAATGGACGAATTTTTTCCACTCTCCATGTGAGTAACACGTTGGTGATTGACCAAACACACCTCCCATTCTTCCTCACTCTAAGGAAATTTATAAAATATCAACGCAACCAAAAAACCAATGTGAGAAAAAATTTGGTCAAATTTTTCGACTAAGTAAAATTACTTAATTTTTCTTGGAGAGCTTGATATTGTAACCAATGATCGTGAAGACCTACAGTATCGAAAAAGACCGTAGGGATCGGTAGGACTGCGGTAGCTGTTATTAGTCCAACTGATACTGGAGCACGGAGGCCTACATAGTTTCACCAACACAGAGAACAAAACGCCTCTTTCTCGTAATTTTCTTCCAAATTTTTCCCCATCGCTCCGGGGTGTTCGTCTTTCCTCTCCATATGCGCCCGCTTAGTGCTGGCTTAGACTGCACTGACAGCCTATGGCCCGAGGCGGCCAGTGGCCGCCCTGGCGTCTTGGTGCCTCCAGTCGGCCGGCAGCCCTCGCGGTGCCTCGCGGCTCCGACAACAGCCGATGCTGCGAGAGAAGGAGGTCAGGTTCACGTCGTGAGTCACAGTCCAGATGCTGTACGGAAACAGCGTTCGTCGGCTTTGGGGGGGGGGGGCCGTCCGCGTGTGAAGTCCATGGTCACGCACGATATCCCGCTACTGTACACCTTTGTACACCCCGTGTTCACCCGTGTACACCCCAAAGTACGACCGCGTATACGCACCATGTACTCCCATATACACCTAGGTGTACGCCCGCGCACACTATGCAACGCCGATGGCGTGGCATTGCCGTTTTCAGCTAATTTGGGCACGGCGGTGCGAATGAAATAGCCGCAACATTGGTGCTGAAATCAGTCATGAGACGTCGGAAAACTCTCGGAGAACGTCATTCGTACATAGTATTGACTGGAAATTTTGAGAAATAGTGCTGCAACGTATATTTTGAATAACACCTGAAATGTCACAATTTAAATTGCACACAAATTCGGAGTTCCAATAAGGAAAATTTGGTAAATTTGACGCCTAAGATATTGGTCATTCTGAGAAAAACAGACTAGCTCGGTATCGTCGGTGGTCGCTTGTCACCTGGAGGGCAGCATGACACATGGTGTAGTACATATCAGCCTCTACCGTGCCGTGCCGTGTTCACCCGCAGTCACGCTTGACTCTAGAGAAAGGCAGCGCACTAGCCGCACCACCGACTCGCAAAAAGATTCTAGGACACGTTCTCATACCCGTGCAACCAAAAAAAACGCACCCTCACTGCGCGCGGCCGCGAACAACTCATTGTGTAGAAGCCCCGCTAGCCACCGAGGGGGGGGGGGGGGGGGGGGGGGGGCTGACGGGACAGCCCGTCGCGCCCCGCCGTTCCCGTTCAGGTCTCAAGTAGGCTGATGAGTCAGGTGAGCGAGGCAGGCGGAAAAGGAGAGGGGAACAAAGGGTGGGCGGATCGTATGGCCACAATAATGAATATTGCAGGCCAAGTCAGCGCACACGAAGTCTTGGGCGGCACGGGGGGGAGCAGAGAGCCGGGGCCCAGCGGGGCCCAGCGGGGCCCAGCCCAGCAGAGCCGCGCCGTGCCCTTCCCCTGCCGGTACCCGGTACCCACACTCGTACCCGTTACGAACCCGTTACAGCGGGGCTGTGTAGAGCCACAGGCCGTGCAGGACGCGGGGGGCACTCCGGGGGCGGCCGCAGCGGGGCCTCGGCTGTTAGGGCCGGCCGGGCCGGGACCCATACACCGCTATAGCGGGATGCTCAGCCGTACCGGGGGCCGTGGGGGCCGCGGGGGCCGTGGGGGCCGTGGGGGTGGGGGCCGCGGGGGCCGGGCCCTTGAGCACGGCCGCGCGAGTGCGCCGACGGCCGGCGACGCGCCATGAGATGCCGAGGGGGCGTCCTCTCCTGAAAAACCTGACCCGACTTGGTGCTCTCCATTGCGTACCACTGCACCGATGTCACAGTTGCGGGGAGAGAAATGTGAGAGCGCAAACACAATGAACAGTCCGCCATGTATCGCGTGTGTCTCTACATCAGGCGCGGATCCAGGGGCGGCTCTGGGGGGGGGGGGGGATGTACCGCTTTCTGCCTACTTTCAGGCGGATTGTAACGCGAATTGCCTACCTTTCGCAAAAGGTAGGCAAAACTCGTTCAAAACTACAACCTCTATTGGATAAATCACACTGACAGTTTTAACCACATCGGTATTCTGAGTCGATTAGATTCAGTTTTCCTGAGAGTGCTCCTTACGGGCCTTGCGGGGCCTTGCGGGGCCTTGCGGGGCCTTACGGACCTTACGGCACACCGGAGCGATAACCCTTTCTCCCTCTCTCTCCGATCCTCACAGGCCAGGCGCAGGCCAGGGGCAGGCCATGAGCAGGGCGATGAACTCATGGCATGGCAGCCATGGCCATGGCACTGGGTCGCTGTGCCGTTACTCGCTGGACTACTTTTCGAAAGCCGTGGAATGGAATGGCAAAGCAAGCTGAGATCTTCTCTCCTTCTCCTCCTCCTCCTCCTCCTCTCCCGCCTTCGGCTCCTTGCCTTGGTAAAAAGAGAGAGAGAGAGAGAGAGAGAGAGAGAGAGAGAGAGAGAGAGAGAGAGAGAGAGAGAGAGAGAGAGAGAGAGAGAGAGAGAGAGAGAGAGAGAGAGAGACGCGACGGCGGACGGAACGGGACGGGGCGGGGCGGGGCCGAGTGTTGTCTGCCTTGCAGGGAATGCCAAAAAGACCAAAAGGCGGCGGGGCGGCGCGCAGGGGCAGCGGCAGCGGCACGATCATCGGCATTGCATCGGCCGCCTGCGTTGCTGCGGTAGCAGTCGCAGCGCGGCAGTGCAAAGTGTACCACGGCTGCTGTTGCAGCAGCGACGCTAAGGCGGGGCACAGCGGCACAGGACTAGCGGGACACGGCGCTGCAGTGGGACCCGCAGTGAGCCCCAGGCAGCGAGCCCCAGCAGTACAGCCTTCTGCAGGACTGACACGGATTTGGAACGGGCTTTGGGTAGCGCCCACATACGTGTCGTGTGGGTAGGCGCGTGCGTGTCCTCGGGCTGACCGCGCACGGTGCTGTCAGAGCCACCCGCGGCTGTAAAACGCTATCCATCACCAGAACACTTTTTATTTTTGGGTGCAACAGCTGACCCAGGACCAACAGACACATGTACATTTTCAGAAAAAAAATTAATATAAAAATCTAGCTAAAAACGTGAAGTTTTACAACAACAACAAAATTATCGATCATGAAATATTTCCTGTTGACGGCCAAAACCGGTCATAACTTTTAGAGGGCGAAAAATCGATGAAGAACGTCATAAGTTGAATCTCCAACCAGCTAACACTCACTGGGGGCCACGATAAAGCGGCCACGAAAATACCTGGATGTGTTAGGATGTTGATTGCGCGGCCGGGTTGGGCGGGGACCCGAGTGTGGCGGCATTGGGAGTTGGGACCGCCGCAACGCAGCGGGGCCCCACCCTGCAGCCCGTATTAAGTCGCGTGGATTACGCCGCCTGTTACGCGTGCGGTTACGGGTTCGAATCCCGTAAAAAAAAGGAAGGAACGGTCTTTCCTTTTCTCTCGGTCGCCGTCGGCCCATAGCGGCCCATGGCGGCACAGCCATGACATTGACCTGCAAGGCGCTCGTTCGGATCGCGTCTCACCACGACACTCAAACGCTCTGTGTGTGTGTGTGTGTAGGTGTGTGTGTGTGTGTGTGTGTGTGTGTGTGTGCGAGCCCCGGAGGCCCGCGCTTGTCCCAGACTTATTGAGGCAGGTCCGTGGCGTAGCGTAGCACATCGCGACGAGCTTTGGAGTTGATCCAGGAAATAGAAGAAAGGGAACCCCATTTTTGAGATTTTGTGAGAAAACAATGTTCTTTGATTTACCTTTGCACAAAGTTATTTGCAAGTGCAAGCAGTTGAGAAGAAATCGACAGATATCTTTGGCATATCCCCAACCTCGCGTTAAGCTTCGATGTAGCTTGGGTTAAATTCTAAAACCTTTGTTGAGTTCTAGACTCCACTCTTTTTGACCTGAATTGAAGAACACATTTTTCTGGGTGCACGGCTGATGACGTCACAAGAGGGTAAACGCAACGCGGCCACCGTAGTTGTGGTTTCGGACTTGCCAGGGGCAGCCGTGCTGTGGCGTGGCGCGTGCCGAACCGTGGCGTGGCGTGGTCATGGAGCGTCCGCTAAATCTTCCACACACCCACGTTTGACGTCAAATATTCAGGCCACGCGCGGTCGCGCACGTTGGGGAGCAGAGTGGGCAGAGTCTACGCGGCCCGCTGCGAACACCAGACCTATGCACAAGGAAACGCCAGGAGAGAGGAATATGAAGAGAAGAAAAACATAAAAATATGTAGTATGTGCGATGGCGCACGCCACCCGGTGCTGATAACCGCGCTAGCGGTGGGTAATTCCACTTGTGCGCGACAGGTACTGCGTTCTGCGGGGGAAACTGCCAAGTCCGACTGCCTAGTGCCGTCCGCGACAGGCCAGGCCCTCCCTGCATCCGGTCCGGGGCGGAGGCCTAGGCTAGGCTAGGCTAAGTCTAGGCAGGCGCAGGGCTAGGCGACAAGCCGTGTTTTCCACAGTGTTGCCTAGACTCCTCCCCGCTATGCATGCGTCCGGCAAAATGAACGCTGAGAATGAAGGAGTCGCGAGGATCGTTCAATTGTGGGGCAATATGGGACTAGAAGTTTGGCAGTTTTGGTAACTTTGAAACCTGAACTAGATTCATCTCGGCGACAGGATTTTAAAATCGGAGTCACGTGATCTGATAGAGGAAGTCAGTTGTAGGTCTCATTATTTCCTTTTAGACCACACGCGCCCGTGTGACAGCTTTCGGCGAGGTCAGCCTGAAAAGGGCACCCTCCTCTGTTCACAAAACGTGAAGAGGGGGGGGGGAGGCCGGGAACACATACTACACTATATAGCGTGTCTCCCACGGAGGCGTAGGGGGGTGTCGACTTATGTCCGACCGCACCAGGAGATGTGTGAAGTGTGTGTGCTGGCGTGTCTGCCGAGCCCCGTGTGCTGTTGAGGGTAGGCCGTCCGGCTGACACGAGTGCGTTCGGGTTGCCTACCCCGTTCCCGTCAGGGGCCATGACCCCCGGGATAGCAGACGCGTAGACCCGACCCGGATCTGGGACGGAGCCGGGGACCGGGGATGGGGACTCAAACGCACACGGTGGGGGCGCGGCACGGGAAGCCCGGCCCGGCCCGGCTCGGCCCGGCGCACAGAGACTCGGACGCACGGCACGGCAGCCACACGGTGCGGCCCACGGCGTGTTTTGTGAATGGCCGCGGACGCGTGCGCGTTTTACGACATATATCTCATCGCATCACGGGGCCGCCTGCCGCCCGCCGCCCCGCCTCGCCCCGCCCGACGGTTTCATGCGCATTACCATTCTTCGGAGAAATTAATGAGGTACCAACACCACAACACCAAAAATTGAGAGTAAAACTGGCTTTGTCGACAGTTTCATCCGCAACCATTCTTCGGTGAAATTAATGGGGTACCAACCACTACACCAAAAATTGAGAGTAAAATTGAGGATGAGAGAGAGTGAGAGAGAGAGAGAGAGAGAGAGAGAGAGAGAGAGAGAGAGAGAGAGAGAGAGATGTGCGTGTGCTAGTGTCACCAGTGCTTTTCAACGGGAGAAAATATGTGGAGTCAGTGTGAAAGAGTTTGCAGGCTAGACGCACAAATAATGCACGCACCTACACGGGTACAGCTTTAAAATCGAAAGTTTTTTGGAAAAGTTTCAATGCGGTGTTACCATTCCAAAAATGGACCGCTGAGCTGCAAGCTCTACGGGCGCAACGGTTGCATTCAAAATAATCAAATCTTTCCGAAAATGGTCGGGGACTGAGCGGAATTTTCCGCCAGAGCGGGGTGTTAATTCCAGCTCGTTTCCGGCGGCTTAACGCATCGCGGTACTCTCACCACTCAGAGTACAGCCGGTGGGGGCTAGAACGCACCCCGGGCCGGCTTGCCGGCAGTGTGTCTTTCATGTATACGCTGCATTCTTCCTCTTTCTCCCTTCTTGTTCTTTTTCTTCTTCTTGACTTTGGCGCCACAAAGTAAAGAAGTGATGATGGAAAATTGTGAATGGCGTGCTGGCGCTGTGCTGGCGTGCGTGTGTGGCTCCGAGGCACGTGAGCTTGGACGCTTTTATGGCACGCAGAGCTCTTAACGACGGAATTAGCGATGGCTGTCTCATTCATGGCCAAAGCCCATGGCAGCAGATACGAAACCATGTTGCAGCACCAACGATGCCACAGGCCATGGGCAGCCATGGGGCATAGCGTATAAGCCAATCAGTACCTGCTCTTGCGCCCTGCTCCACCGGTCTACCTAGCAGGGCTTGCGAACACTTGTCATCCAATTCCTCTGTGAAACCGTCAGAAAATAGTCAGACTTGGTCAACGGGTCTGCTTCGAGCTGCTGACGTTGAGAACTCAGCCCATGTGATGTGTGGAAGATTCCATCTAACCGTCTGCTTGGTGTGAATGTGGAATGTGGAAGATGGAATTGCGTGCCAGTCGCGGCAATGCGATTTTTGGCCCTGTCGTCCACGTGCGATCACTGCTCGATAACAGAGCTGCTGTCTCCCCGGGGCTCGTTTGGCTCGTCGCCCCTGGCCAGATCCAATGCGACATTCTTTGACTCAGCCACGGCGTTATTGGATTGGACACTCATTTCCTAACAAATTTCATCGTGGTACGTTAAAATTTGTTAATAGTTTGTTGAAATTTGTTCGCGTTGAAATGTGTTCGGAAGGGGTTGAAAATAGGTGCGATATTTACAAAAACTGAGATGCGTAATATGGAGAGTCAAAGTCCATCAAAGTTTGATGAATTGGAACACTAGCAAAGCAGGGCCCCCTATGCGCAGAAGCAAGCCGACGAGTGGCCCCTAACCTCTCAAAATTGAGGGCAATCTGAAACTACAGCTATTTCTACCCGCAACGCCCTCCTCTAACTCATTTCGTTCATTTCGGCTCACTCTGCCTGATCTACATTTTTGCGCCTTCCTATACTGGAAACGGCGTCTTCCTGATGGCCTGTCAACATACGGCCATGATCCCATAATATCCATTACTCAACCGGACGGCGGCCTGGCCTGGCCCCGATAAGGGCCAGAGGAAAAGGCAAGCCTGGCCAAGCCCTCCCAGGACCGGACCGGCCCATCTCGATTTCCTACTGGATAAGATTGTTTGCGGTCTCTGTTCGCACCACACCAGAGCGGCTACCGCCAGGCTACCGCCAGGCTTCCGCTGCATTCGCTATCGACCAGGACATCTCTAGCAACAGATGTGCACAAACGCCGAGAAAACTTTCTTTTTTACGGGCAGCTCTCCATTTGCATTTGCGGCTGTTGATATGTTGCACCCAGGAAGTCGTCACCCGGGTGTTTGTCTTTAGGAGGAGGGGATGCGACAAATGATTTCCCTGAATGGGGCCCGGCCAGGGCGGCCGGGGCGCCGTGTTGTCCCATCCTGTCCCGTCTGACCCAAACAGACGCAGCGGTAGCGCGGAAGTGCTTTGACAGCCCGACGACTTGCTCTTCGCGGAACCAACACACGGAGCGAGGAGTGCGCCTCGGCAGCCCAGCGCTCGTCTCTAGCTGTTCATAACTGACGCTTAATCACCATTGTGGTCCGGCGGAGCGGAGCGCGCTCAGCCTAAAGGCCGCAAGGCTCATCGGCGTTATCCGGCAGGTAATCGCTTCCTTCTTTGCACCTCTCAGTGACCACGCCGAGGACCGCTGTCGGTGGTCCTGCAGCAGCGCAGCCAGTCCGCTCCGAGATGACATCAAGTCGGCACTTCAGCAGCCCGAGGACTCTCACACACACACACACAGCACACACATGTCACACGCAGCTCATTCATTCATCCCAAGCGCCGCTGCTGCTGGAGGCGTTCGCAGAACGACCGATTCCGCAAAAGAAGGACTTTGAATCCTTTGGGGGCTGGCTGAGGACCCGTTCCTTTGGGTGTGAGCCGTGCCACCCTGTTCGTGACCAGGCTGGACCAGGGCAAGCGCGCAATGCATCCCATTCAGCGCGCGCGCGCATTATTTTGATTCTTTTTATTTCACGCAGCACGAGGATCATTTTTACCCGGAATTGTCAGAGACGCGGTGGACAGTGTGCACTCCATGTGACAGGAGGGCTGTCGGGAGAAGCACCTGAAGAGCCAGCGGCCGTCAGCGGCCCGGCCGGCACCCATTGGCGGAGGGCCCTGTAGCCCTGTCCGCTGGCGACCCCCGCCCCGCGCGTCTCGGACGACCAATCCCACACGACACGACTTCTGCCTGCGTGAGATGCCTTTTGAGTGCAGGGGGCGATTGGAAGGGGGGGATATTTCACATTCGCAAGCAAAAATGAAAAAAAAAGAAAAGCAAAGAAACAATGTGTATGCATAAACAGAGTCGGAACACGCTTCTGCACACAAAATGTCATATACAACGAATTTTGTTCCTCAAAAAAGGTTGCAAGTATTTTGAACCAAAACACCAGAAAGATTTAACTTGAACTTACTAAACGGTACAATTTTGTAGTATTCGTGTGTCGCACCAAGAGACGCAATTTTGTACCACACGGCTTTCACAATGAAAGATCCTCCAGTTGTTTTGGTTCTAAACTGCTCAACAATTTTTGTAAAACGAAATTTTACCCACGGCATTGTCAGGGAGCAAAAGTGTTGCGTTCTAAACAAAATTTTCGCGAGGAAATGGAGTGGCTGACGAGTGGTGCCGCCCACTCGTAACGTACATACGTCGGCGCGCTAAGATAGTACACATCCGGCTAAACTGTCCGGCCGGCTCTGTCGCGCCGTGTTAATGTGGTGTAGGCATCGCCTAGCATCACGAGTGCTGCTGCTGATACCAGAACCAAGGCAAATAAGGCGCGGCCACTGCACTTGTTCCGGGAAACCCTGATCGAGTTGAGCGGCCGCAAACGTGTCAAAAACTTATTAGAAAGTTTCCGAGCACAGCTCAGGGTCTCCCGCGCCGGCCCAAATTTTCTTCGGGGGCCGTGAAGAAATCCCGAGAGCGTGAATAAATAGTGAACGTATAGTATAGCATAGCAGTTCGGTACGATGCCCGTGTCTCACACGAGTGCAGAAATAAATTGAGCATCGACATGGGGCCTCATGGCACCTCCCCATGACGCACAGCGCCGCACAGCGCCGCACAGCGCTGACGGCACGCCCGGCACGCCACGGGCAGCCGGCGCATGGGTCTTGACTGTTCGATCCACTTCCGATATGAAACGCTGCTTTTGATTCATGGCGGCGCGCGGCACCTCCGCGTCGTATCTTTACGGCCGCACACGAAAGCGCGCCGCGAGCCGTCCGCCTGCTTCCCTTCCGCCTGTTGTTGCTGCCTCCGCTGCTGCTGCCGCTGCTACTGCTGCGGTGCCCGTGGCGGTGGTGCTGGAGGAGCTGGGTGCAGCACGGAGCTCGCCGTGTGTCATAGAAACGGGGTACGGGTCCTCCGGGCGCGCTTGGAGGCATCTTTCTTGCGAGCAAGCTTGCAACTGCGAATGAGTCCCCCCCCCCTCTCTCTCTCTCTCTCTCTCTCTCTCTCTCTCTCTCTCTCTCTCTCTCTCTCTCTCTCTCTCTCTCTCTCTCTCTCTCTCTCTCTCTCTCTCTCTCTCTCACACACACACACACAAATGCTAGACCCGCGTAACACGAACGCCCCCCGACGGACAGCACACCTCATCCTCTGTCGCGATGGGCGTTCCTGGGAGGCGGTGGCAGCCGACGTCGGCGTACTGCTTCTGCCGACGGGGAGGTCCGGGAAGAGTCACGCGACCCCCTCTGGGGGAGGGGGGGGGGGGGGGGGGTTTGAGCACCAGTCATGATGAGTCAGTTTTGAAGGGTTTCGGGACGATGAGACGATGGCCGGCCTTTCCCTCCCTCGACGACAGGGCCACACAGCGCCCCCTATCCCCGGCCACAGCGCCCCCCAGCGCCCCCCGGCGTGATGCAGACACGGGCTTTTCTTGTCCGTGCGCAAGAAACGGGGCATGCATGCAACACAGCGGCCTGCGATCTAATCGCGTTCTGGGGAGTCTGACCACAAAGGCGGCGGCGGACGTCACCGGATATGCCATCGGGGAAAGGAGAAAGGAGTGAGTCTGGGAGACGCCGCCGCAGCCGCCGCCACTGCACCGACTGCACTGTCCTGCACTGCCCCGCCCCCACCTAGTGGCCCCGGTGGGTCCCGGTCCCCGCACGCAAGCAGCAGGACATGCCGCCGTCGGCATGCCACATTATTGAAAAGCAGGTCGCAAAGCAGGCGGGGCCCTGCGGGTCCCTGTGAATGGGTACAGCGAGCGCCACGCAGACAAAGGATTCGTTGAGACGCAATGAATCACTACTTAGTTAATTCCGAACTATGAGTTCGATGCGGCAGCAAAACAGGAAAACGACTTTATTTTTCGTTTTGATCACGCGACGAACTTTTCGCGGGTACAAATAATACGCCTTCCCCCCCCCCCCCCATAATCTTTTTCTGCATGTTATTGATGAGCTCGTTACACTCATGCACTATTGGTCGAATTTGTTTTTTCGCGGTTTTCCTCTTTTCTCTATTAATTGGTAGAAAGAGTTTCATTTCAATAAGTTTTTTTTAATTCAAAAGTATATAGAATCCTCAAGATTCATACCCTGCAAATAAAAAATACAACAACAACAAAAAATGGCAAAAATGGGTGGGTCCTACCTCGTCCCAGACTTCCGTCCGGAACCGTTCCTGCTTAACTTCGGTGTTCGGATGGGAACCGGTGTACCAGGAGTTGACCGCCACTAAGACACAGGCACGACGCAGCCGCCTTGGTAGGCAGGCTTCCGCAACGGCCAACATCGCCTCTTCCGCTGACCAGATTTCAGGAGTCAGCCCCCTTCGACCAGCCAGTTGGTCTGTGGCCGTGAGGCCACTCCCTCGCGGATTGAGAGGGAGGTAGGATGCCCAGATCGTACACGGCCGAAGCCGATTGTACTCTACTCTTCTACGCCATGTATCCAAGTAGGTGTTGCCCGAATACTCCAGATTCCGAGGCCTTACGCTTGAAAAATGTAGAAGGCCGAACCCTAGGCCTCTACATTTAACTTCTGCCGAGTCTTGGCAAGCACCATTCCCCTGCTTGGGCGTCGAACCACTGTTCCTCAGCAGTGAATTCAACCTCCGGGGAATGTCCGCGGCCCAACGTCCGCGGTCACTCAGACAACACACTTTGAACACGTTCTTTTGGTATATTTTACCCACCATCCTCGGTCGGCAGACTTCAGAAAAATTTTTACTCCGGCAAAGAGTTGAACCGCGGACCTTGCGGTCGTCGACCGGCCCGCTAGCCCACTACGCTACGGAGCTGTGGTGGGGAGGAGCAGCGCGCTATTGATACTTTAGCCACTGTTGTCCCGCAGAGAGCAAAACCGTTAACTCGCGCAGTGTGCTCTGTCCGCGCGCTGAACCTGGGCAGCCGGCTCGTCCCATTCGCCATTCGCCGCTGTTTCTCAGATAGCGCCGGTCTTGCGCGCGGTGTGCTCCGTCTGCGCTCAGGGTCTGGTCAGCCCCTTGGTTCCGGTGCGTTTGGGATGGGAGAAAATTATTCGCGGGCGGCAACCAGTGGCAGGCAACTGAGCGGAGTGCGCAACTCTATCACGGCAGATGCATCGCTGACCGAAAACCACCACCGCTGCCGCCGCATCGCCACCACCACCTGGGCGATAATTTGCATGCCGGGCACATAATATACCTTCCTGTTTCCTTCCCGTAAAGATGGACAATGTGCGACCCGGAAAAAAATGAGTTATCTCTCCGTGGAAAAAAAACGAGAGGTCACCTGGGCGCGCACACGACTGGCAGCCGGCCGGCCCCACCCCACCCCCGGGTCCTCACACGTTTTTAATCGACATCACCGAATGCGCGCCGCATGCGCGTGCGATTTCGTTTTTCTACCTGCCCGCCCCGCCCCGCCCCGCCGCGCGTGCGCGCCTCGCCCCGAGGGCCGCCCTGGGCTGGGAACCCCGAGCTCAGCTCTGCCCTTCCGTCTGCCATTCCGCAATAACATCTGCTCGGGTCCACCCTTTGGGACCCTCTGGCCCTTGGAAGGGCTCCTCCAGGCCTCCCTGCGCCCTTGATGGGCCGTCGCACGCGTTGGCACAGAAGGGTTGGCAGACGGGACGGGGCGCAAAAACTGTTTCGCCGCTCGCACACGGCAAACACCGGCAGCCTGCCGCGCAGACGGAAGGGGGGAGGAGTGGTGTGGGCGCGCAGAGCGGAGGCGGCAGATTGCATCGTATTACAGTCAACTCTTTCGACTCGACACGCATCATTTCCCCGGAAATCACACGTGCCCAGGGTGCCCCGTGGTGCCCTGCGGTGCCCTCTGGTGCCCTGACGCAGCCGGAGCAGATGAAATGGCAAGGGCTGAGTGCTGTGTCTGCAGCGGTAGATGCCTAACCTAACACACTGCAGCAGGGACGAGAATTGGAAGTGTGAGATTATTTGATTCTGATAGCTCTCATCCAGGTTTGAAAACTACCGAATCTGCTCATGACGCATGGCAGTAGGTGCCTAAAAAGTGATTGGGGTGCCTAAATAGTGGTATAAACAGTTGTCCAAGCAAGTTGGCCATTCTGATAAGTGTTTGCGATGACAGCCAAGGACGACACCCGGTGGTGCCGCGTATGTGAGAATTTTCGTTTCTAATCATTAATCTAAGTTGTCGATCAATGCCTTGGGAACATGCTTATAGTGGTTCAAGGGTTGCCTAAGCATAAACTCTCTTGTATGCTCTTTGCCTGTTGACCATGAGAGGCCGGTCCGGTTCGCGCGGTGGGACCATAAGGGCTTCATGGCTAACAAGAAAGGATTTTACGTTTGAGGCGGTGGCAGTATAGCAGTGTTATAGGAGGCCTCGAAGGGGGCTCCGTGGGGGAGCACACGTTGTTTGCGAGGGGGGAGCAGGGGCTCGGCAGGGGCACAGCCCATCGGGCCTCCAACGGGACCACGACTGCCACTGCCAGGCGCGTGCTCTGATCATGATGGTGCCGTATAGTGTGAAACAGATGGCACCTAACACGCGCGCGCACACATACACACACACACACACACAGCGAATATACCAATTTCACGGGGGCTTCTTGGCGACGTAGGAGCCCTCCTCACGCATCTCCCTCCCCCACACACCCCTTTCGATTTTCATCTGCTTTCGCTTCCTCTCAGAATACCAACCTCCCCTACTCGTATCCCCTCTGACGACGATTATACATCGTTTGTAACGGGTTCACTAACCCAACAACAAATAATCACCCCCACTATACCCATCCACCTGCCTGCCTCCCGGTAGCAGGGGCCCGGCTGGGGCAGCATATGCTAGCTGAGCGGTGCAGTGTCTCAGTGAAATGATCGATCTCACCACCAGAACCGAAATTTTCTCCATCACTTTCCCTTTCGAAGCAGATAGGCACCCCTGCTCACCCCCGGAAATACTTTCTCCCTCCCCGCTCCCCCTCCCATCCCTTCCTCCATCCTCCCTTAGTATTGTTCTCCGCCCGCTTCCGGAAAAATCTTCGCGCGCATTTTTACCTGTTCCTCCTATGATGCCCTCGGGGTTTTATCGCGGTGGCAAATCAAGAGAAAAAGAGAGAAGGAGAGACAGAGAGGGAGAGAGAGAGAGAGAGAGAGAGAGAGAGAGAGAGAGAGAGAGAGAGAGAGAGAGAGAGAGAGAGAGAGAGAGAGAGAGAGAGAGAGCTATCGCAAGCGATCGACGGGCCTCGCCTCGCCACATCCCGCAGCTGCGACATACCGCACACGCACACACACCCACACACCCACACGCACGTGCCAATCCCCAACCCTATCCGCGCCGGGCCTCTTGTCGATACGCCATGATGACCCCTTCGCCACAGCACAGCGCGTGCGATGCGTAAAGGGATATGTTCCGGACTGAGTGCTGAAGGATCGTCCACTGTCTGCGACCCGCACGCTTGACAGTACTAAAAGGTGCATGAGCAGGGTGCCTAAAAAAGCTTCTCCAAGCGTTAGGTACCTTAGTGGGTCTCTCCTTATTAGGCGTTTTATTATTAGGTACCGTATATTCGGCAGCAAAATATTACGTATGTAATCAGGTGACCATCGTTTGGACAACCGTATGCAACCGGCAGACCGTACGGATGGTTGTCTGATTCTGACGTTCCACACCCATCAATGGTCGTTACGTAATTTGTGAAGACGGTCCCGACACGGCGGCAGGCGGCAGCGGCGGCCTGCACAGCCTGCGCTGGATGTACGCGCGGCTTTCTTGCAGAATAAAACCCGACAGGGTGCCATGCTCCGTCCCAGCCGGCACGTGCGCGCGCATGCGCACATACCTGCAGCGTTCGGTGCGGGCCGCGGCTTCGCGACCGGAAGAGCAGTGCAGGAAGGAAGGAAGGGGTGCGATGAGATGAAGGGTTGTTGTTGCGGCGGGCGACGCGTTCGGCGTGGGGAGCGAGAGAGAGAGGGAGAGAGAGAGAGGAGCGCAGCAAGCAGCCGCGCGGGGCAAAAAACACGACGCCGCACGCGAAACGCCGCGCGCAGCGAGTAAGAGGAGAGGATGCAAGGGTTGCAAGGTCGCGGCGTGTATGTTGTGCGTCGGGGTGGATATAAATGGGCGCGCTGTGTGCCCCCTGCCCTCCCCCTCGCACCTGGGTACAGTGGCACGCCGAGGCCGGGGCCGGGGGGGGGGGGGGGGGGGGGTCACCTCGCGACCTCTCCCTTCCGCCCGCACCCGCCCCGCTCGGCACCCCCCACTCACCCTCCGCCGCACATCACGAAAGTGACAGGAAACAATTCTGTCACCGAGCTGTCGTATAGATCCGAGGAATATTTCAACCCTCGAGACATAATGTTTCGCCAAGAAGTGGCAACTACTGAATTTCCTATAGTTTATTATAGGCACCAACTGTCCGGTTGACGAGGGCGACTCAGTGCTTGTAGCGCTGGAATTTTTGAAAACGTCGCTTTGCCGCATATCCTCCACATCGTCAAGGTCCAACTTATGCCACTGTCGCTCAACCTCCCGACACGCGTGTGCCGCCCCCGGCCGCCCCCGGCCGCCCCCGGCCGCCCCGGGGGTCGGCGGCGGCACGCCGCACAGATGCCATGCAGCAGGACGGAGCACGGAGCACGAGACGGCACCACCTTGTGTTGGGGGGGGGGGGAAGCAACAGTTGCTTTTCTGCGCCCGGGCCGAGCTTTCATAATCAATACGGAAGAGGGGAGGGGGTAGGTGTCTATTAGGCAGCAGATGCTTCGGACAGATGCACCCACACCGAAGGGCCGAGGCCGGGGCAGCGAACAGCGGTCAGTGCAGCAGCGGGAGGTGGGACTGCGACGGCGGGCCACCGAGGGGCACACCAATCCTGATCATTTTGGACAAAGACTGAAAAGACCAATTGACTGGATGTGGCTGGAGAATGACTGGAGAAAGAGTAGGCGAATTTACTGAAAGAGACAGGAAAGCGAGGTTCAACATTTTTCCTCATGTTCTGCTTTAGGGATAGATGCTGAACCACGTATGAAGTTTCGGCCAATAAGAACGTATTGTGGTACGTTAGCCGTACCGGTTAAGGCGCTGTTATCTAACGGACAGTGTCCCGGGTTCAACTCTTGCCTCCCCCCTCTAAATATTTTCTCAGTGTTTTGCTCTGCTCTGCAGAGCTACAGTGCCGCGAGCGCGCTACTGCCACTATCGTGTCTCGGTAGCCGCATGGGTAGGCGGATCGGTCGGTGACCGACAGGTCCGTGGTTCAAATCTTGCCGGTCGCAGAATTTTTTCTTGTGACAAAGCTAGGAGGACAGTGGCTAAAATATACTTCCGAACATGAAGCCGGTATGGCTGTCCAAGCGACCGTGCGGGCTAAGGCGCCGCCGGCACAAACCCCCGGTCCCGAGGGTCTAGGGTTCAATTCCCTAGATTCGAGGGTCCCGCCCGGGGGGGCGTTCTGTGCCTCTGGAGAAATCCAGGGGGGAGACTCGGGGGATGTACAGAGCTTCTAGGGTTCGAAGCTTCTGTTTTCCTCTCTCTGAATCTGGCAGGTGCGGACATGCCGCTACTCGGTACGTAGCGAGTAGAGTACAGCGGCTTCGGCCGTGTACGAAGGGAACCTATGTCCTCCAAATCTTCGCAGGGGCGGACTCCCACGATGAGTGGGGCCAAACCAGACTGCGGTTGAAGGGCACTACAGTATGATGGAGTCCCGGAGGCCGTGGTTAGCGGAGGGGGCCTCGCGCATAGGCGCGGGCTAGGGGTTGCCGGGAGATCCGTCCGGCGCAAGCCGGGTAGCGGGTTCTAGTGCTGTGTCCCGGGGCCAACTAGCAGCCGTAAAGCACCGGTTCCCGTAAGATCACCGAAGTTGAAGGCAGGGGTCCTGGCGGAAGCCGGGACGATATAGGTTTTGTCACCAGCGGTCAAACATGCCATCAGGCTTTTTTACCCTCTGAAAATTTTCGGAAACCTGTGACTGGAATTCTGGGGAACAGGGACTGCTTCGTTAGCGCGTATGGTATCGACTCGAATGCTATTGGCCTCGGCGGATGACCGCGAGCGGATGGCTGTCTGATCATTACTCGATTGGTGGGCGTTATGTGATGCGAACGGCCCGTCACGCTGAGCGGAGCAGTGCGGAGCAGTGCGGAGCAGGAGCAGGAGCCTGGCAGCGCTGCGCCGACGACAGCTGGAGCCGCGGCAGCTGAGTGAGGTAGGGCAGCGCGGTGGTGGCGGTGGCGGCTGCAGCTCATGCACGGTGCACGGCCAGCCGCGCTTCCACCGCCACAGCCGCTGTCGCGGACCTGGCAGGCGTCCATCCCCTACTGCCCACTCGATGTGCATGTCCAAGTCCACCAAGGCCGGCGCACGTCGTCGGCCGAGTGCAGCCGCGCCACCCTATATCGGCCTCGGCCCGCCGGTGCCACACACAAGACCCGGGCACCACAGAAGTAAAAGGGGACGAAGAAAAAAACTAAGGCGACGTGAGGCGGCAGCTGCTGCAGCAAGAAGACGAATGCATCACAAAAGGGGAACGCCTCCCGGGCCGGCGACGTTGACATGCGGAAGAGGAGAGGTGACACCTCGCCACAACTGCCCCGTACCCCACGCCTCACTCCGGGCACGCTCCGGGCACGCTCCGGGCACGCTCCGGGCACGCTGCCCGCCTGCCTGCCCGCTGACTCAGAGGGTGGAAAAGAGAGCGGCTCACCTTCGGCGGAGCTCACACATGAAGCCGCTGCACCCGCAGCCCGCGGCCAGCCCGGCCCAGCCCGTTCCGGGTGACTCAGCAGGCAGCCCCCACCTCGCCTCCAGCATCACCCCCGCCGGCCCGCTACCGACCCCCGCGAGCCGCGTCCGAAACGCGCCGGACCTCCCGGAGAGGTCAGGGCCCCGGGCCATCTGCAGGGCGGCGTCCGAAGCGCGACCGCAGCCACAGAAGCCGCGTGGCGCCGGCGCCACGCACACGACACAAGCGGCCACGCGGCTCCACGGATCGGCCGTGCTCCGAGGCCGCGGCGCGGCTGTCGGCCGATGCGTCAGGCGAGCTGTGTGACGACCGAGAACGCGCGAACGCAGCCACTCGGCACGCACACCCCACCGCGCCACACACACCGAGAGAAATGCGGCGTCTCGTCCAGCCATTTCTCCGCGTGCCGCCGCGAGCGTGTCCGCGTATTCCGGGCAGATAGTGCGTATCGCGCCGTGCCGACAGGCCAACAGCGCAGGGATGGCATGGCCTGGCGTGGCGTGGCATGGCACGGGATGGGTTAGCGAACCCGGCTCCGCGCCCGGCTCATCCCAACGCCAACGCCCCTACTCGCGCTCGGCACGCCTCGGCACGCCTCGGCACGCCGTGCTGCGGCACCTCCACCATGAGGCGGCACCGCGGACCGAGATACGTCCTCCAGATGAGATACAGCTCCTCTGCCTGGGTATGGTCAACGCTCTCTTCTCTAGGCGCGCGGCGTGGCGCGGCGTGGCGCCGTGGTCTAGGCACACAGCCGCCCATGAAGGGGCCTAGAGCGCACAGCGCGCACGGCTCGGCTGGCGTGGCTGTATCAACTAGTATTAGACGGGTAGAGCCGAGGGCACTGGCACCGGCACCGCCCGGAGCCGCCCAGAGCCGCTCCCGCCGGCCGGCACCCAGCGCGACGACGATGCGTCGTCCACAAATTTTTTTATCCCAGTCAATACCGTGCATGGAGGGGCCATGCGCCCGTGACGGCCAGGGTAGGCCAGCCCGCCAGACGCGCGTGCAAGCAGAAGTGGTGGTTGCCTACCCAACGGGCGCCACTTGAGCTCAGGCCGGTCAATTCCGCGGCCTCACCTGCGCGGCAATCCTCGGAATAACTCGACAGACAGCTGACTAAACAACAATTTTGACCTCGTGACATTTTGATGGCAAGCGATTCCTGTATGCTCTCAAACGCCCATTTCCATCGTCACAGATTTAAGGTCCAGAATTGTGGCAGGCAGGCAATAGCGAGTGTTCCGTGGGCGGACCGAAGTGAAAAGAAAGCGAACGAAACATGCTTTTTCATAACCATTTTCGACCGTACTGTATTCTGGATCTAATGTCATCTGAGGAAATATCCCCGCGTGGGTGGAAACGACATTTTGGAAGTGTATTGACATTCTGGTTACAGCGCCATTACTAACGTTCAGGACCCACGTGGCACGTAATCGAGCAAAATTCGATTTGTAATGGACTCGAAATGTAATCGGGGCGGGGATGCGTGGAACCGTCCGTGGGAATCGAACCCACCAGACCTGCGCACTCACAGAGGAGGCTCAAGCCCGAGCCAACGACAGTTTGCTCCAGCACCACTACCGCTCGCACTCTACAAGGATTCAAACAAGTGTCCGCAAACCCCTCATTATCTTCAGCAAGGAAATCATTCCTTGAGATTAATTGGGACGTCACGATATTGTTCGGAACACCTGTGGAATTTGAGAAGAATCTGGCCATTTCGGGCCATTTTAACACTTGAAGTATTTTAAAAATACTGTAGAATACTTTAGTTCGGAATACGAAGAGAGAGAACCTGTAGAATATTGCTTCGAGGGCGTACCAAGAATACTGAATAAGTTGCACCAACGAAGTATGTACGTACCGTTTTTTAAACGTCGTCTCATTTGTCTTGCCGCAAATGAGCTAAGCCTGTGAGAGGCTAGACTCCTGCGGGCTCCTGGAAGCTTCACTAGCGGTTGCTGGTGGTGTCGCTTCATTAATTCTTAGACATAACAGGCCAGCGCAGAGCCGAGCTCATTGCGTTGCCCACTTCCGCAGTCCATTGCACCTGGGGCAACATGCACATTCAGGATCAAGATCACGTGCCACACACGAGTCGACGCTCTTGCTGTAGACAATTTTGAAAAGAGGGGGGGGGGAGGGCATCATCGCGCATGCGCTCGTGAGTCCTGACAAGTTGCACAAACTGCGCGCAAAGGGCGCGCCGTTCCATCGTGAGTCCCTTTCATATAGCACACAAACCTTCTCTGCTTTTTTGCCATCTTTTTTTTTAGCACAGGCTGCCAATCTCATAATCACACACTCCTCCGCGCATACATTTCCGGGTTGAAGGAACCCGCAGAAGACTTTTTTTCTTTCTTTTTTTTTCCCCTTTTCTCATTTTGTAGGTGGAGGATAAAGGTGAATATGGGCGTGCGATGGATTCCGAAGGGGAATACAAAAGAAGATAAAAAGGGAAAGTGGATTGAGGTTTGTTTCGGATTGGTTTTCGATCGGCAACATTCATTCATCCCCCCCCCCCCCCCCGCCTCCCACCCCCTGACACCCCAAGTGGGTCTCGCCTCGGGGCTACCGGACAGCACCTGGTGTGCAAAACTCACAAGGTGCAAACCGGGCCAAACTATCCGTAAATTTCCTTGTCCGACCGAAACTAATTTTAGATCGATCGGAAGCACTACCATCGCAATCGGCAGTGTTCATTCGAAAACTTGGCTAATAAATCGATCATCGAATTCAGTATAGTGAAATTGCAATATGTGGATTTACACAAACTTCGCCCGCAGTCAATATAAGAAAACAAACAAGGTCGACAGAAGGTAGTATCTAAGTCCCTACCTCGATTTTGGACAGAGGTGAGATGCTGGGAGACTGGGGGAGTCGATAGAGAAGTGGATCAAGTATGTATGTAGTCCAGAAATGTTGGTTTCGGCTCTGCGGACTCAGAGATGCTTCGGTTCACAAAAAACTCTTTCAGACGGTCGGGAGGGCACACAGAAAAGGGCGGAAGATAGAGGTGCGGGGGAGAAAGGGGGGGGGCGAAAAGGGAGAGGGGAGAGATGAGTGCAGCGGCATGCTGCCCCGCTCTGCCCCCTGGAGTAACGGGACTTGACCCTCCCTCTGCCCCCACCGCCCGCGAGGGAGCCCCCCGAATCCCGAAGGCACCGAACGCAAGGAATTCGCTCGTAAAATACGGTTTAGAAAATAAGGGAGGAGGGGTTTCTTCCTTAAAGATAGTCGTGGCGTGCTGTCGTAATAATGTGAGGCGACACAACCGCCCTGAAAACGCGGAGGGCTCGACTCCTGAAAATTGTGTCCATCTCTGATTACTCAAATTACTCTCCGATGAAAGCGTTTGTGTTTTGAAATTTAAAATTAAAACGCATCTATGCTGGCTTGTCTGAGACATTCGAAAGTAGGTGACAGTCTCAGAAAGCGTAAATGTGTCGAATTATTCAAATGTTTCGTTAGGGTTGACCGGATTACCCTGAAATTTGTTCGTCGGATAAACCGAAGTCGAGATGCTGAGTCGAGATAGTATGAAAAACCAAAAAAAAAAAAAATGTCGTCTATATCGCGGCCGGGGATCGCGATCTATCGAGAGGAAAACTCCCGGATCTCACGAGCAGCGGTGTATCAGATGGACCACGTCGCGCCGCACGGCGTGACACAGCGCTGCGTTAGCCCTACGTTCACTCATTTGTTTGTTTGTTGTTTTTTCCGTCGTAGCAATGCCGGATATCATGGCGGACGGACACCACTGTCACCCACCAGGGCGCGTGCTCTGTATCCGGCCGGAAAAATACCTCAAATAGGTTCCTTAGAAAAAAAAATCCATCAATGACGTCACCCACACGCCATTGACCGGAAACACTGCCTTCTCACGGAAGCTATGACCATACACTCTTTAAAATACATGCTTGATTGATTCAAATGCATTTCTCATTCTTGTTGGATTTTCTTCATTCAATTGTAAAGGGTTAGTTTCCGAGCAGCAATTGTTTTAATTTTCTTGAAATTCAAAGAAAATTAGTGTAAAAGAGTTAGTACTTTGTGTGTGATGAAATATTTTTTTTTCAAGTTTTGTAATGTTTGCGGTACTGTTGCGCCATCTGGCTATTTTTTTGGAAAAGAATTTGAGGGCATATTAGAGGTCATTGCTGCTCCCACGGGCAAAAAGCAGAGCAACTAACGCCGGAGAAAATAATCGAGGGGCTTGAAAACTCAAATTAAATTCGTGCTCTAGGATTTGAGATGAGCCACGCAGGAGTGGCCATTCCCGATCATTAACCGCGGCACGCTTTGTTTCTACTCATGCGAACAGCACCAACCAACATAAAACGAATCTGCCTTGAACGTGACACGACCAAGCCGGCGAGATACACCGCAAAAAAAAATGCGGACCAAAGCCGGGAAGGAAGCAGATTATATTTACGCATCCGGGACCTGTCCTAGATTATACAGCTGGATAATTGCGACCAGTTAGAAGCAATAAGAGCGTTAATTGTTGTAAGTTGTGTTTTAAAATGCGAATAAAATTTAATAGTGGAAGGGTGTGCAGAAAAACAGTCGTGTGCCCTGTAAATTTGTTTGCTGCTGGAGGGGAGAAGGTAGGGAATAGGGGGTCGAAGGGACTCTGGCCCGAACCAAGGCCACTCATTGACTTAGAGTGCATTGTACCAAGATACGTTTTGGCAATAATAGTACTCCGAAGAAGCCCAAAACGGAAGTCAGGAGTCGTAACAAAGAAGAACTACGCAAGCAAAGTATGAGCGTACGACTTTTTACTTTCCGTTCTCCGAAGTATACTCTATTTGTGAACGGCCACCCCTACGGAAGGAAACGTCGCATCGCATGGTTTGCGATCGTATTTGTCCAACGTTCTCCATCGTGAACGGCGCCCAACTCCGGCTGGCACCGGCATCACTCCTGCGAAGCAGCCGGAAAACAACGCCAAGCGATGCAAAGCCCGGCTCGAAGGGCTGCGCTTAGAACCCTGGCTTGGGCTGCTGGGCTGGGCTGGGCTGGGCTGGGCTGGGCTCGGCTGGGCTCGGGGGACGACTCTACACTCGTGGTGCTCACGGAGCGGCCCGGCTGCTCGAGCGCCTCGCCTCGCCTCACCTGAGCTCTCCTCTCCACCACACGGCAGAGGAGGCGGCACGGACGGCCGGCCAGGCCCATGCCTGCCCATGCCGGCACGGCCACGGCTCGGGCCCCAGCAGCAGGTCGGCAGCTGGGTCGGGTTCAACGGCCGCGTGACGTCACACAGGTTCAATGACAAAGTCTGACCCACATTACGTGCCCCCTCCCCGGGCCCCCGCCGCCCCACTCAACCCGCTCCTGCCGGCCCCCTCCACACGACCCCCCCGGACCGCCCCCCTCCCCTCGCCCACCTGCCCCGCCCCCTCCTCCGTCCAGCCCATCCTGTCCATGCCGCCGCTGCTGCCGCCGGCGCTGTTGCTGCGGTGGCGGCCTGAGTGCGCCCGGCCCGGCCCGGAACGCCACGCCACGCCAACCGCGGAACGATGCGGCGCGATGCGACGGCGACACGACAGGACGCCACTGTGTGACGTTTCAACTTCCGTAAATGTCAATGCGCTCATGCGGCATGTCGCGGCACGGCACGGCACGGCGCGGCGCGGCATGTCGCGGCACGGCACGGCACGGCACGGCACGGCACGGCACGGCACGGCACGGCACGGCACGGCACGGCGCGGCGCGGCATGTCGCGGCATGTCGCGGCACGGCACGGCACGGCACGGCATGACTGACTGAATGCGGGAGCGGAATGGCACCCGACACGACCCGACATCGCGCAGGCGCTCCGCTCCGATTGCTCCAAACGAGACCAAATTGCATCAAATAGCGCCCCCCTACCCCCCTGTTTGACATGCTTTAGAAAACACCACGGTGCTGTTCTTGAAATGGCAATACCCATCACTGAAGTGCGCCCGTTTGAAAATGTTTGCTTACGGTCAAGCATATATGTGCTTGTTCTAATGCAATTGTTATCCTCGAGCCGATAATTATCCACAAGCACAATATGCGTGAAGCAATAATTTTTCGACACTGAATTTAGAATTTTGGTAAATTGCTTATAATGCTCAACTGAATGGAAAAGATTCTTGATCCGAAGCTTTAATACCTAGATTGAAATAAATCCTCCAAGAATCCGAACTAGCAGTTTTCTTTAAATTTATTTCTGATGTTTGTTTTGAGGGCTTGGTATTTTGGCAACTGCTTCTGCAACAGTGTGCGATGTATCCTGAAAAAAATAAGAAAAGATGCTGTCTTTTCCCCTTAGTCTTGCAGTCACATTATTTCGCGGGCGAAGTGCGTGCATCGGATTTCCTCTTGTCATTCCTCCTTGGCCCCCCTTCCCCCTCCTGGCCCTCTCTCGGTGTCATGGCCCCCAACCGGACCGGCCGGGCCAGCTACTGCAGAGGGACCGCGAGGCGTGGCGGGGCGGCGTTCTCCATGAAATGAGAGGTCCTGGGCCAAGTTCTGAGCGAAGGCCTCGGCCAGCAGGGCCCGCCGGGAGCCGGGGGTGGGGGCCGGGGGCGGGAACTGGGGGCGGGGGCCTGCCGGGGGCGGGGGCCTGCCGGGGGCGGGGGCCTGCCGGGCACACGCCCGCCTGCAACACGCCGGCGAGGCGACTGGTTCCAAGCGGCTATAAATTGGCCTGGGGAAGTAAAAGGATTCGCGGGGCCGGGCTGCCTCGGCCTGCCCCACCACGCCCCGCCCCGCCACGCCCCGCCCCTCCACACCCCGCCAGGCCACGCCCCGCCATGCCATCCGCACTCTGGGCCCGGGGCAATGCCCTTCATTGGAACACCGCAGGCGAGCTAGAGAGAGAGAGAGAGAGAGAGAGAGAGAGAGAGAGAGAGAGAGAGAGAGAGAGAGAGAGAGAGAGAGAGATCGACAGCGACAGCGAGAGGCAGAGAGACAGACAGCGGGAGACAGAGACAAAGACAGAGGGATGGAGGGCAGAGGGAGAAAGAGGGAACGGAGGGGGGGGGGGAGTAAGCAAGGGTGACAACTTGCTTGTGGTAAATAACACCAATGCATTGACACGCAACAGTTTCTGTTTATGTGCATGGTGCGTGCGGTGCGTGCGTGTATGTTATTTGCATTGCACAATACATTGCAATGGAGAAGTACGTTCCATTACTCAGCGGCATTTGGCGGTTCCCGCAAAAAAAAATATTTCATTCCTCAAATGGTAACGAATGGTAACGAATGGTGACGACGAGCGCCTGCGAATGTCTGGGTAGACCAGCCCGCACGACACGCGTGCGTGCGGAAGTAGCTGTTGCCTACCGAGCAGGCGTCATTCTTGCGCAGACCTGGCGCAGACTGGATAAATTAGATTCGCTCTTGGGGCAAACTATTTTGTACGCTCGTAATGATGGATCATCACTTAATGTAATTTTTTTCATTTTTAAAGCAACGCGTCCTGACAGTTTTTAGGGTCCGCTACGCTGATCATCCCCCTTTCTTGCCTACAACACGTTGGTCCGTGGAGCAGTGGTGGTGGCTCGGGGCGGCGGCCAGCGGCCACTGCTGGGTACTACTCTGTGCGCAGGCAGCAGCAGCAGCAGGCAGCAACAGCAGCAACAGCAGCAGCAGCTGCAGCAGCAGTAGCAGCAGCAGCAGCAGCAGGGCTCTCAAGAAGGCGTGGAACGCGATGCGCTACAAGGGCTACGGCAAGTGCAACTCTCCTCGCCCGCTTTCTTCACATTTACTCCTTGTCAGCTGACAGCCCGCGCGGATTCAGACGGCTCAGCAACGCTGCCGCCGTCCAGTGGTGGATCTGGGTCGCCGTCGAGGGGGTGGTGGATATCGCGGGTTGCCTACCTTCAGGGGCACCCAGTTCAAATATGCGCTCGTCAGTCACAGAGACATCGCATCTCCGTTTTAAGATTTCTGTTCTTTAAGTTTCGTTTCTTCCCTTCCACTTCTTTCCTCCCCCCCCCTTCAACACACACACACACACACACACACACACACACACACACCTTTTCTATTTCCCTACCCTCCCTATTCCCAATATTTCAATATTTTAAAGTATTCAGAATAGGGTGGGTAAGGAAAAGGACATGGAAGTCGCCGCGCCGGTGACTGGCTTATATCTGAGGACGGCGCCAGTGGAGGAATCAGGGGAGGGGGGCAAAAGGTGACTCCCCCCCCCACTCTGCCCCGCTAAATCCGCCACTGGCGCCGGCCTCAGACACAAGCCAGTCACCGGCACGACGAGTCTACCACGCAGTTCACGACGCCGGCCACAGGCCACATCTCCAAAATGTGGTCGGACTTGGGGGCCATGGTGCCGAGTGATGGGTCCGCTCCGCTGGCTCCGCCATGAGTAGTAGCTGATTGCTCACGTAGGCCCAGGCCACACCTGGAGACCCGTGTGGCCGCGGGCCCGCGGGCCTCGTCCTGGCCGCCGTGTCCCTCGCGATGACGGCGGCCAGCACTGCCAGCACTGTCATGGACGGGACGGCAGCCCATGGGCAGGCCATGAACATGGCCATGGCCGTGCAGAACCCAAAAGCGAGTACGAGCGGAGCCGGGGACACGCCCAGAGCCAAGCCGGGGCCAGCCGCGGGGTCGGGCGGGCGGCAGGGCGGAGCCGAGCCGGCGCGTGACGAGCGGAGCACGGCGGGACCAAGCACGACCGGGCCGGGCACAGGCGCTGCCCAAAGGCGCAAAGGCCCTATGGACATGGACGTGGTCAGGCGGAGCCGAGCGGAGCAGCGGAGCCAAGCCGGGACGGGCTGAGTCGGCCCGGCCCCGGACGGGATGGGATGGGATGGGACGGGACGGGACGGGCAAGTCTCCCGAATTCTCGGGGTGGATGACCTCCGCGGCGCAGCGTGGCCCGGCGTGGCGGAGAGAGGCGGAGAGAGGCGGAGAGAGGCGGAGGGGCGTGGCGGGGCGCGCCGGGCTGCGTACGCCGCCATGAAGTCCAGCCATGGGCACTGCCAGGGCACTGCCATGGGTACCCATGGTACAGCCGGCGCAGGCACCGCAGGCACCGCAGGTACAGGCAGCTACAGAAGCAGTCCCGCTGCACACCACCTGGCAGCCTGCTCAGCCTGCTCCCCGAGGCCCAGGGTAGAACTAGGTAGAACTCCTCCGGAGAAGTGCACTGAGCCCCTGCACTTGTACCTGGGACAGGAAAGCGGCAAGGAGCGCTGTGCTGTGCCGGCAGTGCACTCTGCCGGCGGGGTGTGCAGACTGGCCCAGCCATCGGAAGTAACACGGGATGACCCGGACCGGGATGGACCCCACGATGTACCCCGCCCGGCACACAGGGGGCTCCCGAGCACGCTGGGTGATGGAGTATGACGATCGAGTCGAGGATTCACCCGCGTGTCGTGGCGAAGGAGAGGGCGAGGCGCATGCAGCGGTGCGGCCGCGGCGCTCAAGTGTTCCGGGCCAACGCCCTCGCCTCGGCTTCGGCTCGGCGGCGTGCCGGGGCGGCCGGGGCCGGTGTGGGCCTACATAGCACCGCGGGCCCACAGCCGGGGCCACAACCGGGGCCACAGCCGGGGCCACAGCCGGGGCCACAGCCGGGGCCACAGCCGGGGCCACAGCCGGGGCCACAGCCGGGGCCACAGCCGGGGCCACAGCCGGGGCCACAGCCGGGGCCACAGCCGGGGCCACAGCCGGGGCCACAGCCGGGGCCACAGCCGGGGCCACAGCCGGGGCCACAGCCGGGGCCACAGCCGGGGCCACAGCCGGGGCCACAGCAGCCGGGGCCACAGCCGGGGCCACAGCCGGGGCCACAGCCGGGGCCACAGCCGGGGCCACAGCCGGGGCCACAGCCGGGGCCACAGCCGGGGCCACAGCCGGGGCCACAGCCGGGGCCACAGCCGGGGCCACAGCCGGGGCCACAGCCGGGGCCACAGCCGGGGCCACAGCCGGGGCCACAGCCGGGGCCACAGCCGGGGCCACAGCCGGGGCCACAGCCGGGGCCACAGCCGGGGCCACAGCCGGGGCCACAGCCGGGGCCACAGCCGGGGCCACAGCCGGGGCCACAGCCGGGGCCACAGCCGGGGCCACAGCCGGGGCCACAGCCGGGGCCACAGCCGGGGCCACAGCCAAGGCCACAGCCGGGGCCACAGCCGTGGCCACAGCCGGGGCCACAGCCGGGCCGGGGGACTATCAAAGGCACTGGGCGCCCTGCCCCCGCCCCCGCCGCCCCCGCCGCCTCCCAGCTCAGCATCAGCACCACCACCCTCACGGCGGCTGCGGCCCTGCGGCCCCCGCACGGCCACTCCCAGTTTGCTCTCATTTGGGCCTCATTCAAATCAAGTGTGAGGGAGGGGAGGGGGAAGAGGGAAAGAGAGAGAAGAGGGAGATGGAGATGGACTGTGATCGACAGACAGACAGACGGACGGACGGACGGGCAGACAGACAGAGAGGCAGCAGAGAGAAGGAAAGATATGGAAGGGCGCCCTTACCTGTGAGAGAGAAAGATGGGGAGGAAGAGCGAGAGGGACGACGGGAGAGAGGAACCCCCCCACTTGTGCAGAGGAGAGCGCGCATGCGGTGCAGGAGGGCGCAGTTCCCTGTTGGGCCCAGTGGGGTCCAGGGCCTGCCGCCGTGATGAGTATCGCAGTGGGCGGTCCGGTCGGATCCGGTGGAGGAGAGGAAGGGAAAGGAAGGGAAGGGAAGGGAAGGGAAGGGCGCGGAGGGGGAGAGAACTGCCAACATTTCAAAGTCTGACTGATAATGGCCCACGCCCGCAGGCTGCAGGCCGCAGGTGTGTGTGAGTGTGTTCTGACATTAGGGCTCGCGGGTGGGGAGTGGGGGTACCAGGACATCGCGTTCGGGCGTCAACGAGACAACGCGAAAAGACCTGTTTAGCCTAGAAAGGCCCGCAAGGCCCGTGGATGTCGCAACGCGGCCACGAAGGAAATATACAAGACAAGTAAGGGGAGCGTCAAGTTAATACAATAAAATTGCGGAGCGCAACTTGTGTACTAAAGTTGCGTGTTCCGCGTTACGTCTTACAGCCACCATAGTCGTCCCCGCTTACGTCCTATTACACCTATTACACTCGCGATGACGGAAGCTCTGGAGCCGCGTCCACGCAGAGAAACTTTCACCTCGGACGGGGCAGGGCGAAGGGCCGGCCATTGGCTGGCCGTGGGCTGCCGGGCCCGAGTTGGCTCCAGAATGAGCACGATGACCGGCCCCCGCAGGCCCCGCCCCGCCCCTCCCCGCCCCGCCGCCTTAGGCTCAGCTTGTTGGCCTGGCCTGGGTATCTGTGGCGGGTCATACGCCGATCAGTATGTTGCTGCGCGTCATCCGTGCAGTACTACATGGGAGAGGGGAGGGAAGGGAAGGTAGAAGGAATACTCAGGAATACTCCAATTAATGCCACTGAACTCAGTACGTGCATAAGTTTGGACGTGACATGGGTGGTAAAACATAAAACATCTCTACCCCGTTTACTTGGTCGTCTACAATCACGTGACCATTTTCAGTCACAAAGAGGTTGTGGTGAGAGGCTAAGGCCCGGGTGGCTGCGGCTGCACCGGCTCCAAGGCACCAAGGTCACGGTCGTAAGTAGGCCAAGAGCAAGACAGACCTAGGACAGAGGCTGTGGTGGGGCGGGCGGGGCGGGGCCCCTGGGGCCCGTGGGGCCGAGTTCACGTTGAGTGGAGTGGAGCCGAGCTGATGGCCCCATCCCAACCATCCCCCCCCCCCCCCAGTCCGAGTGGTCACAGCGGGAAGAAAAATATTTTTAAAGAAGGGCCCCAGAGAATGGAGCACTTACCTTGCCCTGCTTAGAAAACGGAAGGAGTGATGGACCAGCAGCACAGGAGGTGGACCGCGGAACACCTGTGAAATCAACATGCGCAAGTTCGTTGCCTCTTTAAGTAATTCGTCATTTCCGGAAAAGTCACAAATACAGTGAAGGCGCAGACGGTTGTTCCTTACTCCGGTCACAGAATTTTAAAATGCGACTTACTTGCCCTTTTAAAATAATTCATTTCTGAAATTAAGGAGGAGATGTGTACTTGTAGAGGGTGGTGATGACCACGACATAGTCACAGCCATTCGGCCCGGCCGGGCCGGGCCGGCACGGGGTCAGGCCTAATCCTATCCTAGCATTCCAAAAGTGAGGCGTGGCTGCGGGTAGTACCAAACGAGCCGAGTCGTCACTACTGACTATTCCACGTTCTGTTCATATATATATACGCTTTCTCTCCCAAGACCAAGGAAAACCTGTATTCCCATCTTTATTGTTGCTCTGTAACTTTATAATTCATTTCCATCCCAGATTATACCGTGTTATGCGGTGTTACGTGTTGGTGAGGTACTTTTTGTATCCCCTCCTCTCCTCTCTCTCTCTCTCTCTCTCTCTCTCTCTCTCTCTCTCTCTCTCTCTCTCTCTCTCTCTCTCTCTCTCTCTCTCTCTCTCTCTCTCTCTCTCTCTCTCTATTTCCGACTCTTCTTCTTTTTGTCTCCTCCCTTCTACCCTCCCTCTCACTCACGCCCTCCTCTTCACCATGATTTCTGTGGCTTCGTTTCGATCCCCTTCTCCTTCTCTCTTTTCATTATCATGCCGAGGAAAAACTTTGTTGCTCTCTTTTCCACTTTCTTTTCATCCCCCTCCGTTTCTGTCTCTCCCCTTTATCGCTCCTTTCTTCTTGTGCTGCGCGGACACTCACTCAGTAAGTGATAGGCGTGGCGGGGCGCGGCGGGGCCCGGCGGGGCCCGGGCAGCTCGGTGCGTGTGAAGCAATACAAAGGAGTACTCCAATCACCATCACAAAGCACGGACTGGAATGGAACACGTCCAAAAGCCTGCTCGGTACAGCCAGCCGCAGCGCAGTACAGCGCATGCGCAGGTCCGGAGGCCCGGAGGCCCGGAGGCCCGGAGGCCCGGAGGCCAAGGTACCCTTCCCGCGTGGTCCAGCCAGAGAGGATCGACCAACCAAATCCTCACGGGCCTCAATGGCCGTGGAGTAAACCCCCGAATGCTGCAATTCCAACCCAAAATCGCGCAAGTCGCGAAATCACGGGACTGCGGTTTTGACGCAAAAGTGCGGTAAGCCGATGGCCGCGGCCGCGGCGCCGTTACGCCGGGCAAAGCGGTGCGGTTGTTGTGGGGGGTGGCGCGGCACGGGCGGCGCGGAGGGGTCCTGGGCCGCCTGCCTGAGCACCACGCCGAGCGCCTGCGAATGCTGGGGTAGGCCAGCCCGCACGGCACGCATGCATGCGCAGGTCGTGGTTGCCTACCCAGCAGGCGCCATTCGCGTTCATACTGGACAGTCCACGTTTCCGCTGATACACGAGGCCCACCCGGGCACCCGGGTTCCAGTACCGCAGTACCGCTCCCTCTACGTAGCGTTGGCAGCGTTTGACGCTCGCTGCTCGTGCGGCTGCGCGGGGGCTGCGGCAGAGGTCCTCTACCCCTTGGCTCCCCCACCCCTTCCCCCCGCGGCCCCACGCCTTGCCTTGCATCATAGTAGAGAGGCGCTTGGGCCCTTCCGCGTTGAGCGTTGACGTGTGAAACGACCCCCCCCCCTCCCTCCCCACGGCCCCCATTTCTCCTCCCTCTTTCCCTGGGCATTGCCACCACAACGCCACGCCACGCCGCGCATTGCCTCGCGAACATCGGCCTGGCCCGGCGCGGTAGGCCTGTGGCAGCCTGTTGGCGGCCTGGCCGCCTCCTCTGCTGCGGCTGCGGTGCCGGCGAGTGGAGTGGCGAGTCAGGGCGAGTGGAGTCGCACCGCTGCCTCCGCAACCGCCGCCGCCGCCGCTGCGCCGCCGCAGCGCACCGCAGCGTGGCGCGGCACGGTAACAACACGGGTCTGAAGGAAGGGGTACCTGGGGTCGTCGGCCGCTCTTGCGCGTGGCAACGCCGAGGTGCGAAAACTGGGTTAAGATTTGCCATTGAACCCGTGACTGTGGCCGCGTTGCCAAGTTGCGTTCGCTAGGCCGCGCCGCCCCGCGCCGCCCCGCCTTTAGGGACCAATGCCGCGGGACGTGTCGGCGCGGTCCGGGACTGGACAGGGCTGGAGATGACTCCTCGTTCTGTCGCAGCAGTGCACCATTTGGCTCCTTTCTTTCTGGCCTTGCTTAGGGTATTCCGCAGCAACTCTTGAAACGGAAGTGTGCAGCGTGCGCGTGCTTTGGGGAGGAGGAGGGGGGTGAGGGCTAGTGACCCGGCTGGGTCCCTGCGCCACGTCGGCCGCGCCGCGCCCGGTGCAGATGGCCACTGCAGGTGCAACGAGTTTGGCCACATTCGGGGGGCTTGACTTGGCAATGAGGGGGCAAACAGGAGAGACTCCGCAAATAGACTCCACGCCCGCCCCGCCCCGCTACGCCTACCGTCGCCTTTGGTGTGCCTGCCCCACTCCTCCTCCCGCCCTGTGCATGCGACGAGCAGTGGTCCTTGTGGAGCTGCCGACGTGGAAGTCCCACGTCGTACATCGTGCCAAACGGCGGACGCCAGGACGTCTGCACTGAAGACAGGTGGGAAAGCGGGACCCCAATTTCGATGAACGGCGCATAGTTCACACAAAACCTTAGATGTTCAAAGTAATACATAATTAATGTACATAATTACATATACATTCTTTACGTACAGATATGTACACCATTAAGAGCAAATCTGTACATAAGATGCACAAATGCGTGCATGAATAATGGGTGTGTAATTCTGTACATGAGTTATGAAGAAATTCGTTATTTTTACATTTAGTACGCAATGAGTATGTAGGGGGTAGCTGAGACACACAATTCCGGTGCCGACGCATGCATCACTTGGCTCGTTGAAGCTGGCACATTAGCCGAATCAAGCCTGTTTAGTTCTTTGCTCCCAGCCGAGTATGACCGAACTCGCGTCCAGCCAGTAGTATTGAAATGCAATACAAGGCGAAAGGGTGTCGTCATTTTTCTCGCCTGCTGAGGGATGAGCCTGACGCTGCGGGGCGGGTCCCAGCTGCAGCGAGCCCCCCCCCCCCCCTCTCCTTCTCTCTCTCTCTCTCTCTCTCTCCGGGGCCTCTCCCCTTTCCCCCCCTTTCTCTCTTCCCACCGCGGCACCGCGAGCACTGCTGGGGCGACGACCTCCCGAGCACGGCGGACGGGACGGGACGGCACTGCTTGGTTCGCCTGGGGCGTGGCGTGGTGTGGCGGCGTGGGACCTTACGCGTCGAGCAAGAGTCTTTGCGATGAGCAAGTTTTGGCCCAGCAGCGCGTTGCACGTTTTGGGGTTATCGTACATGCCATGGCGGGTAATCACCATTTCTAGCGTGGCTGTGTGTGTGTGTGTGTAAAGGGGGGGGGGAGGGGGTAATTTTCCTCTATTACATTTGGATTGCAAGAGGTATCGCATCCTATCTCGCTCCTAGCAATGTTTCACCTGAATGATAATAGCATTAAACAATCAGTTGAATGAACTGAGTAGTTCAGTCAAGAAACGGGAAAATATCGCTCAAGTTCAGTGTCAGTCATGTCGAGAGTTCTCCAGGGTCTGCCCCCCTCCCCTCTTGCTGCCCTGGGGGCTATTGCTGCCTCGCCGTCGTGGTTGAGTGAGGCGCGATTTTCGTCAAAGTTAAAAGAATCTCTTAGCGTGTGGTGAATCCTCTCCGCGCGGTCATGTTCCCCCGCCCCTCCCCGTCTCCTCTCCCTCTCGCCGGGTACGCACGCCTACCTCGTAAATTTCCCCGAAATTACAGGTGTAGCAGAGCATGCAGCTCCCGCAGCCCAGCCCCCAGCCTGGCGGAGCTCGGAGCCCGGCCATACGCAGCCCGCCCTCTCCTCTCACTCGCAGCCCGGAGCCGGGCCATACGCAGCCAGCCCTCTCCGCCCTCTCCTCTCACTCGCAGCCCGGAGCCGGGCCATACGCAGCCAGCCCTCTCCGCCCTCTCCTCTCACTCGCAGCTCGGCCATACGCAGGCAACCCTCTCCGCCGTCTCCTCTCACTCGCAGCCCGAGCCGGGCCATACGCAGCCAGCCCTCTCCGCCCTCTCACTGCTCGCATGCTCCTGCTTCTGGTCGGGGCTTCGTGGGAGAGCAGGCTGGCTGGGTGTGGCGGCGGAGTCTGCCCCCGCTAGCAGTAGTGATCCTCATGGAGGTTCGCTAGCTTGCGAACGAAAAGACACCTCAGCAGTGCTCTAAGTCCGAATAGGAACGAGATGGAGTATTGCTGCGCACAGTTCGTTATTAGTTTTTCCAGGACCTATCTCGGTTACTGAATTCCACCTGAACGCCAACCGAGTCTGCGAGAGCTCCAAGAAGCGATGCGACACATGACACCCTATAATTTAGCGAATTACGCCTATATCAACAAAATGTAGCGAGAGCAACGTGCAGCAGCCTTCCAGCGTCCCGAGTCTGCGAGCAGGAGCAGGGCGGGACCGCCGGCCGCCTGGGAGGTAGGCAGCCCATCACCCACACCGTCGGTGCGAGTCGTCCGTCAGTCCGGCGCTCACTACAACTGCAACGTGCAGCAAACAATTTGGGTAATTCTAATATTGGTGTTGCGAACAACTGTACTTCGATTGGTAAAATCAGTAAGAGCATACGTTTATGAAAAAAATTTACATTTATTTCAGAATATTTCTTTAAGACATAAAGTAATTATAATAAGTAACAATGATATTATTAAAGGGATACTAGGGTACTCTGCGACGGCCTTTTGTGTACCCAATGTCATTCAGGCTCAGTAGAAGGGTCGTCAGGGGTACCGAACACCTTGTCAGCACTGAAAATATCAGGTGATGTGAATGTTGATGACTGCACGTTTCTTGACGGGCCTGGCAAGTCCACCACAGGTTTCTTCTGCAAACATATCAACCCGAATAATCTCTAAGCTTTCATTTCTAAGGTAACAGTTGAATTTCTTTCAATAAGTTCAGTCCACAAAATGTGTAGCTGTCATTCATTAAAATACTTACTGTAAAGAGTGATCCAAGTGCTTTCAGAAGTGGAGCTCCTTCAGAAGCATTTGCTTCGGCCTCTGCTGTGCTAAGTAGAGTTTCTAACTTATCTACATCATGCTTAACTCGGGTAACTAGTGAATCAAGTCCATCAATCCGTTCACCTAACTGCTTCAATTCATCCTTCCGCCCAAGAATCTCAGTTGCTAATGTGTTAACAGCTTGAAAACCATCTGCTTCCACCTACAGTGAAAATGATTACTAAATTAATTGACACTAAAGGCAAGACGTAGCTGTCACTGCTCCCCGACAATTAGCATACCATGTGTATGAGGCTCTGGAATTCTTCCAACCTGGTCAGCATATCTTCAACCGATTCTGTTGCTGCATTGAGCTAGTGATAAAAAAAAAATCATCGTAAATCAGAATATACATTCATTGCTGAGATACAATAAGTCCTAACACACATTAAAATGCTTTAGAGGGTTAACTGGCTGTCATTATGACAGTTCTACAAAAAAAAATATAGAAAAGATAGTCATCATTTTATTTTACCTCTTTTGTCAAGTCGACTTTTAAAAACGCAGAATAATCATCAGCTAACTCGGGAACCATTTTATCCACCTGACAAAAATTCACTAAATATCAGAACCATTTGTAAGTTCGCAAACGAATGCGTGCTTTCTGCTACCTCTTGACTGTAAATAAAGGGTGCTTTCTTGCCTTCAAAGACCGCCATCACTGGTTGGTGGATTGGCATAGCTAAGAACAAACCCAACATAACCTCTCACACCTTGTGTTTTCGCCGATTGAATTTTACCTTCACCCCTTGAAAACTCAGATTTTGATAAGATTTTGATATAAGCGTCTAGTATCATCATGGCCAGCAAACATGGTGCGATAGAGAAGCGATAGGGTAACAAAATAAACATTTTATTTTTAACTTATTTATTACCAATTTCAAGCAGGGTTCCTGCCACTTTCATTAACAGTCTCTGTAATCACTCCTCATGTTTAATTTCTAAAAACAAACAATTATTACAATTAATCAAAAAATAAGAAAATAGAGGTAAGACAGTCAAATACAGCTATGTTGGAGGATTACCCATTGTTACTGATTCCAAAATTCATAATATCTTTCTGCACTCAAGTACCAAGACAGTGGTAATGTGCTAGATTCAACGCAACATGTTAAAAATGTGTTGGATGAGGCAACATGAGTGAAACGTACTTCGTCTTCCATAAATTCTTGCATTAGTAAAATTAATACAAAACTTCATGTTGGAACAAAAGCTCCCTTATAGCTTTCTTCATGACTTTTAAATCTTCTTTCGAAGAATTCAGGAATTAGAATCATTGGGCACCCCCCTTACTACATCTTCAGGTTTCAAGTTTAATAATAAATTTCACATTGCTTGAATGCTTGAAAAAATTGAAAAATACAGTATATTTATTCCCTTAAAAACTTAATAGTTACAATTACTGCAACTAGATCTGAAAGGTAACATTTAGTTTCCAATCTTAAGATAACGTGTCACTGCTAAGCACTTGGTGACTAATAATTTTAAAACACTACTCTAGTTAATAAGAAAGCTACTAAAAAGTATGTGAATAAACTTACAATAATAATCCCTTATTAGGTGATTAGTTAAAATTATTTTACCGATTCACATCATTTTAATAGAGATGCTAGAAAAATGATCACTTGACTTTGGTTTTTAATAAAGATAGCTCCCTACTCCTACTAATTGTCCTGAATTTGAAGTTTCTTGGTTTTCTTACACTTAATATCTAGCCGGGGAAGATCGTACATAAAGTGCATTTTCACAGAAATCGAAATCACTCATTAGTTCTATTGAATGTTATTATTACCAATTTAGATATGTATGGGAAGTGCCAAGAACCCCTTTTCAACCTCGACCTATCTGTAAAACATACATAGCAGGAAACTACCAAAATATCACAAACAAATTAATTTTAAAAAAATGCTTTGGGTACTGCACTGTACTGTAATCGTGGCATACTTGTAGCATAAAAATATTAGTCAATTCTACTAAAAGAGAAAAAAAATGACAAACGTAAAGCACTACAGAAACACAAACTGAGAAACACAAACATATGAATGTTTTTTGTTGCAACTTCAAAAGTCTACAACACATAACATTAATGGCTGACAATTTTCTAAAATCACAGACTATTACAAGAGCAATGTTTGGTAACCAGCCACGCAAGATGCAGTTAGTGTAAGCCCATCTTCAAAAGTTATGGCCTTACAAGAAACATTCTCTACAATGGAATGACAACAAATTTTTGAGTATCCCTTTATAGAAAACAAACCTTCTTGTACAATTCTGAATTGGAGAAGGTATGCTACCATAACATTTTCTTCTGTTTTGCTCTTACATTCCTTTTCATTACTCTCCAACCACTATTGTCTTCCAACAAAAGACACAAATAAGTCATCACAGGAAGTAAACTAATTCACCAGAGAAGTAGGAACAGCCCTAATCTGTCCAATTCAATTCAAAATTTCAGAATGCTTTGATGTGGATGGGAAAGACATAATACAATGTACTGAACGGTTTTATTACCTGTTCAAATGTTCTATTGACAGTGTCCATCAACTGCTGGCGTAGCTTCAAGCATGTGCTGTCTTTTGTATGACATTGAGAAAACACAACACAGTACAATAGGTGCTAGAAAACACACATAAAATCCAAGAACAACTCAAATTACAGTGTTATGTGCCCAGAGGACATTACTAACTAAGATAAGATAAAATGAACAGTAAAATCACTAATGTCTTCAAACTCCAATTTGATCACAAGCAGACTTTCTATTTCAATAACAAGTAGTGTAATTACAGGAATATCGGCATGCCAGAGTACACATGCAGCCGTAACTTAAAAAACTTAAAAACTCCGCCAAGACCATTAAGGTTTAAAATAGTAATGGTGGTAAATCTAAGTAAATTTTCCTACATGCTACATTTAGTTGGTAGGGAAAGATATGGTATAAATAATGCTAAGAAGCATTCTATAAACTTTTTATGCCCGTGCAGACTTATTACAGATCGTCGTACACCAGAATATTGAATAAGCATTTGATTAAACTTTTTTTTACCACAATGTTAAGAAGTGTGGTTTCCATCCAGTACAGGCCAAAAAGTAGCCAGAGTCCTAACAACTCTTTCACCCAACCACATAACGACATGACAAATCACAGCCTCATAATACCAAGAAGAGGTTTAATTCAACCACAATACAAGACCATGCTCACAACAATAGTATGCCAGTAGCATGACTAAGTAAAAACAAGAGTCCAGTAACATGTGCAATACCAACAACTTTTCATGTAAACAGCATTTTATAGTAAACCGTTCAGTTTCCTACTACATCACCAAACTATCTCCGCACAATTATCTTTACAAAACGAATACAAATGTAACACAAAGAACGTCAAACCACTGAAAGAAGCAATAATTACCACATCGACACTGAATACACATGGAAAACACTAGATAATCACATTCAGATAATCCCTCACAAAATCATACATTGCAAATACTATTTTCCAACACCTTCATGATAATAGACACCACATTAAGTTGTACTACCAATGGAGAAACTAGAAAACACAACAAATCTGTTTCATTTTTCTTTGCACAGAAAAGAAGAAGTTATCATAACATATTTTACCTTCGAATTAGTCTAGCAAGACGTAATACATAGTGCAGGATAACATAAGCACAAAGTGTTGTTTGTTTGGCAATACCCACAGTGAAAATGCATTAAAATGAAAAGTAGAATCAGTCTTCTTTCATGCATGTATTGCAGACCCGAACCGGAGCTTCCCAGCCACGATAAGGAACTGGCCTCTGTTTGGGCGAACAAGAATGGCATACTCCCTTGCCACAGTCCCTGCAATGGTGGCGAGACAGCTGAGGACCAAACACCTCATTGCAGATTGCACATGCTTTGGCATCTTGGTCGGAGACCCAATAGCTGGGTCGAGCAGAGTCTTTGATGAATTCTGGAATAAAACAAATCCAAATTCAAGAAAAAAAGAAACAAGGAAAAAAAGCAGTTACAATGCATGCAGTGCACGTTTTTAAATGCTTACCTTTGGGATATTGGAGAACTGACGCCACAGAGCTGAAGGTGTTAACCACAGCCTCTCCAACCCTCCGGGGTCTCACTTCAACTTCATCCACAGAGGCTGGTAGTACCCTTATTTCCTTTTCTGTAAAGGCAACAGAATTAGGGTACACAAATACCTGCTACGACCGATTACATGAGCGGCCACCTCAGTGTGCATAGTGAATTTCATACTTACTGTTTTCAAAACAAGGTTTACAAACCCTAACAGGCTCTGGCCATCCTTGTTCTGGTACTGGTCGGCTATAGGAAGAACACTCATCGCAGAATCCTTCTCCACAAGACCGGCAATGATGCTTAGTTTCTGCTGTAGCAAAATCCTTCTTACAGTAATAACAAACCTGAAAGTACATAAAATAATTTTGCTATATTGAAGATGAACAGGAAACAGCATAACTACACTGAAGCAATTGCTAAGTACAAACACTTACAAGAATTTCATGATTTGGTCTCCAATATTTAGGAGCAATCAAATCAGCCACACGAGATGTGAGATATCTAGTTGGCTGGGACCCCACACTTGCTACTGCTTCTGATAAAAATGTAACACCATCTAGTACCTTTTGAGCAGTATTCTGAGAATTTGTTATCTGTGCATTCGTCTAGAAGTCAAACCACATAAAATTATACCCAAATTCAATATCAGAAAATAAAACCATTCTTGTAAATCTTACCCCAGGCCAAACATGAGAATACTCTATGCGCACAACATCTTTGGGATCTTTGTTACCGTACCAATATTGTCGACTTCGATATATTTCACCACAATACGGACAGTTTATAGTGTACCTGAGAACGAAAACAGGAAAATCATTCAGCTCCTTATGATAATAAATGTTGCTATCATATTTTGTACGCTAAAACTCATACCCCGACCATGCGTGTTTGGCCAGCCCAAACCATGATGGCTCACTAGGTGTGACCACAACTTGATGGCCGTTAGCATAACAAGCATTGCAGGTATAGACCACATTATTAAACTGTGCTTGAAAACTGAAATTAAAAAATTTAAAAATATTAATAACAATGATGGTCAAATTGAGAAGATGTTCAGATCCTCAAAATAAACTTACCAACACCGTTGCTGGCAGGAATGGGCTTGTTCATCTTTCTGATGTCCCATGCTTGCCTCACATCGTCGTCCACAGGAGAGACATTTAGAGGCACATGTGAAGTATTCATCAGGGAAATACATTGGTGGGGGGTCAGTCACCTCCCCACTAAATTTGTCATTTAAAACCTGCAGCAAATCAATTTATCAAAAGATTGAGTTTTGTTATAATTAGAATAGTAAATCAAGATAAAAGTAGTCTTGTAAAACAGTCTTTTTATGCCTTTCATAAATGTACCCTATTTTACCTTAAGAGCCTGATATACAATGTCGGCCTGTCTTGCTGACCTAACACTTGTATTGTTCAGTTCAGCTCGCAATACATCTTTCAATTCAGAGAAATTGGTAGGTGGGCGCTTGGTTTGTGTTCCAATGTACCTCAGGGAGCTGAACGCATCTGTTTTGGCCTTTGATCCAGAAAAATAGGAACGGAGGACATCCTCAACTGTTTCTGAATGGGCTGCAAATGCCAAAAGTTTTTAAGGATAAGCCATTGTAATACTACAGCAAAGCAGCTTCTCTGAAAAGCATAAGGGCATAGTAACTCACTGGCTTTTAAAGGTAATGTGTCATGAGTTTCATGGAATATAATAACAGCAGGACCAAGAACGGATAAGGTTCCTCCAAATCCACCCCTTGAATTAACATTTCCCAATGCTGCTCGAAAGTGACGTGTAAATGCTTGTGATGCTGATCCTAAAAACTTGAACATATCAGCATGCAGACGCTCTGCCTTTGTACGATAAATAACAACATCAGAGACAGCTAACACCTGAAAAGTAACATAATAATGAATACTACTTTATAAACAAAGTGTAATAATAGTAAAAAAGAGGAGGAGGGCTTAAAACAGGTTTGAGTTTGATAATTAGGAAAAAAAACTTACTTTCAGGAGCAGTCGGGTGCGCTGAATTTCACAGGTAGCAGTAGTGCCAAGTAGACCCTCTGTGTCCAAGGCAATAACATTCGTACATGGGTCAAAAGCTGCCCACACTCCTATTGTGCAGCTAGTTTGTTCATTAGAGGTTTGGAATACACTTTCCCCTCCAAAGAAAATCTGGAATCAGTACATTAGCAACTGTAGCAACCATAATGCAATACTTACTCTTGAATGTCGCATAACGTGTTCATACTTACTTCATTCAAAGTGAAGGATTTTCCATCTCCAGAATTTCCCACGATGGATACGACCTTCACTTTTGCTGATGCATCCGAACAGCCAAGACGGTTGGCAAACTCAGAAGATGAGACCTGGAAGAAAGAGGGTTCAAGAGGAAACCAGGGCAGCATGTGAAACATAGGGACGGAGTTAATATAGATGCCAAACCTTTAGAAATTCATTCTCATCCAACAACAAAAAACTCTTCCTCTCTGTCACTGAGTACAGTTTTAGGGATGTCAACTGCTCAGAGTTGACAGTGATGTCAGGTAAATTGGACAGCATTCTTGATTCTGATGCTATGACAGAAGGAAGAGAATCCAAAGACTGCATAAGTGATGATATTTGCTGGAAAATAAACAAATAAAAAGTTGATATGAATTTTTAAATGTTTCAAGCAATAAAACAAATACAGTTTTTCTATAGGCACTTACTACAGGAGCCCGACCTCTCTCCATTTTTCTTGTGATGAGGATATAAAAACAAATTATTAAGTACCTGCAAAACGAAAATAAGTCAGAAGTTTGTGCAACTGCTTTTGAACTGATTGCATACCTCTATTTCCCATTGTACTGTGACAGTACCAACCAATACAATAACTTGGTAAAATTGTTATATAACATTGCAAGTTATGCCTGCATGGAACAAATGACAGAATATACAGCATTACTTAAGCAGAAATAGAGACAGGCTAACTTGTACATTTAAAGCAGTCATGCGAATTCCCTATCCATTCTACTACAGGAGAGGGACAAAAGAAAAACACATGTAAAAAAAGTCCATTTATTTACGGACGCCGCATGACTGAGAGCTGCGAACATCGCACTACTCAAGGCCATCGCCGTTAAGTAGCTCATTTAACTAGTGCATAATAAACTTACTGTCGTCTTGTGAACAATGCATTGCGTAGTATGATGACAATGACATTCAAAACATAACCTACGGACAAGCAGTTGGGGGTCCCATGCCCTCTCACATCATACACCCTACCTTGTGACTCACAGCCACAGCGGCAAGCAATACGGATTGATAGGACGCCTATTACTGATAAGAGGCGGGCAGAGCATAGATTATTCCATTAACGACAACAAGTATTCCCTTCATCGAATCTTGTTTTTCACTTCATCACTCTATTTGGCCTCTCTCTGGCTGCTAAATGGTGTGTTTACATGGAATCAAAACGAGGCGGTCGCAGGGGGGGCTGCGACCTCGCGACTTGCGACGGCTGTTCGGATGCTGACGAGCTAGCTGACGAGAAGGCAACGCCCAGCGCTAACCTCAAATCTTATTTATTTTCACCTTATTAGACCTTCCTTTCTCTCGAAATATGACCCTCTATGTAACTATGCCATAGGTCTTTTCAATGGCCATGCCTTTCCCGGTACAATGTACGTTCGGGTCGTTTCAAAGGGATTGATAAGGCAGTCAATCCGACAAGAATTCAAATTTGCCTCCTCTGGGGTCGTCGGGGCATACGATCTCAGAGTCAGTTACCGAGCACCAGACAAGCGGTGAGAACAAGTCACGGTTCATTCTCCGCCGTATACGACATTTAGGTCAAAAGCGAAAAGTCGGAATCGAAATCAAAATGGTTAATTGACATTTAGGCCTACTTCTCATTATATTTGTTAACGTCTTGTGAGGCACAGACAATGTTGTCTGCTCTTATCCACAGCTATAGTAGTTTCATTCAATAGGTTTAATATTTAGGCGAAATGGAGGCGGATTATCAACCCAAGTTTAGCCCATCTCGCAACTTGTTAGGTAAGAAACAACCTACGTACATGTATTGGGCGTTCCTTCTGGAACGCTTTTATAAACTGTTAACACCCATCAACTTGTTTTCCTTGGGCTTATTCGCAGTGTTGTGGAATTAGCTTTACTCTTTGCGTGAACTTTTACTGGAATGAGGCCATAGCTGCTTCACAACATTGCTGTCATTCTTCTCACATATTGTTTTGCCTTTGGGTACAGTAGTATGACTACAAATTTATAATGTAACTTAAAATTTTTACGTTTGAAAGCTGTTACTGTTAGAAATTTTTATTACATCAACATGATAAATCCATTAACTGAATGAATATTTAAATAACCACTTTCACACAACTGTTCTTGCACTTGCAACCAATATTTTATTCTGTTGTTTAATTTTGACAGCTCATCATGACAGTGATGAACCCTACCCAAGCTTATCTGACTACCATGATTATGAACCGAACTTGGAGTTTGATGATACTGAACTTCAGCACACAGCTGTCGACGGAGGTAATAAAAATTGGAAACAGGAATAATTTAATCCCGTACTTCCGAATCAACATTAATTTCTATTTTGCTTGCCATTCAGATCTTGCTGAAAAGCTGGTTGAAGCTGGTGGCTTGGATTATCTGGAATCACCTGTATCAGATGGAACCATTGAAGAAAACTTTGAAGAAGAGTTAGTTAATGCTCCAACATTAGCTTCTGGCATGGATAGCCTTTCATACCCATTCCTTGATGACGACGATCCTGAAGATGAGGAAGATTTCAGTGACGTCTCCCGCTATGGTATTGTGGATGTTGTTGGAGATGACACAGTTGGCAGAAAGATTATAGTCGTGTCTGCCTGCAAACTTCCAAGCAACAAAGAGTTAGATCACACACGATTACTAAGGTTGGTATGGTTAAAAAAAAGTGTTTTAGTGAATGAAAAAACAATCTGAAAATGTTCTCATATCTGGTTTCAATAGGTATTTGATGTATACTCTTGACAAATATGTTGAGCAAGATTATAGTCTTGTATACTTTCATCACGGTCTCACAAGCAAAAATAAGCCACCTCTGTCTTGGCTATGGCAGGCCTATCGGGCTTTTGACCGTAAATATAAGAAGAACTTGAAAGCTCTGTATTTAGTCCATCCAACAAATTTTATTCGTGTGGTTTGGCACCTGTTCAGAGCTGTCATCAGGTAAGTTATTTATCTCCCTTGTCTTACTTGTCTTTTCTTTATTATCATTGGGCTGTACTTTAATTTCTTTTTCTCGTAATACATTATCAGTGCAAAATTTGGGCGGAAAGTCATGTATGTCAACTATTTGCAAGAATTGTCCCAGCACCTTGACTTGGACCAGCTTTGCATACCACAAGCCGTAATCGAGTAAGTAGTTATTTCTTATATATGTTAAGGATAATGTTGGGTCACCGGGTAAAGTCGACATCACCCGGACATCCTGGGTAATGTCTAATTAGCTGACTTTATACATGACATTACATATTGATTTTTGACATTACCCAAACACTTCTGGATAAGGTTAACTGTCCCCAGGTAAAGTTGGAAATTTCTGTTTTTATAAAACAAAACTTAGACATTATCCGGTCATTTTGGGTATTGGTGACATTACCTGGGTAATGTCGACATTATCCGATTTCCAACATTACCTTTAACACATATTTTTGTAAATTGGCATTATACACTGCAATTACATATTTTATTAGGTGAGGCAATATTAATTTTAAATTTCTTAATGTGATTTAGACATGATGAAAGAGTGGCATTACAAAAGAATCGCTCTGCAGTGTCGTCATCAAGTGGGATTACACCTTCCCCTGCATCCAGTCCTGTTCAAAGCAGACTTATCACTCAACAATTTGGTGTTTCTCTACAATTTATTAAAGACAATCATGGTGGAGAGGTGATTCCTCCTATCATGCGACAGTGCATTGAATTCCTTAGCCAGCCAGATGGTTTGTCTTACTTTCATTTTTTTCCATTTAAATTAACACTATGCCTTCATCCTGAATTTTAAGAATATCTTGTCTTTCTTTTCTTCCTCAGCTCTGGAGACCGAAGGTTTGTTCAGGAGGTCTGCCAATGTTACATTGGTTAGAGATTTTCAAGCAAAAGTTAATCAAGGAGAGAACATTGACTTCCATGGCGATGTTCATATTGCTGCTGTATTATTGAAAACATTCCTAAGGGAACTAGAAGAGCCATTGATGACATTTGATCTGTATGATGAAATTACTCAATTTCAGAGTAAGTTCCTTTCAACTGTGTCATACGTCCTTCAAATGTCTTTCTTCTCAGCACCACTCGCTAATTCCTGATTTGTTTTTAGCCTTGGCCCGTGATGACCGGCCAAAACAAGTAAAAATTCTGATTTTAGAAAAGCTCCCTGAAGACAACTATCAGATTCTTAAGTATCTTGTGCAATTCCTTTCTAAGGTAAGTTTTATTTCATTAAAGGGATCTCTGGAATTTCTGATCAGTGTTTCACAATATACGTCTATTGTACTTTCAGGTTATGGATCGCTGTGATCTGAACAAAATGACCTCATCTAATCTTGCTGTAGTATTTGGTCCAAACCTTGTGTGGGCTCAGACGGGACAGCTATCATTAAGCAATATTGGTCCAATTAACATGTTCACAGATTTTGTGCTCACTCATCATGATTCAATATTTATCATATAAATGGAGTCATTTTTATGCACAATGCTGTGCATCAGTACCTGTTAACAAAAAAGAAAAAGGAAAAAAAGCTGTTTTCATTTTTTGTCAGTTCCCATAGGTTGGAATCTATCCTTTATATTTTCCTTTTGGTTTTAGCATTCATAATTATGAACTTATTGTGCAGATTTGTAGGAGAGCTCAAATTTTATGTCCTCCCTTCACATATCTTGACCTATTATTCATTAGTAGACAGACCTACCAATGGAAACTGACAACGAAATAATATTCAGCTTTGTCTTTAGTTGTGATGAAGGATTTGTTGGTGGAAAGTTTTAATAAAAGAGTATTTTTGTAGTGTGAGAGAACCATTCTGCAGATATGTATGAGATGTAGTAACATACGTAGTTTGAGATAGACATTTTGTAAGATGAAGTATTTAAAAGTTGAGGCCTTTCCCTTCCTCTTCTTCCTTTAATATTTGACTGTACCTTTGTCCTTCATAATTTTGTATTGTCATTGAGTTGTAGTCTTCTTGTTTTTATGAAAATATGATCAAGACAAGAAGGGCTTGACATTGTCACTCAATTATTTCTTCTTTTTTTAATGTACGTAATTCTAGACTTTGAGAAGGTCATTAGAAATAATCATATCTTGGTTTTTAAGTTGTGGTTGGTACCATCATTCTGATAGTATAGTTTTGTAAGACAAGTCTACAGTTGTGTGTGTATATTGTTCTAGAATCCCAAAGCTGTAACATTAGGTCACTAAAAGTCTTGCTTGATATTAAATGTATATCTGTTTATTTTTTTTTGTTATAAAAGAGTTTATTCTTGAATTGTTATGTAATCAAACCTTGTAATTTAGAACTAGTCCAAATTGTATACTGTGGGAGTTACTTTCCTTATTACTGTCTGTTATATCATGATGGTGGATTTACTTTTAAGGATTTACACTCTGCACTTTATTTCCTCCCAAATATGGTAACATGTTTTTACAGGAGCATCTTCTGTAACCAGATAGCTTGTGACTGACAAAATTCATCAGAAAGTTACGTGTTACAAATCTGGTTACAGGGTCTCCTTGGATTCAGTGTTACAGCTTTTGGTTTCCTTCAGACGTACAGTCAGTTCCATGGAATTAAATTGACAGTGTCACAGTTGATCTAAATTTGACTTTGCAGAGAATTGTGGCAATGTGATATTTTATCATGAAGAGAAAGGTATTATGTATTTAATTTATTCCTTGATATGTAAGGTCAACAACTCATATTCAGACTGTTATATATAACATTGAGAACTGTAATTGTTGATCAACATGCTTTGTAACTATTGTTCAGTCTAATTCTCTTCAGTTGCTTGTTCTCAGTTATTGCAGCAACATATGCTATAATGGGTGATGTTTTTGAAGCTTGGGACCATCTTTGCAGTAATTTTTTTTTTTTCTCTCTTTTAATGGTTTGAGAGGACGTGCAAATGATGTTTTTTAGTGACCGTCAGTTGAAAGCATTTTCCCCCCCCATCAGACCTTACTCATATAATGATTCTAATATGGACTTGTCAGGTAGACTATTAATATAAAGTTTTAGTCAATGTAGAATAATCAGAGGGATAACATTTGACTGGGTTTTCTTTTTACTTTATACTGAATTGTTTGGTTAGGCTGAGTTGTGTATGAGTCTTAAAGCGATTGGTTCAGCACCAGTCAAGATAATGCACCTATTGAATTTTATTGTCATCTTGCCTGTTCTGGCAATTGTTACCATTAAGTTAGATTGAATTACTTTATGTCAGAATGCATTTTTTAATTGATCATAATTGATAATACCAAAGATATCTAGCAAGCTGATGTTTTCTTTGTGCGTCCCCTTTTCAGTTTTTTTTAAATATTTTTGTTTGTTATTTATACTATACCATTGCTCTTTGATCAGTTTCAAAGCTGCCCGGCCAACCTGGCAAAACCACCCAGCAGCAGTTCTGATGTGCTCCAGAAGCTTATCCCCTGTCTTCTGTGTATATTTTTTTACAGTTATGAATTGTGACAGAATTGACACAACTTCAATAGCTATGCACAATATTTTTCCTAATCTAACTACAAAAACAAAAATATTTCTAGTTATTAGAACAGGAGTTTTAAGCGTTGCTCAAGATAACTACCTACTAATTCTGCTTTTGTGCTGATGTAATGTTGTTGTTTTTTTGTTAGAGGTGTGCATCTCTAACATGTGATATTTGAAATGTATGTCATTCTTCCATTAGTTTAACTGCTTTATCAGATGCAGATGTCAGAAAATAAAGTGAGATAATTCTTATGCACAATTTAGTGACTGAATTTTGAATTTTGTATTCATGTCCTCCTTAAATTTTTGGAACTGTTTCCATACTGACAGATACAAAGTGAAGCAGTCAGTTAACAAAGCTGAGCTGCAACACAACAGTTCTAAATGATTGTCGCATTTTATGTGTGCTACTTTACTGATTCTCTCTAACGTAATTTGTATGAGTACTACTGAAAGAATGTTTACATTTCAGCCCAAAAGCAAAATAAGTAGTGCCTATCTTCTAGTGGTATGCATTTATTAGATGAAATGATTGGAATTCAGTTCAGATCAAATTTATTTGTGTTTCACCATTTTCAATTTTGACAGGAATTCCCTGTAGCATTGCTGATGCCTGCTGCACATCACCTCTTTCACGATCTGGGATTGATTGTTCTCATCCTGTTATAATGATGGTGTATTTTCTGATTCTCTATTTTTCATTCAATTCACTTTCTAGTCAGTTATGTATGGGCATTTTCACCACATCTTTCAGTTCTGCTGTAGCCTAGTGAATTGTTATGTTACAAATTTAAGCAAGTGATAGCTTGACATTCCCTCTTAATATTCATTTCTGTAAATTGTTGTTTTGTGAGAATCGCATTCTCCCAGTTGTGTGGTTTAACATGAAACCTTTAACTTCCATTAAAGCCAATAATAACTTTAATTTCTCTTGATATGCTATATAATTGTTCTTTATATACACTGCACAGTCCTCTAATGATATAAGACTTTGACCTCTCTGCTCGAAGAAAGGAACTGTCAAACGACAGCACTTTTATGGATGTTGTAAAATAAATAGATAAAACCTTAAATTCGTTTATCTTTTCATTGAGTCCCCATCTATGTCGTTCTGGCTTCCGCCAGGACCCCTGACTTCAACTTCGGTGTTCTTACGGGAACCGGTGCTTTACGGCTTTGCGGATTGCGGTCGTGCGGTCAGGACTGTAAGGATGAAATAAAATACATTTCTATCAGCCATCAATTGAACTTTATTTTGCTTCAGACAGAATTAAAAATCTTGTAGTATACAAATATGATACACTGGTTTGGTTTGATGCAAGTTACATGAGGGTGTTGAGCCACACCATGTATTATTGTAAGTGCACACCACTTACTCCAATCCATGGCTTCTTCTTGTAGGCAGAAGCTTAAATGATCTGACGACTAAACATTCTTTGAGGAAGCTAACTATTGTTACCAATATTTAATAGTTGAATACTTAACTGCGTTGTAAGGGAAACTATCTCATTGCCATTTAAAAGCAGGGAAAGAGTAAACACTGAAAGCATCATTGTTTTATATGAGCATCAGAGTTGGTTCTTAAAGGCTCAAGACATATTGAGTCCAGGAAACTGCGACTGAGAGGACAGATGGCTGACTGACTGCATATGCTCAACAATAATATTTTTGTAAAATGGCAATGAAAGAGGAATAGCAACGATGATTCTCCTTGATCAACATCCAAATGCCAAGTTCAATTAAAATAATTCCAAAACAAAAGGCCCAACAGCAAATACGTTTTGCTTGCGATTCTTTTGAAGGCCATAATACAACATCAATTTTGTTACTAAAATTTTGGGAGAGAAATCACAAAAATAAGTAAATATATATATATATGTGTGTATATATATATATTAAATACATTTTATATGCATAAATCTTTTAAATACAAAATTCCATACTTTGACTAGACCCTAACTGCTTTACAACAAAAGTGTGTCTAATATTTACTCTATCTTTCTATATAAATTAATACACTCTTGTGTTGTGACCTCATTGTCTAACAAACAACTTGAAGACTCTGCGTCTCAATGTCAGGCAGGAGCAATACTGTGGCTTGGTCATCAACCGCGGGATATGAAGCTAGATGTTAAAGAAATGACATGATGTATGATCAAAATGGACCAGTTTGCTAACAAGGACAGGACCAGTGATAGAAAGGACCTTTGAACATTTGAAATTGTACTACTACTTGCTCACAATATCTACATGTTTCAGAGAAATGTGGTTCAAGATTTATGCACCAAACTATGATTGCTCAATTCCATGTCAAACAAACATGAGAAAGTAACTGAAAAACATGAGTGAGCTGGACCTAATCAACAAGGGATTCCACGATCATTACAAAACCATAGAGGTGATTTCAATATGTACATCAATAATTTAATGGTTTGCCTTTGGCTTAACATCCTTGTATCAGTTCTTTTCAAATAAGTAAAATGAAAAGTTACAAATGAACTAAAGAAAAAGAAACAACAAATACCATATCAATATATACAATTAAAATATAGAGTGAATGTAATTTTTGTCTTTTTCTTGGAGACGCAAGTCTAGACATTGGCAAGGGACAAAGGGATTTTTAATTCTAAACAATAGTTTTGGTAATGAAATTAAGTATAAAATTTCACAGCCTCTTATAAAGAGAGGTCAGTGTGCAGTATTTCCAAACCACACAAATATAGAATATCCCATCCCAGCAAAGAATCCAGAATTCAATTTACATTCTCAATTTCTTTCTTGCATCTAGAGTTTTCAATCTTTGCAGTGATTTCATCTCATGGGTTAAAATGTAATTCTTACACATGTGGAATTGGGCATACTACACACTGAACATAAATGCAATAAGCAATAATTATTTATAAACCCTTATTCAAGAGCACTGCCTGACAGTGCTCGAAAGGCACAATGACATGCATCCACAAATCCAGACAAATCACAATTTAAACAAGAAACTTACAATAGAATTTGATTTCAATGGTTTACAAACATCAGACATTTTTAACCTACACACTGTTCCTGAAGTAATTTTATGACAATTCCTCTTCTCTTTTCCTGAACTATAAGTTTCTAACACAAGACAAAAAAACATACATTAGAAAACATAAATCTGGGTCAATGTCTGTTGGTGTGATTTTGTTTGATAATGAATTAAGACCTCTTTGTGTGTTTAAAAAAAAAAAAAAAAAAAGGTGATACAAATTACAATGAGAACTGTGAAGCTTACCATGCATTGTGTAGATCCTATTTCCAACTTGGCACACATCTAGATTAGATTCTCACTAATGACTGGAGTATTGGACAATGTAAAGCTGAGTATTTGAACATTAAATGATCTGTTACTTCCTTAATAATGGCTGAACTACCTGAATATGAAACTACTGTAAACACACTAAGATCTTGATGGCTGTGCTGCAGTCTACATCTTATAGAGGAGTGACACTTAATAACCTTCACTTGATGTAAATTTATTGATTACATGACAAATGAAGATCATGGGTCTGTCTGTTTGGCCTACCTGAAAGAAACTCTGTTTGAGGCATATATTGAATGTGTATGGGTAAATATGTTTGTCATGAGAAAAGTAAGAATGTACAAACTACAGTAAGACAGATGATAGTCAAGTAGCAATTGATTTACATGAGGGAAAAGGTCATCCATGGAAATTCAAAACAACAAAATTGATTTTTTGATTGAAATGACGAACAGCAGTGGTTAGAACTCTTATTCCCTAATTTACAAATAAAACAATCAACAATAATAAATGAATCATGGCAAAACATCAAATAATTAACAAACAACAGAATGCAAAAGTTGGGACAAGATAGATTGCAAACATATGAACAAATATATTGATTGATAGAACAAAGGCAAATTCAACACATCTTAAACATACTAAATTTAACAAAAAAAAGTAAATGTAAATACAAATGGGAGATATAATAGGAAAGAAGTTTTAATGTTTTTGGTACATTGCAAAAAATTATTTATTGCTTGAAAATAAATTGGTTCTCAGAAGCGGCTAGACTCTGGGCATCTGAACATTAGCTGCCAAATCTCAAGGAGCTGGATAGTACACAGTATGGTTCAAAGTTGATCTGGAAACATTTGCAACACTGTGTGTAAATGAGATTCTTATACCGATAGAGAGAATGGCCGACTGCAGATAAAGCTGCATCATAGTGGACGCCTCCAGATCTGATCCCCATAAGTAATTACTAAAATTCTTCCCACGTCATCAAATGACAAGACAAAGACAAAAAAAAATGAAGACAGGACTGTCGTTGAGAAAGACCAGGCCGTATCATCGCATCGCGTTATCACAAGGTTGGATGCCAAGGCGAATCAATTGTGAGAGTGCTGGCGGCCTGTGCTCGACAGCAGTGGCTCGCACTTGACCACCACGTTCTCATTAGCCATGTTTTCGGTGAGCAGGTCAACGCCCAGGCTCGGGCTGGTGGCCAGGGCATCCATGTCGTCCTGGAAAAGGCCATGGCCACTACGCCCACTGTGACCACCAGCTTTAAGCAGGTCCAAATCCATGGCACTATTCCGGTGGTTGTTATTGTTGTTGTTGTTGTTGATGAGGTCGGTGTTGTTGGCGGCCGAGCTGAGGAAGTCCCTGGCAATGCGCAGGTCATCCTCCTGGTCTTCGCCGTCCGCGTCCCCATCGGGGTCGTCCTGGTCCCGGACGCGTTTGATAAGCCGCTCGTCCTGCTTTCTGCGGTCGCGCTCCCTGTCGCGGTCTCTTTCTCTGTCACGCTCCTCCTCAACCAGGGCGGCCGTCTCCCCCGCCCTGTCCCTATCCCGGTCCAGGTCCCGGCTCTGGCTCGGCGGAGAGCCCAAGGCTGAGCCCTGCGGCCCCGGGAGCCCCTGGAGGCGCGGCGGCAGCCCCAGCACTGACAGCCCCGTGCCGCGGCCGCTCAGCACCTGCTCCAGCGGGCTCAGCGAGCGCAGCATGTCCTGAGCAGCCTGCGCCGCTTGCGCCGCCTGCGCCTGGCTCTGACTCTGCGGAAAAGCGCTCAGCCCCTGACCCAGACTCTGGCTGAGGCCCTGGCTGAGGCCCTGGCTGAGGCCCTGGCTGAGGCCCTGCAGCACGCTCAACCCCGCCATGGGGCTATGAGAGCGCCGCAGTCCCAAGGGGCTGGACAGGCCCATGGCGCAGTTGAGCGTGGAGCCGGGACCCACGCCCACACCCGGACCCGACTGCGGCGCCGGCCCGTTGGGCCGCTGCATGCTCCCACAGTGCGTCACCAGGCTGAGCGCGCCCATCGCCTCCAGGCTGCTAAGGTGCTGCAGTGGATGTTGTTGTTGCTGCTGCTGTTGTTGCTGCTGTTGAGAGTGGTGATGCTGCTGCTGCTGTTGTAAGTGGTGTTGTTGCTGTTGAAGATGGTGAGAATGCTGCTGCTGCTGAGAGTGTTGCTGGGAATGTTGTTGCTGCTGTTGTTGTTGCTGCTGCTGTTGCTGCTGTTGCTGCTGTTGTTGCTGCTGCTGTTGTTGCTGTTGCGCCGCCGCTGCCACCATGTTGCACACCTGCTGGCGCAGCCCCTGCGCCATGGCGGCCATGGTTGCGTTCTGATCGGGCCCGTTGGCGCCCATGTTGGAGGCGTTCATATTGTAGCTCTGCAAACAGAGGGTAGACACACGGGTAGGGTTCGTCAACAGGAGCTGAGCTCGGCTGAGCTGCAGCAGCTGTGGATAGCATTATACACACAACACCGCCAACACAGCCGCTCCGCTCATCACTCACCGACAGCCGCGAGTAGCCATGGTGCGAGTCGTCGACCGGGACCGGCGTCTTGAGGTGTTGTGGGTCCCGGAAGACAACGGCGCGGATCACGCCGTGGATGTGCTCCTCAGGCCAGATGCCCAGCAGGATGCGCTGCGGCCGGCCGCGACCCTTGGGCCTCAGGTCAGCTGCAAACACACAGAACAGAGATGAGGCGGGGCCGGGCGGGGCCCAGCCCAGCCATGGGCGCAGCGCGCACAAGCGGCAGTGTTGCAGCCCGCGGCCCGCGGCCCGCACGCGCGGCGACAGTGCGTGTGGCCTACGCGCGCACTGCAGGCGCCTTTGGCGCCTTTGGCCTCGCCGCCGCACCCCGCCGCCCACCAGTCCGGGCCGGGCTGAGCCCGCGGCGGCATGAGCACAAGTCGTATCTCTCGACCGGCAAGTGCGTTTCAGATCAGTTTATACATTTGTACATCTGTCCACGGAATAAAATTTAAAAAAAAAATCGTTCCCGATCTTTACACGCGTCAAGGCTAATTTGGAAATTATCTGTGGAGGTTGACATTTTGTTTCGATGGGAGTGGCTTGTACTCACCTGTGCCGCCGTCCACCGACGGCCCCAGCATATTGTGCACGCGGTTGGCGTACAGCACGAACGTGGGGTACGGGATATCGTACTTGCGCGCCGCCTGCGACAGCGATAGCCCCTCCTTGAGCACGCTGAAGATGGCCTCGGCCATGGTCTCCGGGCGCCACGACTTGAGCGGGCCGCGCTCCCGGAACCGTAGGTTGTGCGCCATCGTCTGGTTCGTGTTCCAGCACTTCTGCCACATGTGCTGCAGCTGGTACTGGTAGCTGTCTGCTGGAAGCAAACCCCCCCAAAGGAAAGTGGCTATTAGTTCACGGATAACAGAAGACTCCAGTGGCGTAAAGAATAAATATTGATTTGGTCTGCTTTTTCCCACCACGCGAGGCTCATCTCCATACTCCTTCATTTACATGAAGACATTCGGAGCTTTCGACTCATTATGATGGAAGTTCTAATGCATCTGGGTCATAAAATGACACGCCACTACGAAATCTAATCTTGTTGTGGCCACCATAGTGGCCACTCCCCTGCCATGTTCGATGATTCTATACCTTCTACCCACCCAAAGTTACGACACTTCTGCAAACGGTGTGCAGTTAAAACAAACCTTGCTGATGTCAGTATCCATTTCTAGTAGGAAGGAGGAGACGTGGTGGATGACCACGGAAAAGGTGGGGAAGTAAAACACTCAGTTTTCATATGACTCTCCAACGCCGTTTAATACACAAAGAACAACAGCACATCCACTGTAATACGTGTCATGGTAATATCAACAGTTAGGGCGTTAGTCAACATTTTTGTCAACAGTATTGTTGGCCCTCTCATGACCAGTACAATTTATGCTCAAAGCTTAGACTATTCTCACAAAGTGAAACATTGCACAACCAAGTCTTGATCCGCACCTTGTGGACTTTCACAAATGACTCATTGAAAATAAATATAGAAAGGTAAAAACTAAATAAAAAGGACTCTGTATTGTGATCAAAGGGAACAAAAATATATTTAACGGGTGGTGGGTGATCTTGGTATAAAATTACAAAAAAAAAAAAAACACCTTAATCGAATATATTTACAACACTTCATAAAAACCAAAGCTTTAGTGTTGTCAAATTAGCTGCAACACGTTAGGATTTTTAAAATATGGCAATACATAATAAAATGAACACAAAGAAACAATAGAAGCCTTCAACACTTTGTCTTAATTTGATTAATGTGAGAGCAGATGACAGAACAATCTGGTAGATCGCAAAACAGCCAACAGAACCTACAAATAATTGTTCTAATAGAATTTCACAACTTTTAGCTTGGTAACAGCAGCCACAAGAATTGCAGTAATAGGGGAAAGCAATCAAAAACATAATTGCACGACCAACTTGCTTGCAAGTTTGGTTTCGAAAAATCAAATAATTATTTTAAAACGAGAGAACGCGTTGTTTTCCCTGTACCACATTACATATTACCCCAGTTCCTATTAAATTCTCCGTATAAAAAAAGTCAAGTAATAGCGCAATCCTAAAGTTATAACCCCTATAAGTAACGGTAAAATCACGGAAATCACTTGAGCCGATTCGGGTTCTAGCTACCTATCCCAAAGACGCGAGTCAGCCGCTTTCGGATGGGTGGTGAAAAAGCTTTAGGAAAAGAAAAACACGAAGTAGATATTGTCATTATCATCAGAAACGTTAAGATGTTTCCCGTGATGGCTGCGGTAATAACATATGCGTGAGCCAATCAGAGGAATCGGTTTTTCGTTTCTTTTTGTCAAGAGACATCAAACGCTTCAGTCTTGCAAGCGACAGGTGTCGCGCGCCTCAGGCACATACACTCGCAAACACACACGCAGACACACGACCACTCACTCACACACTTGTTCACTTTCACTCACTGCACATACACATGGGACGAGATCATCGAATTGACGAAGCGGCTCTGTAAATGCTTTGTACCCACAGGATACCACGGAGATCGATAGGTACAAGTTCTGCGATGGCTATCCAGACGGGGCAATAATTGAAAAAGCATGTCTGTACTTCAGTTGTCTCAGGAGTAATTTTTCTACGGCGGTAGTTAAGGTGGCACCCGTAACAAATATGAACGGTCCCCATCTCGATCCATCGCAGTTGTCATTTTTGTGCCCGTCCACTGAAGTGGAACATTCACTAATTGCTTTTCATATGGCAATACCCGAGTATGGCACGAATTGTAGCAAAAAATAAAATTGTCCTAATGGCACATTACATGTTTCTCTACGTACGACGCAACCTAAAGCCTACTACGGCTCATCCCGCGAGTCCGCAACTAAGGCCCACTTACATTATATGTTACAACAGGCTCAGTAATTGTACTTTGCAAAATAAAGAAACTCTTCAATATAACATTATATAACTTCATTACGTAACTAAGTGAGCAAACAAAATTATGATGTGATTAGCAAAAGCTAATCAAATTCATGACATTGAAAACACGCTTTCCTACCAATGCAAAAACTCCTATCATATAACATTATCATATAAATCAGAAAGAGAGAGCTCCATTCACAGCTGGATCCCATCGTCACTTAACCACAATAAATAAATTCGAATATGTAACATATACGTTCAACAAAACATAAATGCATTGAATTTGAATTAATTAAATTTTATCAAACGAACAACATTAGCGCCCAAGGCGCGACTTGGCAGCTAAACTATTGGTACATCTCCACTGCAGAAAAACATGGCACACTATAGTAACTGACTGAAACAGGAGGTTCAAAAGTCTTAAGTTGAGGCCAAGCCTAGCGCTCTAGGCGCAAGTCTTAAATTATAATAGAAAATTTATCTAATTGTGAAAACACTGTAAGCACATTTCACTCGAGGAAATGTTAAGTAGTCTTACATTAAAAAAAAATAAGTGTATAAAAACAATGACAAAAGACTTTGTTAAGTGTTACATCAGTCAAAAAAAAAATTACAGTACAAACCACTAATGACGATTTACTAACGCAAAAGAAAAACAACATGCAAATACTACGCGCAAACTTACATACACAAAACGTACGCTACGACACATGCAAAAGGCTAGTTAAGTTCCTGAGGACAAATGGTAATAAGAGAAAGGATTTAAGAGAGGCAAAGGGGTTTCAAACACAGCCAAGTGAATCCTTCTAATCGCCACATCGAGGTATAATAATACTCTTTGCGGCAGTGGTTTAGGATCAGGTAACTCTGGACTCAATGCCTGGCATTGGGGCTTGGAATGCTTATATAGGAATGGTCTGGATGGGCCGGGCCCAAGACAAATATCGCTTCCCGATTGGTTGTCAGTCTCTGCAGTCGAAGTACAGCGAGACAATGCTGTGCTTTTTGCAGAAGGCCCACCACCAGCGGAAGCCGGCTAGGCCCTGGAACTCAAAGTCCGCGTCTCTCTTCCGGCGCAGCTTCTCTACGAAGCTAAGGATGGAATGCAGGCTCTTTTTGGTGCGCCGGTTGAACGGCGAGACCGAGATCTCACAACAGAACTCGAGCACGGCGTTCTCCTCGTCCGGCGTAAGGCCCGCCTCGTCCAGCACCATCATGCGCTTGGACTTCCCCAGGATGTTGTCGTACAGCGTTCCCTTGGGAATGCCGTACTTGGCCGAGGCCTGCGTAAAGCGCATCTTCTGGGTGACCACGGCCTGGATGGCCTCCTTGAGCTGGGCCTGCGTCCACACGGGCGCCTTCAGCTTCACCAGATTGTGGGCCTCTAACAAACACAACAAACACACCAGGCTCTAGCTACCGCGCACACATGTGACAACTCGAAAAGCAAATAACAAGCGGGGGGGATAGTTCGGGAAAACGCGCCTGTGCGGACGAGAGAGAGAGAGAGAACACACAAGACAAGGCTAGTAAGTAACATTGTGAAGAACGGGTATACTTCCTTTCTCTCTCACACATACACACACAGACGCGCTTCCCCGGCAAATCAAAAGGCAAGACGATAAAAAAAGCGCTAAAAACAAAAAGATAAAGCAGCACTATATACAAAGTCAGCAGCAAAACAGAGCACACCTGAGCTGCAAACAACGACGAACTGTTAGAAAACACGTGAAAATCATACAACACATGCAGGGAAACAGGCAGAAACAGGTGACTGGAAAAATCAAAACGTCAAAAAAGACCATCCTCTATCGATACCAGAACTATGACGCACAGACGACACGCCGCACCATAACACTACAAAAACGACAAACCCCAAACGAAAACACAGAATCACAACCTGACATATGACTGGCAGGTGACAGGCACAGGAATCGTGATTGCAATCTAAAATGCCCCTCAAAAATAAATTAGTGAAACTACAATACTTTTTCGCTTTTTTACTCAAGGAAACGGATCGTTAGTGTAAGATTGCACTACAAGCCGGCATCAGGCCTGCTGTCGCCGTCCCGGGCCAGGTATAGCCTAGGTTCTGCCAGCGTCTGCTGGCTGGACTGCTCGGCCAGGCCGGGGGGCTGCGGGTGCGGCTCGAGCCCTGCGGCCAGGGTGTGGCCGGGGTCCCTAGAAGGCTCCCTAGACGACTCCCTAGACGGATCCCTAGCAGCGTCCCAAGTAGGCTCCCTAGAAAGCTCCCTGTCCGCGGGCGCGGCCGGGTCCGGCCGGTAGCCCGAGGCGGCCCGGCTGCTGAACACGCCCAGGGCGCGCGTGCGCCGCCACAGCGTCATCACCGGGATGTTGCACTTCTCGGCGGCGGGCTTGATGGGCATGCCCTGGCGCACCAGCTCGATGGCGAACAGCAGGTCCTGCTGCGTCCACTTGGAGTTCATGCTCTTGGACACCTGCAGCGCCTTCCACACCGAGGCAACCCCGCGAGACGCCCTGCCGTGGCCGTTGTTGCCCTTGCTGCGCGCCCCCGGAGGACCCGGAGGGCCCGGAGGCTTCTGGCTGGGCCCCGGGCCCGCGCCGCCCGCGCCAGGACAGCTAACCTCTGGAAAGAAACAAAGTAGGCCCCACGCCAAGCCTAGTCAGGTACGGTCGCTGTGCTCTCACTCTTGCCGAAACGTTATTTTCATAAAACAGTATCCGAATGAAGAGCGGCGTCGCAGTTAGAAGATAGCATCCCCAATGCCACATTCAACGACGTCGAGGCTGGTCAGTGCTCCTTCAAGAAAACAAAAACCTGACTTCTGAATATACGTGCCACTTCAAAGTCATACTGAATTCATCTCCCGGAGTAACAGTTTGCGCCACATGAAAGTTGCTGTTTCTGGAAGAGCGCCAGCAAGACACTTATTCTACAGTCATGCAAGATTAAAACCATTCGCGCATGCACAGTTTACGACTGGAAATAAAAATTTTCATTAGAAATACCAGGTGCATCATTGGTCCCGGGCAGTTTCGGTTTTAGGCAGTCCCGCAAAACACTATCTCCGCCTCTTTCTGTCAGGCGCGGATACAGGGGAGGGGCGATGGGGGCGTTCAGAAGGGCGTTTTAGGCAACCGGTGTCCGCCTGTAAGTAGGCAAAAAGCATGACATTGCCTCCCCCTGAAGTATCTGGATCCGCCTCTTTCTGTCTCACGCGTCTGGCCGAGCCAGAAAGAGACGGAGATAGTGCGTTGCGGGACTGCCTAAAACCGAAACTACCCGGGGCCAATGATACACCTGGTGTATACATATACAAGGGGCAGCCAATGACACGCAATGTCTCGCTGACGGAAATACTATCGCTGCGCCGCTGCAGGCTGCACTAAAGCTTTGTGTGAAGCAACAGTCCTTGATATTAAAAAAATACACACACAAAAGAAGAGACAATGCCGTTTGACATATTCTGCCGGCGACTTTTCTTCTTTGGACATGACTGGAAGGCTAGGAGATGGAGAGGGGGAAGCTGACTTAGGAAAAGAAACTAATCCCTGCATACGCAACCTGCTTTGAAGAAAGGTGTATTGATTATACACTTCCTGTACTGATGCATACTAAACGACACAAGTTACTCTGGCATATGGGGACATCGTAAGGAAAAGGGAAGCTAATCTCAGACGTGCGCGGCGGTGCAAATGCGTGCGCTGGATGCGTGCGGGCGTGCAAGTGGGGCAGTGCGTGTGCAACAGACAGAGAAAGGGAGAATTTACAGCGTCAAATTTTCAATGCATTAGACACCATTTGCAATTTTTTTTCTTTAGATTAACTTTAGATAGAAAACGTATTCGGAGAAGACAGCGTGGCCACTTTCAACAGTCGTAGACTTTTGAAGAGTATCGCACCTCTGTCACTCATATTGTACCTTCAAGCACGGTTTTATTTTTGCTAGTCAGCCAGTCAAGGGCGTCTCCCAGCGACCACAGTCGCGTCCAAAGACGAACGGCCTGCCAGCAGCAGTCCTAGAGGGGAGGGAAATTCCAGTTCATTACATTTTCCTCACCGTGCAAGTTTAGGCCCTTCGTCACAAAACTAGGAAACCAACATTTTCCTTTACAACATCATCCGACAGACAGGAACAGAGGACAACGCGTCACCATGACACAGCATGGCAAGAGTCCGGCCCGTCACAACGGAGCGGCATGCGGCATATTACACGGGTGTCGGCCGCATAACATTATTAGTGATTAGTGACACATTAGAGCAATCCATCTCGTTAGCATCCAATCACTGTCCGGCAGCGCGGCGCAGCCGACCCCCCTCGTAGGGGGAGGGGGCCCGGCAGCGGCGCGAGGGGAGAGGTTTTCAATCAACGCGTATGCAGGTGCGCGGCATGACATGACGCCCGCTGACGTCCACACGCGTCCACAATATATTCCGAAACTCTTTCGGCGCGCGGACTCGGAAGCGCCGGCCGGCCGTCGAAACAACTCGGTCTCGGGTGGCCGAGTCCGCAGGCCAAACAGCCAACGACGGCGACCTACAGACGACGAGGTGCCGCCCTAACCCTCACGGCCTCAGGTGCCGCTCGCCGTCTCCAGCGCATCTTAATTTACACCTAAAACCGAGGGTACCGGCGCGGCGCGGTGCGTCCAGGTCGGGTCAACTCACCGGCTAGTGAAGAGGTGGATGCCCCCAGCCAGGCGTGCGAGGACTCGAGCAGCTTGGCCTGCAACAGAAGGAGGAGAAGTTGGCATGAGCACACGGGAAGTAAGGAAGAAGCGGCGGCGGCAGCGGCGGCAGCGGCGCCGGGAGGCAGGAAGTGCCCCTACATTAATAACCGTCGCTGGACTATCGCGGATCAGTCCGCGGCA
>CM076248.1:13278133-13530633 GCA_038380765.1 Odontothrips loti | reverse complement strand
CCAGGGAAGGGAGGGACGGGAGGGGGCAATTTCGGAAAACGGCCTGTATGATGTGCGTTACACGATTACACACGAATGGAGATGACACGAACGCTTTGCTACAGCACAACTACAGAGAAGCGTCAGCGGCAGCAGAGTGACCATGTAAAAGGAGCCTGCAATTTGGAATAAGCGAGCCCGGGAACATGGACTTCCCCGGGCCTCGCCACCGAAAGTGGTACGAATACTATCCAGGGGGCCGCTACATAGGGGCCCGCTCCGGGGTGGCCTGGGCCTGGGCTGATGTCGACGTTAGGGTGTGCTGGGCGGGGGAGTGGGGGTGGAGGGCCCGGGGGGACCGGGAAGGGTAGGGGGGACGCAGCGCCCCACAGGCTCGGCGAAGGGTCTTGCCTGATCAATCAGCTGTTCAAAGCACTCGAGGGCGGCCCGGGCCGGCCCGGCACGTGGAGGTACAATCAGGCTGAGATGGGGGGGGGGGGGGGGAGGCACATGCAGGACCCGGCCGAACCCGGCAATGAGCACAGCACAAACGGTCACCAGCGTGTACCGCTGCGTTCCGATTCGCACAGCTCTCTGCATAGCCGGCTGTGCGGGACGGGAACCGGACAATCTGGGAATCTGGGATCTCGTCTGGAACAGTCTGCTATGGGCGCGGGAGGTTCAGACCGACTGGACCCAGCTGACATCCAGAGATGAATGAGTGTTAGGGACCTCGGTAGAAGCTCCGGGGACCTCCGGGGACCTCCGGGGACCTCCGGGGACCTCCGGGGACCTCCGGAGACCTCCGGGAGACTCCGGGACGCTCCGGCCAAGTCTCTCGACCCACCTCGGTGCACACACTTGGGCCCCTGTGTGAGGGAGCGCGGAGTGGCGGGGCGGGGCGAATAGTTAAATACACGCGATACGCCAACACACACACACACTCACACACACACACACACACGGGGTCGCGCGCGTCACGGGAGCCCTTGATGACTTTATTCATCCCCTCCACACGATAATCAATCGGTCGATACGTTGGGCCGCTAGGCGGCGCACGGTGCCCGGCAGGCAGCAGACTTACGATGCGTCGACACACGTACAGATTTTACAGCAGTTTCGGAGTACCACAGTACCACTACTGCGGCGCAGTGCCGCGCGCGGGGCAAAAGTTCCGGAAACAGCAGCGAGCTGACGGCAGGCATTTTCGGAGAGTATTGCGTGCGGAACGGCAGCACACACGCACACACGCACACACTTGGTGTTTCTCTTGCTGCGGAGGACGAACTGGATGGGTGCATAGGGACCCGGGGGCGGGGGGCGGCGGCTGCGGGGGCCGGGCCGAGCGTTCGCGAGACTCGAACTGTACTTAACTCCATTACGGTATATATATACGGGCGGGGCGGGGGCGGCGGGGGCGGCATGTGAGGAGGACGGGTCGATAGCCTGCATAATTAACAATGTAATATCGACCATGTATAATGGAGGCGCCTTAGGATGCGCTGCCCGCCTGCCTGCCCGCCCAGAGCTCCAGGGGCGCCCATGCGCCCCGCCCTACCCCCGCCACCGCACCCGAAATAGGGGCGAATACGTCAAAATTATCTGCGAGCAGGACAGAGTGCTGCTCTATACAGAGCGGATCCAGGACAAGCAGGACGGGCAGCAGGGGGCGGGTGGGCGGGTGCCTGCTTCCTGCGTCCGCCTCGGCATTAAATATTTCAAGTTTGCAGTGTCTCGCCTGTTTACCCGCTCTCCTCATCCATGTATGCATGGACTAGGCCGGTACGAGGGGGAGGGGGGGGGGGGCTATCTAGGGGTGGCTGTGTACGGCGTGTTGGCTACGGACGGGGTGGGAGCAGCGTGTGCACCGAGACCCCGACCCCCGCGGGGGCCCCGCGGCCCCACCCCGCTCGGTGATGTGGGCCAAATCATGAGCCACGCACCCGGAGACAGCCTTGTATTTACACAGAATGCAGCAAGCGAAGGCGGCGAAGCATGTCAGGGGCGCAGCGGGGCGCAGTGGAGCGCAGCCAGCAGAGAGGCGACACTTTTTACAGTTTTACTCAGCAGCCAGCCGGTAAGCCAGAACACTACACAGCAGCAGCTTCCCCTCTCGATTTTGCTGTATACGAGCGCAAAAAAGGAGCATTTTCATTTCCAGGAAAAAATGATTTTCGAATCTTTTTTTTTTTTTTTTGGAGTGGCCAGTTGCTCTCTTAAAAGCATTTCGCAGCAAGCGGCTCATTCCGAGTACATGTTCTCTCTGTTTTATTATGGCGAGGCAGCAGAGCAGCGAGATAAGGCGCATATAATATTTCTCCCCACTTTCAGGGAGGCGTGAAGAGATATTGTTCTTTTTAAATGCCGTACCTGGGGTTTCAGCATCAGCCCTGATTTGAAGGGGCTGGCTGTTTTCGCTGCAACCTGAAATGACGAAACAGCCGTTAGTACGTCCATCAGTCAGTCGGTCTCTGCTGCGCTGTCGCCGCCGGGGCGCGCGCGCACGCACACACACGCGCGCGCACACACACACGCACATCTCGCCGACGCGCGCGGACGGACAAATTAAAATAAATTACTCCAATCCAATCTGCAAAGAGAAGCGGCACAGCCCGGCGCCAGCGTAATGCATCGGTTATAAATTGCCCGAACATTAATATGTTGCCGGAAGTCGCGACCGCATCGCGTCCCCGCGGGCCCCCACGCGCTGTATATCACACCGCACGGATATCACGCCGCGCGGTGAAAAACGCCCTTTCAATAGCAGGGCCGCGCACACACCGCGGCCCGTTAATTTGCCCCCGTTTTGGGTAAAAGGCAAACATTTATATGAAAAATAATAATAAATTAAAGGCGTCGGCATTGTCCGGCCGAAGGCAATTACAACGCCGCGTGCCGCGCTATAAATCCAGCAGCGCGCCGTGTGCCGCGGGGCTGCGTATGCGCGTGGGTGTGTGTGTGTGTGTGTGTGTGTCTGTGTGTATGTGTGTCCATTCCATCAATTCCGCCACCTTTCGCGGCTCGCCCGGCCAGCCCGCGCTGTCGACACACATCTATCTGTCTCCCTTCCGCACCTGTATACCGCACCCCTTCCGAGCCCCTCTCTCCCTCCCTCCCCACCATGCCCGGCCAGCGCGGCGAGGCGACGCGCTGCGCCATTAAAAAAGGCCGCGAATTTAATCGTCCGGCGAACAATAACGCATTAAAAGACGTATCGTTGCGCCACCATGAAATTTCCCTGCGCAGCCGAGCGACGCGATAGCGAGGAACATACAATACGACACGGCGACCACAGCGTCTGCAGCGGCTGCAGCGGCTGCAGTGGTCACCTTCATAGCCACCGTACGTATACCTGAGTCGGCCCATGCCAAATGGCAACCAAAACTAAATTATTTTCCCTGAAAGTTCCCAGTCATTTCGAATTGGAATTTTTAAAGTGGAGCCGGCTATCTATTAGGGATCGGCCACTGAGTACGGCCACGCAGGCGCAAACCTAATTTTGCCGGTCTGAGCACAAATGGCGCCTGCTGAATAGGCAACCCCGCGACTTGCGATGCACGAGTGTCGTGTGGGCTGGCCTACCCTCGCACTCACAGGCGCTCGGCTTCGCCCTTCGCCGTTCAAAAATTCAGACGAGACCCTCTAATGTGTGGAAAATGTGCGGAAAACTCTGGTCTCCACCCGTCTTCACTTCGGCGCAAGTGCACTGGGCTGCTGGGCCTGGGGCTCTTGCGCCGCGGACAGCGGCGGCTGCCGGTCAGTCAGTCAGCCAGCCAGTCGGGCAGCCAGGCAGCCGGGCAAGGCAGGCAGGCAGACAGCCGGCCGGCTGTGGTCCATGGGCCGCGCTAGCCGCGCTAGCCGCGCTCGGCAGCGCACTGCATGTTTGTACGAATGCCCTGTACTGCCCCTCCGCCCCCCCACCACCATTATACACTTCGCTCTGCATGCAGTCCAGTTCCAATCAGCGGCACTTAAAATTTATTTTAGTCGAAGCAGCTGCAGGCCTCTCCGCTGCCGCTGCCGCCGCCGCCGCCACAACTCAGAGGAGCTCAGCGCAGACCGGCACGGCCCCACGGTGACGCAGCGCGCGCAGCACTCTGTACGCCGCCATCCCAGAGCGGACGGGGGACTGCTCTGGCCAGGCAGTGCAGCACACCCCGCCGGTACTCGAACCCAGGACAGTCCCCTCAGCAGACAGTCCCCGGCGGCTCACAAACGCTGCCAGTCATATCCTGCTCAGGCTAAACCATCCGCCCCGGCCCGCCCCCGGCCCGCCCCCGCCCGCCCCCGGTCATCCCGCCAGCAGACACAAGACGGCACGGCTGCATGGCGGCACAAAGACGACGCGTCGCGTTATATTTAATGCGCCTGTCTATTATGAGGCATTACATTTTATTAGAAAACATGGCGGCGCTACAAGGCCTTCTCTCTCTCTCTCTCTCTCTCTCTCTCTCTCTCTCTCTCTCTCTCTCTCTCTCTCTCTCTCTCTCTCTCTCTCTCTCTCTCTCTCTCTCTCTCTCTCTCCCTCTCTCTCTCTCTCTCTCTCTCGCACGGCGGAGAGCTGTAGTGGCGGGGACTGAATAAATGAAACCGACCAGACCTTTTGCCATCCTTCCTTCCTCAACACACACACACGCAGACACACAGTGCGCATAGAGAAATGGATCGGCGCGCGGAGAAAGAGGAAAGCCTTGTTTCGAAGACTGTGTGTGTGTGTGTGTGTGTGCATGTGGACGACAGTACGCGCGTACAGCGCCGCGCCGGGCAGCAAAGATGGCCAGCAACGCCACGCCATCAATGCTTGATGAGGTCGTCATGGAGAGAGACAGAGAGAGAGAGAGAGAGAGAGAGTGAGAAAGAGAGAGAGAGAGAGAGAGAGAGAGAGAGACAGAGAGAGAGAGAGAGAGAGAGAGTGAGAAAGAGAGAGACGGAAGTGCGAATAGCACACACACACACCAGAAGGAGTGACAGAGAGAGGGACAATGACACCGCCTGGAAATTCCAAATCTACAGCCCGCCGTCACCTCTGACGTCTTGGTCCGCACCGCTGCCTGCACCAGCCGCGGCCACACGTCGAATCGGCGGCCGCGACAAGGCGGCACGTCGGCTGCACGTCGGCTGCACGTCGGCTGCACATCGAAGGCCCGCAAGGCACTGCCGCTGCCGCCGCCGCTGTCACAGTGGTCTACTTCCCTGACGACCGGTCAGCACGCGGCCGGCACGCGCCGCCACACGCCGCCGCGTCACACTGCCGCATACCCAAGAGGCACACGGGGTGGGTGGCGGCTGAGGCGGGCGCGGCCGTCGACCCCGCGCGCGTTTGCATTGCGTCGCGTTGGGGGAGAACAACGGAGCCGCCTGCTGCTGCTGCTGCTGCTGCTGCTGCTGCTGCTGCTGCTGCTGCTACTGCTGCTACCGCTGCTGCTGCTGCTGCTGCTGCTGCTGCCGCTGCTGCTGCTGCTGCCTCCCTCCCTGCTGCCCTACTGCAGGGCCCGGCAGGGCCCAGGAGGCCGGCCTGTCTTGGGGTCCGGTCAGCCTGCTGATGCTCCGGCCCCAACACGGTGCCGAGCCGAGGAGAAACCCCGCCCCGCGCCGCGCCCTGCACCGGGTCAGTTGGAGCAGGCGGAATAGAATAACCCTTCTGAGTGAGCTCCGCCTGAGCTACACTCGACCCAGCATGAAACGGCTTCCTCCCTACCAACTATATATATGCGCGTGTTCCCGGCTCAAAACTTGACTTGGCGAAACTGATCGAGTACAGTCGCACTCTTGACTCCGAGTGGTGAACTCGCACGCACGCATACACGCACACACACACACACACACACACACACACACACACACACACACACACACTTCACTGTTTGCAGACGCGTCTGGCTAGTGCGAGTCGCTCATGCGTCAACACTAGGACAAACAGAGGAGGCAGCGGTCGGGCGAAGGGAACGCGGACAGCGGAGCAGGACGCGCGCACGAGAGAGAGGAGCCGATGATGATGGAGACACAGAGGAGGACAGGGAGAAAAGAGGCGGGGATCGAATGAAAAGACAAGGGGGAAGGCGAGAGAAGGAAGGAGAGAGAGAGAGAGAGAGAGAGAGAGAGAGAGAGACCGAGCGAGCGCTCCATGCGCCCGCTACACAGCGCCGTTACGATTATTGTTATGATTATGGTTATTATATTCCACGACTCTTCACTTTTATTATTATAGTTATTAGAGTTATTCCCAGAGCGCGGTGCGGCGCAGCAGCGGCGGCGTCGGCGGCAGCGAGCGCTCCGACGGTTCAAGGTTTAGTGGCGGGTATTAAGATATGTTAAAAAGAGGGACAGAATTATAAATAATAACAAGTAGAATAGATAGTAATCTCCGGCTGCGCTGGCCTCGGCCCCGCATCACCGAAGCACATTTCCAACCAAGTTTTGTCATTGCCGCCCCGCCCGGACGCGCCCAACGCCCTAAGTTCTGGAATTATGGATCGGGAGATATACTTCATAGCGCACCGCGCCCAGAGAGCTGCAGGCACACGCACACAGGCAGACAGCATAAAACCCGGCCGGCGGCCGCGGGATTCGAACCCGGGTCATAACGGCGCGCTTCCCGTCCGAAACGCCTCCATCCCGAGCCCTGCGATGGACTGCGCGGCCTGACAGAGAGTGAGAGAGAGAGAGAGAGAGAGTGTAAGAGAGAGAGAGAGAGAGAGAGAGAGAGAGAGAGAGAGAGAGAGAGAGAGAGAGAGAGAGAGAGAGAGAGAGAGAGAGAGAGAGAGAGAGAGAGAGAGAGAGAGCTAGCTGTCGTGGTCCGCCCCGACAAGGAGACGCGGACCAGCCGGCCGCTGGGTAGGCAGCACGAGCGCACCCGTGCGCTGCGGGTCTGCCTACCCGGGCCTTGGCAGGGGCTGGGAAGCTCCCGGCTGCAGCGCGGCCAGAGCTCGCGATGACGCGCCATCTCTCCTATCCGCGCCCAAAACTTTCCACCGCCACCGCACCGCTCCCATATCATCAAATAACGCGGAAGCAGTAAAGGAAACGGTCCAGAAGTAATCGTTTGTTTGCGCGCGCCGTCAGCAGACTGCGGCTGCAGCTAGCGCCGCCCTGCTACTGCCGCTGCTACTGCCGCTGCTGCTACTGCCGCTGCTGCTACTGCCGCTGCTGCTACTGCCGCTGCTGCTACTGCCGCTGCTACTGCTGCTGCTGCAGGGCGCACCTCACCTCGCGCACCTCGCGGCCACTCGCCGCCCGTCCCGTCCATCCCCGGCGCGGGTAGCAGTTGGTATGTGCTTTGCATGATGGCGCGATACAGGGTGCTGCGGGCGCCGCCACGCCACGGCGGAGACAATTAAAACAAGGCGGCGCCCCGTGCGGCACCATATCAATGTGTTATTGCAAGACGCCGGCCGGCCATTGTGTTGGGTACAGAACAGCACAGCAGCATGCAGGGCCCCGGGGGGGGGGGGGGGGGGGGGGGGGCAGCCACACCTACGCAATCACGGCAATGCATCTCAGGAGACGAGACGAGGACGAGGCCCCTGGCGGTCATAGAGCGCGCCAGCGCTACCGGCTCTAAACCTCAATGTCCGCAAGAAATGAAAAATACGTAGCAAAAACACACCACCAAAACAAAACAAAGCAAAAAACAAAACAAAAATTGTCTTCTCCACCACATAAAGTATCATTTCGTGAATCCTAACATGTGAGAACAAAGGAAAAAAAACTCTGAAGGAAACCCACCTGCTGTACCCGGGGTCCATTGCGCAATACGGACGGGGGAGGGGGGGGGGGTTGGTTAACTATTGTTTTACAGTGCAACCTCTTCTTTCAAAATCGGCTTCTCGATCCTCCTGGCATGGCGGGCCGGGCGGGGGGCGTTTCGTTAATTTTTATGCAAATGCCATTGTTGCAGAAAAGCAATTCGACGAGGCCACGCCAGAGGAGACGGGGTAAGGGGGGCGGGCGCTGATGCAGAGAAACAATAAGCACTTCACATAAAACGGCGTGCACTCGCTGGCGTCGCGGCCCGGGCGGGGGGGGGGGGGCACAGCGACAACGTGGCGACGACGCAACCTATCCAATCGGCTCAGGCCAAAATCCGATTCCGGCGCAAGTCCAGCGCAACGCATTTTAATTTGGGTTCTGATCGGCCGGGGCTCTGATATATTCCGGCCGTTTACAAGACGGCCTCGGCCGGGCCGGCGCGGCCGCGCAGCGTCCAGCACGCGGTATTAATTCAGAAAGGCATCGCCATCAGGTGTCCATAAGCATACTCATGAAAACTCTCCGGGCAGCCGGGCGCTGATTAATACGAGGTATTAAACGTAATGCAAGCCGATGCAATCGCGTCTTATTACCTAGCTGGCCGTGTCTCCGCGCATTATTTGCCGTCGTTTCTTCTCCCCCGACACCCCCATTTTTTTTCAAATTTATTTTGTTGCGAAATATGTCACCTTTTGTTCGTCCCCCTCCATTCCCCACTAGATCAAGCAAAGAGAATAAAAGGAATAAAAAGCAGCCGATATATGGCGGTGAAAACGGGGCAACCAATCGAGGGGACAAATTGCACAGTGACATGTAAACCCAGAGTTGTCCATTCTTCCGCGTTCCCCACTTCCTCTTTTTTAGACATTTTTTCCACCCTCATAGTGCGGGGAGCGCGCGGTGGGGAGAAGATAATTAAAAGCTGCGCATGCCTGTATGCAGGCAGGGGCAGCTGCGAATAGCCAGTCCGCACTCCACACACACACGCACACCCACACACACTCAATCGGATGCACAGCACAGGGACTGACACTAAGTGCAAGCTATCACTCAATTACCGTGGCCAATAAAAACGCAAATCGAAGCGATACACTGCCGGAGCCCGGACAGGGAGGGGGGGGGGGGGGGCTAGAACAATACGGCCCCCCCCCCCCCCCCCCCTCCCGGTGGACAGCATTTTACCTGGTGAACTCCACGGCCGCCCACTCCCACCCCCACTTCAGGCCCTATTCCTCTCCTCCAAACTTGTGGCTAATGAGCTAACAACACCTGCCACAGCAGCACGACCTCGGTCCGGTCCAGCTCGGCTCGGCTCGGCCCGCCACGCCACGCCCCGGCTCGGCTCGCCTCCTCTTTTTGCTCGGCTCATGACGCAATCACATAGGCAGAGCCAGGCGCGATACGATGCAATTTCAAACACACACGGCTCATCATCGCCATGGCGTATCGCTAATTAATTAAACATATCATAGTCAATAGAAAGCCGTCAATGCCACAGCTGCAGCAGCAGCCCGTGTGTGTGTGTGTGTGGCCGTGGCGGAGCGTGGCGTTGGGCCTAGCTGCTAGCCAAGTGAATAATGTATGTAGGGGGGGGGGCGCCACGTCAGGGCTCGGACTGCCAGGGCGGGGGCGGCGCGGGGAGGAGAAGAGAGGAGCTCACAATCGCCACCGGAGCAGCAGCGGCAGCAGCGACAGCAAGTCTGCCGACAAATATCGATAACATCCCGTCGTGCCGTCTGCCCCACGTCGTCCTCCCGCGTCCGCCTGAGCCATCAGCCGTCCGTGGCTCGCCCCGCCCCGCCCCGCCCCGCCGTCCTTTCCTTGCCATGCAAAATGCATCCGTTGGCGGCTCTTCCCACAGCGGGGCCGCGGATGACTCGCTGGCGTCCGCTGACATCCGCTGGACTTGCCTATGACGGGATCAAGCAGAGGACCGGCGCGAGACGTGCCCCGGACGTCCAGGCAGAGCAGAGAGAGAGAGAGAGAGAGAGAGAGAGAGAGAGAGAGAGAGAGAGAGAGAGAGAGAGAGAGTATGCCGCGGTAGACCCCGCCCCTCCCTGTGCGCAACACTCACCACTGTACGCCACTCCTTCCCAGCGCCTGCTGCTGCTGCTGCTGCTGCTGCTGCTGCTCCTACTTGTGCCTGTCCGGCCCCGGCCGCCTGATGACGCCTCGCCACGCCCTGCGCCAACGTTGGGTGGGCGCCCGCCGCGTAGGCAACCACGACTCCTCCACACACGTGTGTCGTGCGGGCTGGCCTACCCGGGCACTGGCAGGCGCTGTGCTGTGCGCGTGGACGAATGGCCCCGGCCAGCGGGTGCGGGCTGCGGGCTGCGGCCGGGCGGCAGCAGAGCAGGAAGCTTTCGGAGTGCGCCATTTTCGCCGCCGATATTGTGATATGCACAAGACAAGCGCGCGGGAGCAAAGCAAATCCCGCGCCTTAGCCCCCCTTCCCCTCTGAAATCTGACTGTAATCCTTTCATCGTGCACCATCAAGATCAACACAAACCCCTGAGCCGTAGCCGCAGCCGCAGCCGCCGCCGCAGCTACCGCAGCCACCGCCCCCTGCTCGCTCAGCCCGTCCCGTCCGGTGAACAGGCAGCAGGCCTCGGCTGGCGACGGATAGCACACGCCGCGCCGCGCCCCGCAAGAGTGCGCGCCATACTGGCTTACATACAAGGGTGGCGCGCGGAATTGTCAAGAAAAACAATTACAATCGTGCGCTATTGATTGGGTGAGTGACGTCAATTCGAGGCGTCGCGGGTAGGAGGGGGTACTCGACGCCAAGGCTGGGCAGGGGCGGGGGGGGGGGGGGGGGGGGGGGGAGTATACGCTCGGCATAGAGCTCGGCACTATACATGTGCCGTGTTCGCTCGGCCAGCTCCACACAGACCGACACGGACACCGCCCGCCCGCCCAGCCAGGGGACAGCACCGGGAGGGGCCACATATAGTGTACGTCCTGCCCCGATACAGCTATGACGCCGCGATACAAACACCACAAAGACCAAAGGTGTCCGGACGGTCTGCGGGGGGTCCCTGCGGAGGGTCCCTGCGGGGGGGTCCCTGCGGGGGTTGAGTCAAGTGGGTAACGTTAGTGCGGTCACGGCGGTGGCAGCAGCTCCCTGGCAGTGACGCGCGTTACCCGCATCGAACAGCCGCGGGCTAATTTGTAGTCCATTTCCGGGCGGGTGCCGTAAGCAGCGCACACTGTGTACTATGTGTGGTCGCCGGCCCGTCCGCCCCCGCGACACACACACACACACACACACACACACACACACACACACACACACACACCGCGTGGGCGTGGCAGAGGCGCTGCACAGTCCGCGGTGACTCCGTCAATGTAACAATAATGTACCGAACGGGGCCATGTTATGGCAAAAACCTGCTGTGATTGACTGGTCCGGGGCCAGGCTTGCCATCGGCTCGGGGGCTCTGCCCCCCTCCCCCTCTCCCTCCCTTTCCCCCACCCCCTCCCTCCCTCTCCCCCCGCCAGCGCTGGCGTGGCGCTGCCCTGCACACAAGCCTCGTGTGTCGGAACGAAAACGCAGGCCGATTAGACCTATATCCTCTCTGCAATCCATATAATAGAATAATGTGCGAAAGTGGACGGCTGCAAGTGTGTGTGCGAAGGGAGGGGGCTGGCCGGTGTGTGTGCGTGTGTGTGTGTGTGTGTGTGCGCGCGCGCGAAGGGAGAGGGCGTGTGTGTGTGTGCAGGTGTTCCATTTCCAATGCGATGAATTGATATGTCGGGGGGGGGGGGGGCGGCAGTCGGTCCTCCGCGCGGGTCTCAACAGCCTCTGTCCAAATCCACGAGACCTCCCCCTAACCTGCACTCCCCTTCCACGAGCGCGCGCACCTTACAGCAGCCACTCGGGTACCGGCGGGGGCGAGCTGGGGCGGGCGGGGGCGGCAACTGCTGCCCGTGTGGTCGCCCACCACCACGGAGTTCTCGGGATAGCACGTGTGCAACTGGGTCACGCTATGCTGTTTTCACGGTGGTATACTCAACTTCTGAAACGACCCCTAGCTCCATCCGACACTTTATATGTTGGAGGTTGTTACAGCGACTACTACTACGTACTATGTGGCCCCCCCGTCTGGGCCCGGCCCCGTGTGTGGCGCGGGCGGCTCCGGGGACGGAGGGCGTGACCGTCCGGGCGCCATCTCCGTTTGGGGGCGAGCGAAGACTCGTGTATAATTGCGTTTCAACAGCAGACTCAAATTTCCGCCCCTCTACAAAAGGGAGGGCCCATCACAACCCTCTAGACGCCCCCGCATACTTCCCCGGCCAACTGACCGCACTTCAAACTCTCAGAAAAAATATAAATCGAATATAGTAGACAAAAATAGGATCGAAATTTTCAGTCGATTTCATTCAAACTTCGGTCTAAAAATCGGCCAAATCATACTGATTTTACCTATCTAGAGCGTCTGTGAGGCTCTACTCAAACAGCAGAGCAGTAGGCTCGGCGGCGGCAGAGAGGGCCGGACAGAACTCCCCACTTGAATGGACCTCAAATCCGCGATGCCGTGCGGTGCGATGTGGTGGCGATGCGGTGCGACTGCCAGCCTCCCCCCCTCACTCCCCCCCCTACCCCCTCCCCGCAGCCCCGGCCGCGCCCACAGGCCGCCCCCGGCCGCCCCCGGCCGCCCCGCGGGCCCCGCAGCCACGGCCAGGCCATAAATACGCCGATAACCAATTTTCACACTTGATGAAAACCGCATCGCCACCAACGCTGCACTCCGCTCCCCTCCCCATTCGCTGACACCCCGCGAGGCCGCCCCCCGGCCGCCCCCACCAGCCCCCGGCCGTCCCCCGCGACACCTCCCCGCGCCACAACACGCCGCGCCCCCCCCCCAAAATAAAAAATTAAACGGAAAAAAAGAGCAGCGCTCTCAAAAGTTTTATTATTTCTCTCGTAAAAAAAGAGATATAAAGCAGAAAGCGGCGCGGCGGTGTCTGCTGTCATCTTTCCGCGATCTCAAAATAGCACACGAGAGCGTCAAGAGAGACAGAGAGTCTGAAAGACAACAAGAGAGACAGAGAGAGAGAGTGTGTATACAGCACGGACGGACAGACCCAGATGGAAAGAAGAAGGAAAGGAGGAAAGAGAGAGAGAGAGAGAGAGAGAGAGAGAGAGAGAGAGAGAGAGAGAGAGAGAGAGAGAGAGAGAGAGAGAGAGAGAGAGAGAGAGAGAGAGAGAGAGAGAGAGAGAGGCACTCCGAAGTGCATCAACTACACGCCAATCCTCTCTCTCTCTCTCTCTATCTCTCTTTCTCTCTCTCTCTCGCCACGCAAAACGACGGGGCGCAAAGGGACCGTCGGGGATCGCGGGTGACGCGATGACGAGGCCGATCCGGTCAAGGCAACGCCGACGCTCCAGTCCGTGGTCAGTCCACCCCTTGGCCCTTGGTGGTGGCGGCGGCGGTAGCGTTCAAAGGGAATGGAAGCCTGTCCTGCAGGGCCAAACACCACGGCTGACGTGGCCGCCTGCCGCCTGCCGCCATCCCCAGTAGCGGTCAAATAAGCGACCGCGATGGCCGGCAAGGAGCACCATGCGGGGGCTGCGGGGCCGCGGGGGCCGCGGGGGCCGCGGGGGCTGCGGGGGCCGCGGGGGCTGCGGGGGCCGCGGGGGCCGCGGGGGCTCCGCACCGGCCCGGCAGCTGCACGCCAGCCGCGGTCTGTACGCGAAACAAATAATGAAAATGAATAACAAATGGGGGGGTCCCGGGCCCCCGGCGGTCCCCGGCGGTCCCTGTGCCGCGGCCAAACCGTTTGTCTATTCCGTGTGTCGGGCCGGGCAGCGCTAGCGCAGTCGGGCGCAGGCGACCATACCCGCCCCAACGAACCATGGAACCAACGAAACCGACTGTACGTGTGCGCAAGGCCCGCAAGGGCGGCCATCCCTGCCACGCCGGCGTTGGTGCGGACAGCCAGAGCCGGGCACTGACATGAGCGGCACACGCACCGCACAGCCGCACCCACGCCACGCAGCACGCGCTCAAAACGCAATTTTTACATGGGCCGGGCCGTTTCGTGCAAGCTATATACAAGTCACCCATACATTACTCGCACGCACGTCTATTTGCTTGTCCCCTCTCTCTCTGCTCTCTCTCTCTCTCTCTCTCTCTCTCTCTCTCTCTCTCTCTCTCTCTCTCTCTCTCTCTCTCTCTCTCTCTCTCTCTCTCTCTCTCTCTCTCTCTCTCTCTCTCTCTCTCTCTCTCTCTCTCTCTCTCACACACACACACACACACACACACACACAACACGCAGACAGCCACTTCCGATTTCTTTGTGATCCCACGCGCCCGGTCGCGACCGCAGTACCGGAAGCAGCCGGGCAGAGCGGCCCCCTTATGTGTGTCACGTGTGTTGTTCCCATTGTGTCGAGTGCGTAATGAATAACTGATACCGTATACTGCACGCCAGAGAACAAATAACAACATATCCGAACTCGTCTTCCTTTTTATAGATTTCCTTTTATTTGCCGGGTGCTCGGTGGTGGCGCTAGCTGCGCTAGCTGCGCTAGCCCGCCAAGGCTGTGCGCAGCGCCGCTACATCCCCGCTTGATTGCGCCTCATTTATTAGCATATTATTTACTCATCCGCGCCGCGCCGATCCATCACGACGGCAACGAGTTACGCCGCACCACATCGCCTTCATAAACGGCTCACCCCGGCGCGGAGCTGCAGTCGTGGGGGCGGCGCGGGGGCGGGGGGCGGCGCGGAGGCGGGAGCGCTCTGGGCGTGTCCCGGCCGCTGACAGGCGCCGGAAATATTTGCAGCCAGAACTTATGGAAGCCATAACTCTTATCAGGCCCAATTCAATAAGAAAACGCCGCTGCTAAAACCTCGACTTTCACCTCCCCCACCCCCTCCCACCCGCAGCACGACTTTTCTCACAAAACGCATATATACATGTTTGTTCGGGTTGATTTTTCATATTCGCTCTTTCGCCTTCCCGGCGCCCTCAGGTACGCCCCGACGAATGGTTTTTGTCATCGGCGCCGAAAGCAAACAAAAACATATCGCGGTCGCTGAGAGATCCGTTCACTGCACAGCCCTTGCCCTTGTGCTCGGCGCTCAGGTCCCGTAAGGAACACAGGCCCAGGATGCCGTCACAACTATTTCTGTATTATTCAGTTCGGGCCGCGGAGTCAGCGCATCGTTTGAAAAGGCCCGCCAGAAACGGCGCTCGCGAAGCCGGAGGAAGATGTAAGAAACGGCGGGGAAAGGGAAGGGGATAGAGAAAACGGGCGGCGGGAGATACTGACTGATAGAAGGCAGAACCCGTACGGAGAAGGATAACAGACGAGGCAGAACGAAAAATAAACAAACGTGGAGGAAGAAGGGCCAAGAGTAATAGAAAGGCGCAGAGAGAGGAAGGGGGGGGGGGGGGGGACATGCCTCGCGAACAGGGCGGTAAATTGAGGGGGGGGGGGGAGGTCGGGGAATAATTTATATTTCAATAAATATTTTCCCTCCTAAAAGTGGAGAGAAAGAAAATAAATAGAACAAAATAGAGAGAAAAGAGCCCCAGCCAGCCCCCCGGCTTGTGCGCAGTAGCAGAGGCAGGCAAAGGCGAGCAGCAGGAGGAGGAGTGGGGCGGGAGAGCGGGGGGGGGGGGGGGCTCCCTCGGGATTATATGTACACAGGGTGCTGCACAAAGTTGGTCTGTTTTTCATTCATTTGGTTCAGTTGCGATCCCGTATTTTCGTTAATGTGCGCGTATTTATTTATTTCCCTCCCATTGGACTGCAATTAGGTATGAGCGTGCAGGGTAGTCGTATAATACTAGGCGAGGTGTGGGGGGAGACGAACGGACGTAGGGGTGGTTGCTGTATGCCCCGGCGCCATCGGGGAACGAGGGGGAGGGGGGAGGGGGCCTCCGTCAACTTTCATGAAAAGATCAACTTGCTACCGCCACTGCCGCTGTACGGCTGCAAGTTTACGTAGTAAATGGCTCAAGTTACTTTACATGACAGCAGCAGACCGCGACACACAAAACCCGTAGAGTCTCCTTGTCTCATCTCGTCACGAGTTTGCGTGCGGCGCGCGGCGGGGGGTAAGGGGGGGGGGGGTTACCGGCAGGGCACTGCGACACTTGACTCACTGGGCCGGACCACCTGTACGTCTGTACGTCCCGCCCCACCAAAACCCGCTGCGCACAGCGACTCCTGACCAACTTCCACATTTATATCCATATTATAAAGGCAAACCCGGAACAGCGCAGCGTGTAAACAACGGTGTTCCTCACGCGATAATAGTTCCCCGTCATGCCGCCGCCACACCGCCACTACTGCAGCAGCATGAACCAAGTTAAGCCCTACTGAGGGGAGAGGGGGGACGGGGGGCGATAAGGAAACGCTGGGGAGGGGGGAGGGAGCGGAGCAGGGGAATTAATTGATACCCACGCCTTGCGCCGCACCTGAGCAGCTGCTCACACCTTATTTACGGACGCCCCACCAAACATATTAATATATGCCCCCCCGCGGCCCCCCGCGGCCCCCCGCGGCCCCCCGCGGCCCCCCGCGGCCCCCCGCGGCCCCCTGCGGCTGCCCGGGGTTTCCCACCTACGAGCCCAGCCCCGGCCGCGCATACAGCAGCTTTCATTACTCTCCCCTGATCCCCCTGACATACTTGAATACACAAAACGCACCCAGCTTTATATTTATTTTTACTTCCCGTCTTCGGGCACAGCGGCGCGGTGCAGCGCGCGAGTGGTGCCGGAGGAGCAGCAGGGAGGAGCAGCCAACACGCCCAGACGCCCTAGTACAGCGCACCGAGATAAATATTAAAATATAAACGCGGAGAGAAAACATTGTAATAGAAATAATAAAAAATGCGCCGTGTGTTGTGCGGAGGGGGGGGGGCATGTTTTATACATTGGCTGAAACAACAACAACATCATCGAGCGGGCCGGCATGCGCTGGAAAACGTTTCCTTACATTACCAGTAAACCCTTTCGGGTCGGGGAGAGCGTCAGGCGCTACGGCGGTGTGTGTGTGGGGAGAGGGAGGACACAGTCAGGTAAAGGTCCTGTGGTGTGGTGTCGCTCCTAGCGCACGTGCGGACGTACGAACTACGTTGTGCGGCTACAGGTAAGAGAGAGAGAGAGAGAGAGAGAGAGAGAGAGAGAGAGAGAGAGAGAGAGAGAGAGAGAGAGAGAGAGAGAGAGAGAGAGAGAGAGACAGAGAGAGAGAGAGAGACACAGAGAGACAGAGAGAAGGGAGAGTGGAGCGCTATAACGCGACTAAATTAAACCCGTACATCGCACATTACGATATCACGGGCGCGCTCACGGGGATCGGGCTGAGGCGGCGGTGGCGCGCTGAGCCCCCCCCCCCCCACCCCCCCCCCCGCACCTTTCCCTGCTCCATCAGCTACGCGCTAGGCCTGCGCACCGCCCGCCGACATCCTGGGAGTCACCGCCTCCTGTAGGTCCCGGGCCGCAGTTGCGTGGGCAGAGGGAAGCAAGGCTAGCAGGGCGGGCACTTCCTCCTGCTGGATAGGTCAGTGTCGCCGCTGAACACACGAAGGACACTCGGCGAGGAGCGACACAGCCCCAGTGCACACGCCGTGAGTGTGGCTGAGCTGCTGCAGGGCCGGGCCAACTGGGCACGCACAATAAAGTGGCAGAAGGAGAGGGAGAGGAGAGGGAGGGGGAGGAGGAGGGGGAGGGGACGGGGGGTGCTGCCGCCAAGGACGCACAACAAGTGTCCGGTCCGGCAGTCAGCTGATGCAGTGGAGCCGTGCCAGCGGACAGGGGCGGGGCGAGGCGAGGAGAGGCGCCTGGGGGCGCGCCGCGGCGCCTGCTTTTTCCCCTCTCTCTTTTTCTCTCCCCCACTCTGTCTCTCACTCTCTCCCATTCGATCGCGCGCCGCCGCCGCTGCCGCCGCCGCTGCCGCCGCCGCCGGGGTCCCGGCCCCGGTCCGGTCCGCCACGTCCGCCGGAGTCCCAGCCCAGCCCCGGCCGGGGGTTCCCCTCCGGTCCCCTCCGGTCCCCTCCGGTCCCCTCCGGTCCCCTCCGGTCCCCTCGTCTTACTCAGCCCGGAGCCACCGGCACACGCCCAGCCCGGCCGCTACCGCTGCCGCCCGCCCGGCACCGAAGGCCTCGCCGAAGGCACTCTCTGTCGTCCCCAGCGGCAAGCGGCCCCGGCCGCGGCGTAAGGACCGGACCTCACAGGTCCTGTTCCTCATCCTGCCCGGAGCAGCATCCCCGCATCCCCTGCCCGACGTACACTGCCAGCCCCGTGCCGCCTCGTGCCGCCCCGCCCCGCCCGGCCCCCGCAGTCCGTCCATCCCCTGCTCACACCGTCACGCCACACCGCACCACCCCCTCCGACATGGTATCGCCGAGCCACGCCGAGCCACGCCGCATAGAGCGGATCAATGCAAACCAAATTAGAGTAATTACATGGAGAAGTCGGGCACCCCCACCCCCCTCCCCGTCGGCGCCCGCCTCCAGCCCGCCTCCAGCTCGCCTCCAGCCCGCCTCCAGCCCGCCTCCAGCCCGCCTCCAGCCCGCACCGCCAGCACACAGAGCCAGCAGCAGAGTCGTCCGGGTCCCCGAGCAGTGCCGCCTGCAGCCGCCGCACAGACAAGGGGGGCGTGTCAGTGTGTTGGCACAAAGAGAAAATGACCGACTTGGACAGGCCTCGAACCCGGGCCCCCGGCTCGGCCCCCCCGGGTCCTGACAATGAATACACAGTTGTACGACGACGGCGACGCGTACACCGGGCCTCGGGCTGGGGCCGCGCCGCACCGCGCGCACCAAAGTCCTCCGCCGAGTGCTTGGCCGTGCGTGCCGCGGCCCAAATGACTAACTAGGTTAGCATATACTCCCGATATCGTGATGAATGAGGGTCATTACGGTTAATGACACGCTCGCGGCACAAGTAAACGGCCCAAAACGCAGCGCCGGCGCAGCGCGCTATACAGCACAGTACAGGGCTCGGCCAGCGACCTCAGCAGCAGGATTTGCATCGGAGAGTGACAGATAAAGTTTGGCTTTGGCGTCCTAGTAATGTGCTTCGGAGTGGGTCCGGGCGGGGTCCTGGGGCAGCCTGGGGCAGCCTGGGGCAGCCTGGGGCAGCCTGGGGCAGCCTGGGGCAGCCTGGGGCAGCCTGGGGCAGCCTGGGGCAGCCTGGGGCAGCCTGGGGTCAGCAGGGCGCGATGGAGTGTCGCCTCCACAGCCTGTCCATGGAGAGCCTGGCCCAGTTCGCGGCGTCCTGGGCGCCCTCTGCCTGTAGCCGCTTTGCAAGCCGCACGGCCTGCGCTCGGGGATGTATTTGCACTCGGTATTTAAAAAATAAAACTCCAAAAAAAAATGTGATTGGAAAAAAAAATCCCCCACTCTCCCGCGCCAAGTACCACCACCCGATTTGCATTCATGCACCATTCACCGGCGTATTCGCCACTGCAGGCAACAACAACCGGTCGCGAACGCGAAGAAGGAGAGTAAGTGTTGTGTTGTTTGCGATAACCTCCTCCGGTAGCGGCAGCAGCGGTGGCAGCGGTGGCAGCGGTGGCAGCGGCGGAGCAGCACGCGACGGAACAGAAAGAGCCCCCGCCAACCCGGCCCGGCCCGCCGATGGAGTTGTCGCCCCCCCCCCCCCCCCCCCCCACCCGAGGCCCTGGAGGCCCCAGACGAAGACTCGTTGACAGCCGCGTTGATCACTCGGCAACATTTTCATTCCCGGTCGCCGCGCCGGTCCGGCCCCGGTCGTCGAACAAACGCGTGCGCCGGAAGAACGCAACAGCCCTTTTACCCGCCCCCGCCTCCGCCTCCAATCACGCACAGGCACACAGCCGCCGCGGCACGGCACGCAGTGGCGGATCGGGGAGCGGCATGAGGGGGGGGGGGGCAATGTCCCGCTTTTTGCCTACTTACGGGGCAATGTCCCGCCTTTTGCCTACTTACAGGCGGAAAAGTAATGCCGGTTGCCTACATTTCCGCCGCCCCCCCCCCTCAAATCCGCGCCTCACAGCACGGCTGATTCGGAACAGAAACGTCCAGATAAGCAGGACTAGGCCCGACGAGGTCCCAGCGAATTGGGAAATGTAAAGGTATCGTTATAACGGGCCAGATTGCAGGGCTTACAGTCGGGGTACGGAGGGCCACCTGGAGGTGGGGGGGGGGGGGGGGGCACCCCGCCTGCAGAGCCCGCAGCCAAGGCCGGGGGCCGCAACCCTTGCCGGTGAGGCCCGGCCCGGCCCGGACCAGCCAACCATGAGCGTCGCGTGACTAGATTCTAATCTCCGGTTCAACAACATTTTGGTGAAGTGAAAACGTGTCGAGCGCGAGCGGAGAGGAGGAAGAGAGAGAGAGAGAGAGAGAGAGAGAGAGAGAGAGAGAGAGAGAGAGAGGGGGGGCGGCAGCACGCCGACGACGCCCCTCCCCGTTTGCACTCACACTGTGCGCCCTCCGGCCGCCGGCGCTCCCCACGATTCGTATTTTTGGCGCCATAATCCAATCAGATTTAGGATGGATGTTGCTGCCGACATTCGCGGCCCGGCCGTCGCCGCCGCCTCCCTGCCCGGTGCCTGCGCCGCGCCGCGCCGCGCGGATGGGAAGGGGATGGAGATGGAGGAGATGGCGCCCCGATTATCGCATCCGGAGGCGCCAATTTTTGAAGCAGCGGGGTGAGGAAGGGTGCCCCCCCCCCCCGGTGCGAGGGGGTCTAAACTCATTTCGGCGCAAGCTGTCATTGGTCAGCACGACTGACTGACTCGGCCCGGATTGGTCGGCGCCGCGTCGGCCCGCGGTACACCGTGTGCGTGGCGGCTGCCATATGTAACATGGCGGACAGCAGAGTTCGGTTTTCTTTGTGAGTTTCGGGTACTGGTGCAAGCACTCGCAGGGGCACAGGCGTGCAGCGGGCGTGCAGCGGGCGTGCAGCGGGCGTGCAGCGGGCGTGCAGCGGGCGGGCAGCGGGCGGGCTGCAGCGGACGGTTAGTGGAAGAGCTGTTTATACCACTTCCATTACCGCTGCACTATCACACAGTAAACAGCCCCAGGCCGGAGCGGAGGCGCGGCCCCGGCGCGGTCTAGCCTAGTCTCTCTCTCTCTCTCTCTCTCTCTCTCTCTCTCTCTCTCTCTCTCTCTCTGTATCCCCCGCACGCTTTGGATGGGAAATGTTGTAGGGGAAAGGGGGGGGGGGGGCAGAAAGGGGCTGAGTCAATCAGCATGGCGTCACGGACCGACTGGCTCTCCGCGGGGATCAAAAGGGATGGCTGCTACCCTCGCTGCTACCGCTACCACCGCCGCCACCGCCGCTGCCGGTTAGATGGACGGGGCGGACGCGAAAACAGAGAGCCACGCCCGGTCAGCCCGGCGGCCACGCCTAGCGTGCCTCAGAGGCTTACTGGCCACGCCACTCGGGTCCCTGTGGTGCAGGCTCCGCTGGGCTCCGCTGGGCTCCGCAGCTCTGCGGGCTCTTGGCCCTCAGCCGAGGCGTGACCACGCGGCCCCTCGCCGAGGAGCACCGGGAGCACCCCGCCAGCGACACGCCACACTTTCCTCGCCTCGTGTTGTCCTCTGTCCCGCCCCCACGTCCCGCCCCCACGTCCCGCCCCGCAGGTCCGCATCCATACTTGATTCCGAGACCGTCTCACTCTCTCACTCACCCCTTTTGCCCTCTGGCCGCGCGCTGTGCATTCTGCAACGCTGCACACCTCTTCATGGGGGGCTAATACGCGGGGTGGGGGGTGGAAGGGGGGGGGGGGGGGGTTGACGGCGGCGGCGCCACGCCGCACCGCTCCTCATCTCAATTACTCCCTGGCAGGCAGGCAACCAGGCCGGCCAACGGCGCCAATCAATAAACAAAGCGCAGCCGCAGCCAGCGCAGCCTACCGTGTGTGTCACAAAGTGTGCGCACATAGCATGTACCGGCCAGCGCCGTTAGGTGGTGTTGGCTGAATCACGTGCGCTGCCGGCGCTGCCCGCCCCGAGATGAAAAAAGTTGAGCGAAATCGCAAGATGCGATGTATCTTTTGATAGCCCTTCCCCACACAAACACAGGGGGCGCCGTACGGTGGCGGCGCCAACTTTGTGGGCGCAGGGGCGCCGGCCACCGCAGCAGCCGCAGCAGCCCCGCGCCACCACCGCGCCACACAGCGCCGGCCCACTCGCACACATTTGGGGGGGAGCTAGCAACTGTCTCCCTCTCTCTCTCTCTCCCCCCGACTCTTTTCATGCGGCCCGCTCTTCGCGCACTTGTTGCACGGCATGGCCCGGCCGGCGGCCCGACCGGGGGGAAAAAGTCGGGGAAGGAGAGAGAGAGGAGGGGGAGGGGGAAGGACTTTATCTCGGGTCGTTGAACGGGCCCGCGCACACACACGTGCGCGCACACACACACACGCACGTGGACCCGCGGCGGCTGCCGGTATTCGAACCAGGGGTTGGCGCTCGACGTGCCGTCCATCTGCCGACACACGCTGCGCAGCGCTGAGCACACGGATATCACGGGGCCCCGTACGGCCAGCTATTGCTCAGTGCACCTACCGCTGCACGCGTGGGCCTGGAATATATCACCCGGCAATACATCACCGGCGGCGGGCGGGGAGGGGGGGGGCGATAAATCGACGGCACTTATTGTCATCGAACGCGGTTTAAATCACTGCGGCCGGACCGCGACAGCAGCAGCAGCAGCAGCAGCAGCAGCAGGCCCTGCGGGGGCTAGAGATAAGCCGGGACCGGGCCGCATCCGTCAGGACGACGGTGAGCACCGCGTGCGCCAGCGTGCTGCAGCCGGAGCAGCAGAGGGGGTCGACAGACGGCCATAACCGGGCGCTGCCGGCGCTGCCATAGGCGGCCGGGTAGTGGTACTTCCGCCAGCAGATCGGCCATCGGATCGGCCCGGCAGTCTGTCTCTGTCGCACCGGCGAGCGGAAGGCACACAGGCGGACAGGCGCAGCGTAGGCCGGCCCGCCAGACAGGGCGGCGCTGCGGGCCGGCCTACCCTCCCGGCGCCCGCCGCCGCCGCCGACGGATTGGGCGGGAGGGCTGCACAGCCTGACGGCGGCTGCCTCTGGACTGGACGACTTACGCGTCTAAGCCAGTCGTCCCCGTCCGTCCAAGATTAGCACCGCGGCGCCAAATAATGCAGGACCTGCGCAGGACGGACTTGCGTGCGCCGCCGTGCGCCGCCGTGGCGCTACTGCGGGGCGGAGCGGCTACGGCCGTGTAATTGGCTCGTGTCCGGCCGCGTGCCAAAGGGCCTTGTCCGAATAGCCGGGCGCCGGGCCGCACGGCCAGCGCTCAACGTTATTCCGCAATCGAATTAGCAGGCCGCACACTTGACCGGAGCCTCCGGGACCTCCGGGTCCTCCGGGTCCTCCGGGTCCTCCGGGGTCAGCATTTGCCCCGGGTTTACAGGATACGAGGCGTACTGTACCAGGCTGCGCTCGCCCTCCCCGCACTGCTATCGGCAGAAACCGCTACGGAACTCACCTGCGGACAACAGAAAAAGAACAACACAGTTAGTTTGCGGCGAGAATAATGCAGCCGAAGGCAAAGTGCCGTCGGGTCACTGCAGGCCCGCGCGTGGGCGGGTGTGTCCGGGAGTGTGCGAGTGTGTGTGAGGGTGTGTGAGTGTGTGTGAGTGTGTGTGAGTGTGTGTGAGTGTGTGTGAGTGTGTGTGAGTGTGTGTGAGTGTGTGTGAGTGTGTGTGAGTGTGAGTGAGTGTGTGTGAGTGTGTGTGAGTGTGTGTGAGTGTGTGTGAGTGTGTGTGAGTGTGTGTGAGTGTGTGTGAGTGTGTGTGAGGGTGTGTGCGTGTGAGTGGACAGCGGGCGGAACATCAAAGGCCCCCGCTCGCTCAAACACCTCGTCCCGCAAGAAGTAGCCGCGCAGCCCCCACCACAGCGGGCCAAGGGGAGAAGGAGCGTGGGCCACAAAACGGAGGCGGGGCGGCGTATGGGCTCTAAATTTTATATTTTATAGCAAACATTACTAAGAAAATTGCAATAATTGTGGACCGGGATACGAAGTTTCTGATCCATACTATTTCTCGTTCAGCTCCAAGTGCGACCCTGCAGCCTCCAGGCCTGTGTCTCCCCCGGCCAATGGCCTCTGCGTATCGCTGTGTGCGTGTGTGTTTACCTGCTACGCTGCCGCCGCGCCACGGCGGTGGCAGCAGCAGCAGCAGCGGCGGCAGCAGCAGCCAGCAGCCCCTATACTAATTACACATCTCCCCGGTAGCGACTCTTGTTTCCGTGCCAATGGTTCCCGATGCAGCCGGGGCAGGCAGTGCCACGCCCTCGAGCCCCCGCGCACACATACCTAGGCCTAGGCTGCCTAGGCTGCCTAGGCGCGCCTAGAGGCCTGGCAGCGCACTATAATGTGCAACTACTCCACGGCTATATGCACTTATGGCGCCACTCGAGGCTGCGCGGGGGCGTGGCCAGGCGTGGCCAGGCGTGGCCAGGCGTGGCGCCCTGCCCTGCGCCACGGGCGCACACTTTGGTTCCAGCAGAGCATAGTGTGCTAATTTAAATGGAAACTATCGCAGCGCGGGAGCAGCGGCGGGCAAACCAATCAGCCCAGCCCTCCACTCACCGCACGCTGCTGCACCGGCGCGCCGAGCCCAGCGCAGCCCCGCGCAGCCCCGCGCAGCCCCGCATGACGAGTGGCACACGTGACGTCATACATGTCGCACGGCAGCGCAGCGCGCGGAATCAAACATGGATAACAAAGTTTCTCGTATATCTCGCCGCATGCGCGGCAGTAAGGAGACGTTGTGCTTCTAAACTATTCACCGTGCGAGTGAGCCGCCACCGCCGCCGCCGCACGGGGCGCCAGCAGCAGCAGCAGCAGCAGCAGCAGCATGCAGTGTGTAGGGGCCGTTTCATGACAAAGTCATCGAGCAGGGATTCCAGTCGGTGATGCGCAGTATACAGAGAGGCCGAGGGGCCGCGTGGCCGCTGGGCCGTGTTCTATGACAAAGTCATCGAGCGCTGCGGGCGCAGGGATTCGAGTCCGTGACGTGCGGCCCAACTTTATTGTGCGCCGCCAGTCCTCGCTTGTACGGCGCACGTCATCCGTCTCTCTCTTCCAGATAGTCAGCGGGCCCATAGCGGGCTAGGCGCGAGCCCAACACTATCCTCTGGCCTGGCCCATCCCGCCATTCCCCGTACAGGATCGATGGCAGGCCACACACGCACACACACACGCACACACACACACACGCGCCCATCGCATCATCCATCAACACTATGACTACAGCAAGAGGTCAGGGTGGGTCGGGGGTTGGGTCGGGGCGCGGGTGCGGACTCGGACCCCGAGACGACGGCGGCCGTCGGCAAGTGCATAAACCGCGGGGGCTGCGGGGCGCGCGGGCAGAAGCCCTTCCCGCGTTGATTATAGGAAACGGGGAAATATTATTGTTTATCTAGCCCGGCGCTGCCGCTGCTGCAATTCTATATACGACCGCTCCGCCCCGCCCCGCCCCGCCCGCCCCGCCTCGCCCCGCACGTCCACCAGGTCGTAGGAATTGGATTCCCGCACGAGCAATCCGAAAGAGAGCAGGAAGGGAGGAGGGGAGGGGGATGATAAAAAAATAAAAATAAATACGCGGGGCTGAGAGTGAGAGAGAGAGAGAGAGAGAGAGAGAGAGAGAGAGAGAGAGAGAGAGAGAGAGAGAGAGAGAGAGAGAGAGAGACAGACAGACAGACAGACAGACAGACAGACAGACAGACAGACAGACAGACAGAGGCACCCGGTGCGCGTGACTGACCGCCAACGTCAGCAAAACCAAACGCCATCAATGCACTAGGCGTCTAGGCCGCGTTCATCAAACTTGAACTGAGAACCAGGCTATTTCTCCTCGCAACGGGCGGGCAGGCGACACCCCTCTCCTCCCCTCAACCCCTGCCTACCCTACTGTCAGTTTCCGGCCCGCGGCAATACCGGGCGTGTAGTGCACGTCAAAAATAATAATTCACGACGTAAAAAGATCGCACCTGTTAAAACAGCCATGCCAACTTTCCAGAAGCGGGGCACGGTGATTGTTTCCCGATCGTGATTTATTCACCTGCACTTACCCTTACCTTCGCCGTACACGGCGCATGTGTGTAGGATTTGAAGTGGCAGCGTGTGTCTACCGTATGCTATCGGTAGAAAACACCGGGGCCCCTGGGGGCCGGGGGGGGGGGGGGGGCTGTGAGGGAACGACGACAATGTGCACGCAGCGCGCCTCACAGCCCCCGGCGAGGGGAAAGACTCCCTCCGCTCTCTAATCCAGTGCGAGCAAATCGAGAGGAGAGCTAGGCCGGGGCAGCGCAGCACTGCACAGTACTGCACTGGGAGCACGCACTAGCAGCCGAGGCACTAGCGCCGCGCACTACGATTGTCTGTCAATAGCGGGGGCGGACCGTGGCGGGCGGGGGGTGCGCCTGGCCTCTACCCCTCGGCGGCGGCAGCGCACTGCGCGCCAGCCACTTTTATAATTAGCTTATTCGCATCCGTTCACTTGCAGCAGCAGCAGCAGCAGCAGCAGCAGCAGCGGGTACTGCGGGGAAGTACTGCCGGCAGTCTGCCGGGCACCGCCATACACGCGGGCTAGGCGCCGCCACCCTCCGCGCCGACGGCGACGTGAGACTTGCGAGGCCGCTAGAACGGAGAATAAGGCTGTGTACGCCCTGGGCCTCTCTAGCCCTGCCGCCCTGCAGGCCCTGCAGGCCCTGCCCCACCCCGCCCGCCCTCCCAGACATGCTAGTTAGCCAAGTTCAAACAATGCCACACAGCGACAGAGAGGCGTCCGGGGAGGGTTTTGGCTCGGCGCCGTGCCGAGCCGGGCCGTGCCGAGCCGAGCCGGGCCGTGCCCGTGCACCGCAGGTGCAGTGCAGACGGCTGGTAGTGTCCAGGCCGAGGGCACGCCGACATATGCACTGCGATGACCACGACTGATATGTGACATCAGGCCGCCCGTACCACAACGCTCCGCACCGCTCCGCACCGCTCCGCACCGCTCCGCACCGCTCCGCACCGCTCGGCTCGCCGTGTCAATGAATAAACCGCACCGCCTTGCAAAATGCATCGCGTCCGCAACTGACTCCTTTTCGATATGAGACATGCATGCGCGAGGCGAGCGCAGCGCACGCACTTATGCATACACACACACACACAGATGGGCTGTAAGCGACGCCGGGAGGAGCACACGACCCCCGCCGTGACACCCGCCACGAAATGCTCCCCGCGGCAGCGGTAGCAGCAGCGGTAGCAGCTACTGCGACGCGAGGCCCGGCCCCGGCGGAGGCCCGCGAGGAGGTGAGGCCGACGCATCACTAATTTACGGCCGGGATATCGACGCCTGAATAAGTAAGGGCCATCCTGGATTGGTTCATTGTCGCACGAGCCGCGTATAGGCCTCGCCGCGGCAGTGTGTGTGTGTGTGTGTGTGTGTGAGAGAGAGAGAGAGAGAGAGAGAGAGAGAGAGAGAGAGAGAGAGAGAGAGAGAGAGAGAGAGAGAGAGAGAGAGAGAGAGAGAGAGAGAGAGAGAGAGAGAGCCTGCCTCTAGGCAGCCTTGAAATGAACATTTTGAAGGTGACAATTATTTTAATTTTCATAGATTTTAAAACTGGTTGCTGATTTTCATTTTTTTCCATGACATATTTCCCTTTAGGTTGTCGAAAACGGTTGACACTTTTTCCGACGAAAAATTCCCTATACTCTTACATCAGCAATCTTACAGATGGCCCACTTCAATTTGACATCCTAAGGTGGACACGTTCGGTTAGGTCATCTAGCTTCCAGGTGGCCTCAGCCCCGGAGGGTAGGGTAGGCCCAGCGGGGCCCGGGGGGGGGGGGGGGGCAGCGCAGGGGCGCTCAGGAGGGCGTGATTCCCAAGGCGATCGATATGTACAAAGTAAACAGACACGACAAGACAATGCGTGGAGTGGCAGTGGCCAACAACAGAGGGAGCAGCGTGGTGGGGGAGAGAAGTTGGCAGCGCCGCCCGAAGAGAGCCATGTCGTTCCTCGGAGAGAAGCACTACCTCCCCCCCCCCCCCCCCCCCCCCGCCCCCTGTCTCACACACACACGCACGCACGCACACACACGGCCACGCGGTTGTTCGTCTGCAAAATTCAGCCACCACCGCACAAGACAACGTTTCAATTCAAAAGGGAAGATTTGGGGGAGGGGGAGTCCGAATGCCATTCATGAGGAGCGGTCAGCCCGATATGCGGAGATTCCGGCCGGCCACCGTCGCACTGCTTAAGTTGTATCCCGAAACAGCGAGACAATTCATGCGATCGGTTTCTATCAATTCGCACATGAATCATGCACATCTCAACATTAATGTCTACGCCACTGCCCCCCTCCCCTCCCCCTCTCACACCTCGTTTGGCAGCGCAGTCTATCGATCACACCACACACACACACAAACACAAACACACACACACACACACACACACACACACACACACGGGACCAACCCCCTCCCACCCCAGGCAGCAATATAAAAGTAACAAATTAAATTAAGGCCCTCTTCTTTGATTGATTACGAATTTAAAACGTCACGGGGAATAATACATGGACAGGATAGGAGGAGGAATTTCATTCCGTGCCCGCCCCGCACGCAGTACGCCCATATAGATGTACATATATACATGAACGTTGGCCGAATTAGATTCCGGTCGTACACATATAGAAACGTAATGCAATAAAGATATAAAACAGAAAGGGCGGGGGCGGGCGGCCGTATGCACGCGTGGGCGGGCGGAGCTGGCGGAGCCCAGGCCCGGGCCTGGGCCTGGGCCCGGCAGCCGGCGGCGCCAAGGAAACAACAGAAAGTGTGTGTGTCTGTGTGTGTGTGTGTGTGTGTGTCTCTCTCTCTCCCTCTCCCTCTCTCTCTCCATTGCATTTTTGGCCGCCGCGTAGCGTTCTAGTTCGAGCGGCACACATTTCGCGTCCCAACACGCCACAACAAAGGCGAGCGTGGTGGGTTCAATTGTGACCGGGAGAGCAAACTTTCTTCCATCCAGTTTCCTTTCCTGCCCGGGCATGACTGTGTTGACTATATGTAGAGGAACGCAATTCCTGGCAGAACGCATGCGACGGAGAGAGAGTGAGAGAGAGTAAGAGAGACAGAAAGAGTGAGAGACGGGGAGAAGTATAACGTTAAAATATTTAAAATGGCTTGAAATGAAACATTGAAACTCGTATTCCAACTCGCACTGTTCTAGAACATCATTATTTCAGGCAGCTTTATTTATTTCTGTCTCTTTCGCTCCTTTTCGTTTGCCCTAGTCTTCTCCTACTGTTCTCCCTCTCTCTTCTTCCCCTTTCTATACCCCCCCCCTCGCGCAAGCCCTCTCTCTCTCCCTCTCCTCTCTCTCTCTCTCTCTCTCTCTCTCTCTCTCTCTCTCTCTCTCTCTCTCTCTCTCTCTCTCTCTCTCTCTCTCTCCTGCCCGCGCTCGCTCCAACATGCATTATAAATGACAGAATATACACCCTCGTCTGAGTGTGTATATATTTTTCATGAACGCTGCAGAGTCTATTCTGTTTTATTAATAGAGCGAGACTTTTCGAAGCGGCGCACAGACGCTGGCCCGGCGTAAAAGGGGGGGGGGAGGGGGGGCGCTGGTAGTGCCGACGAATCCACTAGTGCCGGCTGGTACTACCACCATACGGCCATATTCCAGATTACCATGCCTACATGAAGCGACGCTGAGGGGCCGTCCATAAACTACACATATGTTAAACAATGCCGCACCATTGTCCCCGCGTGCGCCGCAGCAGCCGACTCATCAGTTTACGAACGGCCCCCCAAGCGACGCATGCATACAGCCCGGCCCGGCCGGCCGGTAGGGTGTCGGCGTATAAATCGCCTTTCAGAAGCGCGGCTGGCCGTCCGCATATTACGTAGCCGCCGGTGGGGGCGCGGGCGGGCGGGGGCAGGCAGGGGCGGGGGCGGGCGCCGCGCCAAGGGCACCAGGGCCGTGGGGTCCGAGCGCCGCATACGCATTCGGCCGGAGAAATAGCACCTCCAACTTGGGGAGGGCCTCCTAGAGGCTCGGCTAGGGGCGGCGAGAAATCATTTAGAGGCCAGGCCCGGTGTCCGTGCCTAAAACTTGAGGGCCCCGGCGGCCCGGCCCGGCCCGGATGAAATGTTAAAGCGGGGAGGCAGCGGCAGCAGCAGCGGCAGCAGCAGTGGCAGCAGCAGCAGCGGCAGCAGCAGCGGCAGCAGCAGCAGCGGCAGCAGCAGCGGCAGCAGCAGCGTCAGCAGCAGCGGCAGCAGCAGCTTTAAGGGGGGGGGGGGGGGGCGCTGCGACAGAAAGGGTTGGCAGCGAGGTGCGACGACGGCCAGAGGGTGATTATGAGCAGACGGCGGGGGGTCAGAATTTGTCAACAACGCGAGCAGACAGAGGATGGGCCGAGAGCAGCCGGGAGCAGCCGAGCCGGCCGGAGAGCGAGGCGAGACAAGACGAGGCGCGACGCGAGGCACGCGGCTCCGACCCGACACAGGATCCGCCCCCGTCCCGACGGGGCTCCGGGCTCCGGGCTCCGGGCTCCGGGCTCGGGCTTCGGGCTCCGGGCTTCGGGCTCCGGGCTCCGGGCTCCGGGCTCCGGGCTCCGGGCTCCGGGCTCCGGACTCCCGGCCCTGCCGCCGCGCGTTGTTAACGAATTGGCACACAGCGACACGGTTTCGATATCACAGAGTTAGGCACGCACAGACAATGTCGCACAACTTCGCCGCCCGCCGCGCTACAGTTCACAGAGGATGAAACTTAAATTAGCGCCGACCGCACTATAACTTGCAGCCCGCGGTGCATCGCCAGATTGGTTCCGACGTCTGTCTGTACATCCCCGCAACACGGCGCAGCACGGCGCAGCACGGCGCAGCACGGAGCAGCACGGAGCAGCACGGCGCAGCCCGCGGAGACACGGACAATTATCGATGGTTCCTCATCAGACTCCGGATGGAGATTAAAAGTCCGCCGGCCTGGCCATCTCCCATCTCGGGGAGTCGAGGTAGGCAACTAACCACCCGCTTGGTGGGTAGGCAACCACCCACCCACCTGGCAGGTTGGCAACCTTTTGCTTCTACGCCACAACGTTAGATTGCGAACACAAAACAGCCGGGTCATTGCTGAGGTTACTTTACTGCGGCAGTGGCCCAGCTCAGCCCCAGCTCAGCCCAGCCCGGCCGAATCGATGGCGGCAAAGTCGAAATGACGGGCGGACATCAATATAAATATAGTTTGAAACAGCCGGCGACATACACACGGCACAACCAAAGAACACATGTTTTTGAATAATTTACCGCACGGGCCCAGCGGCGCGGCACGGTGGGATGGGAGGGGGAGGTGGAGGTACGGGAGGGAAGGGGGAGGTGGGGAGGGAGGGGAGGGGGAAGGGTGCAGCTGCCCCGAGCGGCCGCCGCGGCACCGGCAGCCACAGCACACGCACGGCACACGCACGGCACACGCACGGCACACGCACAGCACAGACGGCGGCGCCGCGTACCGCCGCCTCAGACCACATACTCAGTCGGCCATGACAATCTGTCAAAAACCGGTGTGCCGAGACGCATAACTGAATCGGAGAGAAAAAGGAAACAGAAGGGAAAATAACGTGTAACGATGACGAACGGAGCGCTACCGGCACGCCCGACGGTGGAGAACAATCGGCGTTCGGCTGTATCTGTTTTACAGGAGGTATTATTCCATCAGGTGTGGGTCCCGTCCCGTCCCGGGTTATTATTTTATACAACACTTTGGCATTTGGGCTGGCCTGCCGCTGTCGCTGCCCTGGCCGGTGCCCAGATCCCGAAGCCAAGTGCTGCGGCATCACAAGTGTCAGCGGGAACCTGCTTGTATCGGCCCCGCCAGAGTCCTCCGCACAACGCCACACCCCTCCCCCCCCCCCCCCAATCACCTGGGCACTGAGTAGCGTAGGCCGCTGCCAACAACAGGAAATGAACAACGAAAAATCAATGTGACCGACAGATTTGCAGGCCCAAAAAACAAAAGCAAAAATATTTTGTGGCGAGACAAAATGGGATTAAAAATAATAAAAACACCACCTCCCCAAAAAAAGGAAAGAATACCCCGCCACAACACAACGCTTCGTTGGAATTGGTATTTGCGCCCAGCCTCCTGCTGATTGAATCATTGGTTGATTGGGCCCGTTGGCGCTTGTGTTGGTCAAATATTATTCCGTCAGGGGCATATTCAGATGCTATTTTAAAAAAACAAGCGGGAAAAAAGCTGCCGAAAGAAATTGAATAAAATCACGTGAATGTCCAAAACGGGACACCGCGCACCGAGCGCGCATTGCTCTTATCTGCTGCACTTGGGTCGATCGCGTTACGGAACGGAAATAGAGTACTCCGGAGAACGAAAGAAGGACGCTGGAAAAGGTATAGGAAAACGACTAACTTTTGAAGAGGAGGGTTCCGAACATGCGCTTTCTCATAAGTACTTTCCCCATGCTCTTCTTCTTCGTTACGATTTCTTACTTCCGTTTTGGGCTTCTCCGGAGTACTTTATTGGCATCGTCCACCGTGCATGTCTGAATTTCCTTGTACGTTAACCGTAAGTTAGCGCCTGTGAGGGTAGGCCGGCCCGCACAACACTCCTGCATGCGCCATTTCTAGCCCGTGCGATCAGGAACCAGGCTCCCAATCGGGGAGGGGGAGGGGGCGGTCCATTAACAAGGGCTTCCAGTGAGACTTGGAAACAGAAGCTGAAGAAAAAACCACCTCCAAACGAAAACTCTCGAAAGCAGGTATGATAAATCTTGACGCACAAGCGCCGCGCCTAATAGAGCCTAGCCCCCAAACACATTCAAAACGCCGTTTAAGTTTCAACCCTCAGGAATTTCCTGATCTGGAAGTGTTTTTGCTCTTCAGCTGCCGTTTCCAGGTCTGGAAACCTCTATTGCCTTACACCCTCCGAGTGCGCCGCGTGGTGTGTAGAAGCCAGCGCATGCCGCGAGAAGCAGCGTATCCGAAACAAAACCATAACGCCACGCCGGCGATGCCCCCGTGCAACACAATGGTGGCTGTATCCGGACCGGGCCGGTCAAACGGCCCATTACAAGTCAAAAGTCGACGCGAAAAACGTTTGGCCGTAAAGGCGCGGAACGCGGCAGCGCGGCAAACACCCAGAGTGCGTGTACCGCCAGCGGCGGCAGCGGCGGCGGCGGCAGCGGCGGCGGCGGCAGTGCACCACACCACAGGCACAGAGCAACCTCACCTCGGCCAGGCCCTCAGCCAGGCCCCGGTAGCGCACATTGTTGCTGTGGCACGCACGCGCACGGCACGCACGGCACACAGGGGCCATGACACGGCACGGCGCCGATTTTATTTGCACAGCCACTGCAGTTGCGCGTTTAATGTCCCGCCTTCCAACTTTTCTTTCCCGCCCCTTGCTTTGCGCCGCGCGCGGCTGCGGCTGCGGCTGCGGCTGCTGCTGCTGCTGCAGCGGCGCGGCCAGCGCGGCAGTAAAACCCGATACACGTTAGCAGCGCAGTGTCGGCTACTGGCGGAGCCTATCGTCTTCATATCGGACCCGGCTGCGGTCCTGCCGGCTAGTCCACGCCCCCGACACGGCGGGGCACGGCAGGGCACGGCAGGGCACGGCAGGGCACGGCAGGGCAGCGCGCAGTGTCCCTCAGGAGCCGCGGGCACGGGCCCATAAACGGCCGCTAACGCCCCGCCGCTGCTGCCGCTGCTGCCGCTGCTGCCGCTGATGCCCACCGCGCTACCGGGCTTCAGCGGGAGCCGGAGGAATGCCGCGCGGCCGTCTCCGGGCGCGGGGTGAGGCGGTGGACAGGGGGAGAGAGGGGGGGGAGGCAGAGGCGAGCTCGCTTTCTTATCTCCGCAGCACAGTGGAGGGGAGGGGAGCCGACCGGACTATGCCTCTGCGCGCGTTGGGCCGCGCCTCGCGGAGAGGAAGGATAGGGACCGGGAGGGACCCACCAACACCCAAACCGGTCGGCTGCCAACGGCGAGGCCCAACACGCCCCGCGGGGGGGGGGGGGGGGGGGGGAGGGTCGCTTCGCGCAGGGGCCTCACACAGTGCACACGAAATACAATAATATGCTGACCGGAGGGGGGCCTGACGCGTGACAAGCGAAATTAGCCCGCGCCGCCACACGCACCGGCCCGGCCGGGGGCGGCCGGGGGCGGCCGGGGGCGGCCGGGGGCAGCCGGGGGCGGCCGGGGGCCGCGGCGCAGATTCGATAATTGGGCGGCGGTCGTGGTTTATTATTTGGTGGCAAGTACGCGGCGGCGCGGTGCGTATGGCGCGGTGGGTATGGCGCGGTGCATGGTGCTGTGCATGGTGCGGTGCATGGTGCTGTGCATGGTGCGGTGCATGCGCTGCTGCCGCCCCCCGGCTGCCCTGGCCCAGTGACAGACACAGGGCCGCATTAACGTATCAATATGTGATGGCCACGTGCCGAGGCGAGGCCTGCACTAATATGCGGCCCAATCCGCGCTGCTGTTTGTCACGGAGTGCCCGGCGGTGCCTGGCGGTGCCCGGCCACAGGCCGCCGGGGTCCGACGACCGCGGAAAAGCATAGCCTCGGGGACGCCGAGGTCGCGGCCGCAGGTACGGCAGGTAGAGTCCGGCGCCGCACCGCGGCCACGCCCCGCGCTTCGCCCTGTAATATTTCTTCCCCCGCGAGTTCCGGCGAAAAGTTTCGCACGTTTTCTGCTTCTTCTGCCACCGCTGCTGCTGCCGCTGCTGCTGCCGCTGCTGCTGCCGCTGCTGCTGCCGCTGCTGCTGCCGCTGCTGCTGCCGCTGCTGCTGCCGCCGCTGCTGCCACTGCCGCTGCTGCTGCTGCTGCAGGTGCTGCTACTGCCGCCGCTGCCACTGCTGCTGCCACTGCTGCTGCCACTGCTGCTGTATAGTATACGCCCGATGACACATGACTCCGCCGCACGGGGGCGGAGCGTGGGATAGATGGGGACGATATATACTACTCTAGTTTTCTTTTATAGAAAAATAAAAATGCTAATAATAATAATGATATATACTCCATGCACATTACCGCATCGGGCCGGGCACACGTATAGCGGTAGTGGCGGCGGTGGCCGTCGTGGAACTCACCTGCCGAAAGGAAACGCAAATCAATTAATCATCAGAAGAAAAAGAAGATCGTCGCGTGACTGTGTGACTGTTTGAGGCGCGACACCAAACGGAATGTCGTATGAGGTGATATGTGACGCACGCAGGGTGGGGGTGGGGAGGGGTTCCGGTCGGTCCCGTACGCGCCCACCACACGGCGATGACAAGATGACAAGTGAGGGCCGTGGTGGGTAGGCAACCCGGGGGCGCCGGCGCGTAGCGGGACGGCCTGCCTGCCTACCAAGGGCGCGGCCCGCAGCAGTCGCCGGTAGACTACTCGGAGCCAAGGCAGTGAGGTCTGTTAGGGGCGGGGGCAGGGGGGGGGGGGGGGGCTCCTCCGGCCGGCCCGGCGGCGCTGCCCGGCTAGGCTGGGCAGCCGCCCGGCAGGTCTGGCGGCGCGAGACTTTTTGCAGCGCGCACTGCACTGCACTGCACTGCACTGCACTGCACTGTACTGCATCGTGTTGTGCTATTGTTGCATTACAGGCACACTATAAAAGCCCATATAGCGAACGCACACACACACACACACACACACACAAATCGAATCACGCGGGGCACTTTATGGCGCCGTGCGTCCACAATGCGTGCGCTGTGGTGCCGGTATGGCGGGGGCCGGCGGGGGCCGGCGGTGCCCTACCGCCAGGCCGCGCTGTGCAACGCCAAGGGGCTTTACAAACGGAATAAACGGCGGACGATGACGAAACGGCCACGCCAATACTGCCGCGGTGTGACACGAGCTTTTGCTTTGGCGCTGCTGCCGCCATTTCCAACTCATATTTTTCCCGCTACGCCGGCCGTGTCGTCGTCGTCATGGCAACGGCGTCCTGCAGCTGAGCCGCCGCGCCGGCGAGAGAGAGAGAGATGGGGGGGGGGGGAGGGATCAAATTGTTGTAAGAGCGAGAGGAAGAGGGATCAAATTGTAAGAGAGCGATCCGCACGGCACAAACAGCCAGTGGGGACTCCTCAATAAACTGTCAACATTAATGCGGGGTTGACCCCCTTCCCCCGGCAGACGCCGCCTCAGCCGGCGCGCCCGATATTTCCTCGTAGAAAATTGGCGTCTCTGCATGGCGTTCCCAGGAGAGCCATGGCTGGAGAAACGAGCGAAACAAGAGCCGTGACCCTCAGCCAGGCCGCCGCCGATCCGCCAAGCCGAATCAAAGGAGCCCGGCGGAGCCCAGTGAAAGAACTCCAAGAGTTTTTCTACTTCGACGACACACAAAGACAACGCCGTTATGGTGGGAATAAAACGTGCATGGGTTTACATACGATGTTGTGTCTAATTGTACACAAAACTTCGTGTATATGCATCGCTTGCTTTAGACTCTGTACAAATGTACAAATTCGCGTGGAGGCGGGCATTTAGTGTGTACATGCCGCCCCCGTGGCCCCGCGCACACGGGCGGATACATAAACCAAGGCCCTGACTCCCGGCCGGGCACAGAGTGGGGTGGGGGTGGGTGGCTACGGCGGGGCCAACGAGGTGGGATGGCGTGTCAACTCCAAATCGACTTGTCGGCTTTCGAGAGCAAACGTAACGTCGGAATATACGGCGGAGCGGCCGCCGCCCGGCCCGCCGATGTATTATTCCGCCATTATTAGGCCAGACTGACCCCCCCCCCCCCCTACCCCACTCCCCTTCCGTACCGCACCGCACAAGGGGACCCTCGTGTTCTTTGATGTTGGACACACGAATTAGTTTCTGGTACTACCGACCCCCAAACCGTCACTGACCACGACAAACCGCCACATCAAAGTCCAAGTCGAATTAGGGTTCAAATCATTCGAATTTCCCGCAACCACGGTCTCTCGCCTAGCCACTTCCCGCGCTTTTTCAAGTCACGGAAAAATTGGAAGCAATTCGTTTTTAGGTTGAGAAGAGAAGCATGGTGGACTGTGGCCTGGCTGGTTGAAAACCTTCCTCAAGTCGGTCTCGGGCAGTGAGGGTTGGTCTCAGAGGTTTCCGGAAGGCACTAACCAACCCACCCCTCCCGTCCCCAGTCTCGAGACGGCACACGCCCTGCCCTGCTCCGCCCAGCCCCGCTGCCAAACGGGCATGGCGGCTCATCAGAAATGCGCTCGGGGCTGAGATCCGTTTAAATTTTCAGCGCAGCGGCACACAATTGAACCACCGCTATCAACCGCATATTGATGAATAAATGGTCCAATTCCACACCGGGGGAAGAGAGGGAAGGGGGGGGGGGGCTGACGGCTGCCACCAGCACGGTGACACCGCGGCAACGGCAGGGAGGAGGGTAAGGGCGCCGGGCACGGGTGAATTCATAATCACGCCTATCCAAAGACACTTAAAAATGCAGACGGGGCCCGAAAAGATCAGCGGTCTGGGCTCGGCCCAATCGATTACGGCCAGCACGGAGCTGCAGGGCACAGCGGGGCCCCAAGAGACTCCGGCGGGGGCGTCGCCAACCACCGAGACGGCAGGTCAGGCTGTTCCAGCGTCGGCACTAGCGGCGGCCAGCCCGCGGCCCTCCTCCCGCCTGCCCGCGCGCGCGAGACCAGTTTCTCATCATTTGCTCCGTGGCGGTGGTCAGACGACGGCGAGGTCCCCGCTGCGAGGACCGACCGGGTGACGGAGGCCGGCGGGCGGGCAGGGCGGCCGCGGTGGTCAGGACACCACGATCCGCGGATGGAGGGAATATCAACAATTCAGGGGGGCTGCGCATCCCCCCGACACTTTCTCAGAAGGGATGAAAAATTCACCTCGATGAACTCGACGCGCCGCTCGCATGTATCACTCGCGCGGCAGATTCCACGGCGTACCGAATACAAATTCATAATTTAATGAATATATCCCGCCCGGATACGTACGCGCCGGGCCCAGCCCAGCCCAGCCCAGGCCCCACCGGACACGATATCTCTGTTCTGTTCCCGGCGGCCTGGCCGGCCTGGCCGGTGTACGCCGACGGCAGGCAGCGCGCCGCCCGATTTGTCATACGATGGGCCACAGCAGCGGAGTGCAGCCTCCCAGAGGAATCGCCTTGCAAATCCCGCGGAGGCAAAGCGAAGCAGCAGGCGTCGTGCAATTTTTCGCAGGAATATATATGACGCACTGCGTAAACAGGAGCTAGCACTGGTGGCCGCGGTCGGCGCTTCTCGGATGCCTTATTGGGCATCACGTCGTTTGCGCGCGCCCCCTGCCGTGCGGTGGCGCGGCGCGGCCGGCGTTTCGCTATCAGTGTTTCGGGGACACAATCGGATTCCTTTTCGCGTTATTACGCACACAATGCACTCGACCGACACGGGATATGCCGATACGGCTGCGGTACCGGCTCACAGCGGCGGCAGCGGCTTCCGCGAATCAACGCCACTCTGCGCCACGACACACCGCAAAAACCGGGGCGGCAGCGGGAGGGGAGGGGGCCGCGCCCGGGGGCAAATCAAGTGCGAACTTTGGGTGTGCGGCACCGGACACGGGACAGGGGTCGCTGAGTGTGTGCGCGGACAACGCGAATAAAACAGCTCACATGTGTGCGGCGGGGAGCGGGCGGGGGCACTCTGCAGTGTAACTACGCTGCTCTCAATCGGCTCGCACTTGTCGACACGTGTCCCCATCATGCTGTTGTTGCTGCTTGATGCGTCCGCCGAGCACGCCGCTCAACGTCCGCCCCGGCCCGTTCCATATTCCGAACCGCTTCTTTTATCCAAATCCAGTGCTCGTCGTTCCGCGCGCCGCAGCTGCCGCGGCCGGCGGCTGGCCACGGCACGGTTAGCGCGGCCAGGCGGTGCGTGGCGGTCACGACCCCGGGCCACGGACTTGGCACCAGTGTCACCTTATAGACGGGACGCGCCAACGACACCGCGGCGGTGCGGTGCGGCGACCGCCGGCGGCGACGCCTTCACTTGCGTTTCCCACTATCTTAAGTTGTTCCTCTACCCTGAAAACCACCTCCTAAAAAAATTCGGCTGAATCGGATGATTTTTAACCGTGCAGAAGTGCTTCTAAAATTTGGGCCCAATTGGGCACCCACGTACTCTCAATGGGTCAAAATTTGAACACAAATATATTTTTATAATAAAACACCCCCAATTAACACTCATTGGACACAAATTTCGTCCAGTTTGCTGTATCTCTTACCGTTTAGGAGTTGGGAGCTTTTTTATTCCTTAGCTACTATACCACTAAGGCGCCAAGGGTCAGTATGGAAAAATGACAAAATTGAAACCTTTCCCCACGGTATCTCTGGGGCTTAATTGATTGCCTCTGCAGCTCAAATCCTTCGGTAGGACCTGTACCACTATTTTAAAAAAATTGCACAGGTCAACAGGCATTTTAAACCCCGATTTTAGTGACACTTCTGTGAAAACAGTGCGGATTCGGCGGCCGTGTACTGCGGGTTGCCTACCCGGACCTCCCGTAAGGCGCATGGGAATTTTGAGGGGCTGTAAAATTTTTCCGAAGGGAAATTTCAAATGCCTCACCGGGCAAGAACCTTCCTTTGGGTCAAAACTATCGATGTATCACATTGGCATCGCGGGATCTAAGAGTGCAGTATCCTTCATATTTATGGCGAGTTCCCCGGGCACTAATGCGGAATATTGATGAAGGCGGGCCCTTATTGTGTAAAAGTACATATCGTGCGTGCTTTCCAGGTTCAGGGGACCTGCAGCTACCAATTAGGACCCATTTCGACCTAATTTGAACCGCGTGTTCAGGTCTATACGGTTTCGAACCAAGTGCTGTAATTTTGGACAAAATCTTGACTTTGACGGTCCTTTTCGGCTCTTCTCTGGACCGGTTTGGGTCCCACGAGTGTTTTAAATCCATCCATGGGGCCTTTACAGCATGCCTGCAAAAGTTCATCAGAAAAAGTCTTCATTTAGTGCCGGTTTTGCGGTAAAAGAAAAAGCTGCTCCGGGTGTGTTGTGTGTTGCCTACCCAAACTCCCGTAAGGCGCCATGTTAATTTCAAGGCTCAAAAAAATAAATCCTAAGGGAAATTTCAAATGCCTCTTCGGGCAAAAACCTTCATTTGGGTCTTAAGTACAAATGTACCAAAGGGCATAGCTGTAGGTCGAAGTGCAGCTACTTTTGATGTAGGTCCTCCACTATTCCCGGAACGAACGCGCAGAAGCCAACACCCCGCGCCGAGCCGCCGAGCCGCCGTGCCGTTGTGCCCCCCGCCTCCGGGATGTCCGCCATCAGCCCCGGGGACCGGCAGCAGGCAACGCGACCCCCCGGCAACAGAATGACAGCTGATCCACGATCTTCCAATACTAAGGGCTTTTAATTTTGCAGCGCATCATCGTCATGGTCGTGGTCGCCGCCGAGGTCATCGCCATGGTCATGGTCGTCGTCATGGTCATCGTTGTGGTCATCGCCATGGTCATCGCCATGGTCGTCGTCATATGTTCATCTTCGTGGTCATGGTCGTGGTCATCGTCATGGTCACCGCCATCCCCTTGGATGCCGGGTCAGCTCCCCAGAGCAGAGGGATCAGGGGGCTTATCGCGAAATGAAGCAAGCCCTTATCCTGCTGCCCCCCCCCCCCCCCCCCGGCTGCTGCTCACCCCGCTGACCGAACCGAACACTCTCCGGCAACTAGCGTCCTCGAATTACCCTGCGGCGCCGTCCGCATCAGCAGCTGAGAGCTGAGCGGACACAGGAGGAGTCCGAGGCGGACAAACAACTCTGTATTCCGCGCCGCTCGTCCAGTGGTCCAGTATTGCTCCGCAGGGCGAAGACGAACAACGACGGTGTAGTAGTTCACGGAGGGCCCCGACATCGAAAGCAGATCCGCCGCGATTCCAGCACTTGAGCCCGGTAGTCCGGCCGGCTCTGGCTGTGTGCTGGTCGTTGGCGCGTCCGCCGGCTGGAGGAGGGCCGGCGGGTACCGGCGGGTACCGGCGGGTACCGGCGGGGGCCTCGGGTCGTCAGCCGCGCGCCGCGGCACGCACGGCGGCACGTCCGCGTCGGAGTTGACGCCCCGCGTCACGCCTGGCACGCTCATGACTACCGTGACCCGCGGTCGGCACTCGCCCGCCGTCTCGCCACTTGATATCTCTAGCCTGACGCATTCCCTATTCGGCCGCCCCCCGGCCGCCCCCCGGCCGCCCCCCGGCCGCTCCCCGGCCGCTCCCCGGCCGCCGCGCTGGTGATGGTGTTCCGTTGTTCGTACGATGACGAAACTGAAAACGCGCCGTCGGGCTCGCCTCTTTGAAGTAGTCTCTGAATAATTTTCAGCGATGAATAAAGCATTTGAGGGTGCATGTCTCGACCGGGCCGCTGTGGTGGTGGTGGTGGTGGGGCCGGCGCCTTCCAGGACAACAGCGCGCGGAGGGGGAGGGACAGGCGGGGGGTCTGTGTGATGGAGGTCACCTCCTCCCCACCTCCGCTCTCTCTCTCTCTCTCTCTCTCTCTCTCTCTCTCTCTCTCTCTCTCTCTCTCTCTCTCTCTCTCTCTCTCTCTTTCTCTCTCTCTCTCTCTCTTTCTGCCCCCAAAGCCTCAACTCCTTCAGTCGTGCGATGCTCCCTGTAATTTGCATCCCAGCTCCGCGCAGCACGGCTGTGCCTCGGCGGGACGGGCGAGCACGATACATCGTATGGGGAAGTCCGAGACCTGTATATATGTGTGTGTGTATGAGTGTATGTATGTGTAAGTATGTGTGTGTGTGTGTGTGTGTGTGTGTGTGTGTGTGTGTGTGTGTGTATGCCGCTCGCCCCGCCTTCCGGCCGCGGGTTCGACTCCCTCCGACGTGGCGCCGGCGGCTGGAGACGAGTGCCAAACGTGTTTATTGTTTCCCCCGCTTCCGACGCGTGGCGGGAGCCTCAGACGGGGGCCCTGATTAGTCCTGCCGTCAACTCCTTCCGGCCAAGCAGCCATACGGGCCGCCGGGGCCGCCGGGGGGCACTGCCACCGTCATCCCCTGGGGTCCCCTGGGATCCCCTGGGGTCCGGGGGTGCGCAACAACCCGCGACACGGAGGGGAGGGTCCGAAGGGTCCGCAGGGTCCCGTAGCCGGCACTGCCGCACTCGCACCGCTCCGCCGCCGCCGGCTGCAGCCTCCCCCGGCTGCCCCCGGCCCGGCCCCGGCTCTGCTGTGGCCTTGTTGGCGCGCTCAGTGTGGGCGTGGGTGGGAGAGGGTCGGTTTTTAGGCAGCTGGGCCAGTCGGCCGCCCCCGGCACCCCACCACCCCACCCCACCCCACCCCAGGCCGCCGGGGCGGGGCGGACGGAAGCGCTTGTTGCTGGCCTGGATGGAATGGGACTGGCCCAGCCCAGCCCAGCCGGCCCGGCCCATGACGGCCAGGCGCGTGCCTTCACACTTCACACCAGCGGCCCGGGGCGGGGGGCCTCGCGGAGGGCCTCGCGGGGGTGAGGGGAGGGGGTCGACGACGTACGCCGGCGGCGCCGCAGCGCGTCGTCCTCCGCGAGGCCCGAGCGGCTGTGGAGGGGGCCGGCGGGGCCAGGCCGGGCCAAGGCAGCCCAAGGCCGCGGCCGCACCGCATCACACTGTGGCATTAGCGGCCCGGCCCGGAGTAGGGCGGACGGAACACACCTCCTCCACTCTGAAAACGGGACCGGTGACTTCCGCGACACCCGGGAATCGACTCGAGCCCGACGACAGCAAAGGGCCGTCGCTGTGAACGCGTACAAAGCGAAGGGCATTTCGAATCCGTTCCCGGGGCTGCGGGCTGCACAGCGGTAGCAGCAGCGGTAGCAGCAGCGGCAGCAGCGGCAGCAGCGGCAGCAGCGGCAGCAGCAGCAGCAGCAGCAGCAGCAGCAGCAGCAGCGGCAGCAGCGGCAGCAGCAGCAGCAGCAGCACCGCGACGGCACTGCGGGACGGGCCCCGCGGCAGGCAGCGGTAGGAGGCGCCTCCCAAGCATACAGCAGAGGCGGCGCCGGGGATGAGATGGGCTATTAATTAACGCCTCTCCATAGAGCGCCCCCGGGCACCGCTCGGCACCGCTCGGCACCGCTCGGCTCGGCGCTGCACCAACACCACGCCCAGTGCTGGAGGAAAACAAGCACCTATCGCGCCGCTAAATATTATGATTGCACTCCGAGGTAGGCAATGTGCAGGACAGGCAGCCGGCTCTGTCATTACAGAGCATCATCCAGTCCGCGGCGGCGGCGGCGGCGGCGGCGGCGGCGGCCAAGTGGCGGGGGCACCGAGCACGGCGAGCACGGCCCCGCCGGTCCAGACCCACCATAAACACTACCCGGCCGACCGCCGACGGCCCCCGCAGCTCCCACAGGCCTCGGCCACGCCTCGGCGCGGCGTAGGCCGGTGGCGTTACGATTCCCCCGTCCGTCCGGGCCTCCCCCTCCCCCTCCTCCCCTCCCGCCCCGTCCCGCCGCCATCCAAGCGACGCGCACTGCCGTCACTCTTTATGGACATAATTTAGACCGCAAATGATTTTCGCTATCAAAACTGACACCGCAGCCGCCGCCGCCGCCGCCGCCGCAGCCGCCCGGCTCGGATCGGAGACCGCGGGGAACAACATGGGGGAGTGGGCAGCTCGCCCCCCGCCGGTCCCCGCCGGTCCCCGCGCAGGTACTACAGCAATCACTTACGGACGGTCCCGGATGACCCGGCAGGACTCACATGACCCCGCAGGTCAGGGGATACACAGCCCGACTGCTACCGTGTACCGGGCCGGTATTTCACCCGAGAGAGGCGTGGCGGGCGTGAGGCGGCGCGTGGCGGCGCGTGGCGGCGCGTGGCGGCCGGCCAGAGGGGCAGGGGCCGCAGACACGCGAGGGGGATATTTTACAGCAAGTCCATTTCAAAACTAATTTTCCATTCCCCGTTTATTGTACACAATGGCTATTTCCATACAATGGGTGCGGACAGGGACATGCCGGTAGCCGCACAGTGCCGGCCCGGTGCCGGGGACGGGCACCTCCCCTCCCCCTCCCCCCTCCCCGGGACTTCCCTTCCCTTCCCTCGCCGTGCCCTGCATCTCCTCCCGAGTCGGGGCGTGACGAACTGTAAACCCGCGAATCCACTGCCTGTCAGCCGCTGCCCCTGTCGGCCCGGATCGGTGAGTTGACACCAGTGGACACCAGCTGACACCAGCTGACACCAGCTGACACCAGTGAACACCAGTGGACACGGCGGCCTTCAGGAGTGCCCGGCCGATGACTGAGTCACGCCGTGCGTTTGGGAGTCGGCCGCCCGCACCGCCTCACCACTCCATATTCTTTTCTGCCAACGAGGCGAAAAACACACACCCGCGCGACCGTCTTTCTTTCCAGCTACGAGCGTGGAAAGATTCAAGAAAAGGGCATAGAGCACCAAAAAAACAGCGAAAAACAAATAAAAATAAAAAGAGCGTGGGCGCTTATGGCGCGCGCTGCGCTGCTATGCCGCCCCTGGCCGGCAGCGCATCTGCAATTGGAGCTCATTGTTTGGTGGTCCCCGGCTGGTGCGCTGCGGTGGCTGCGGTGCCACATGACGCCGCACAGCCTACTTTCCGAATAAAATCGAGGCCACGAGCGGACGAGACGGCGCGCGACACGCCGGCGCCGCCGTGCAAACCCCGGGCCGGGACCCGGGACCCGGGACCCGGGACCCCGGCCGTGCGGTGTGCGGCGATTAGTGAAGAAATATAAACAGGGCGGCGAGATAATAACGGACCAAAATGCCGCGAATTTACGACGATGCGGCGGCGGCGGTGGTGGTGGACGTGCGGGATGCCGGGATACGGCCGACGCAGAGGGCACAGGGTGGGCGCGGCACATGTAGTGCACGCACGCTTTACGGAACCCCCTGTGCCCGCCGTGTTTGTGAATGCGTGCATGTGTGTGTGTATGTGTGTGTGTCTTATCAGACAGACATCCACCTCGCCGTGGGAAACAAGAAGACCTCGCCACACCAGCCACCCTGCGCAGCCACCCTGCTTTCCCATCTCCCAAAGCAACCCGTCGCACCCCAGCGCCAACGCCACCATAACACCGTTTCGAACGACTTTCAGGGATGGGCAGCGGGGGGCGGCCGGGGGGGCGGCACATCATCATGAACTGAGCTAATTCCTACGCAAGACATAACGAGGCAACTTGGCGCTGCAGAGACACTCCTCTTACCGCCGCCCCCGGCCGCCCCCAGCCGCCCCCGGCCGCCCCTGGTCGCCCCTGGCCGCCCCTGGCCGCCCTTCGAGTACGCTTCGGCCCGCGATCGATTTCATTCATAACCCCGCGCCGTCGGTTCGAACGCCCCGTCGAAATGTCCCCTGGAACGACTGTCTGGAACGGCCCTGGAGCGGCTGGAGCGGCGGCAGCGATCGCGGCGCAAACTATTTACATTGGGACCGCGTCCATGGCCGGCATGGCGGGGAGCGCACAGCGGCGCACAGCGTACGGCACTAACCATAAAGATAATAACAACACTCAACAATAATACTAAAAATAATAATAAAGGTGGAACTAACTAAAATGATAACGATATTAATGGCGGCCATGATCGCACAGTATCTAGAACAAAAACAATAACACTAACAATAACAGTAAAGCGGGGAGCGCGCGTTGCACAGCGAGAGAGAGAGGGAGAGAGAGAGAGAGACTAGGTCTGCAAGGAAAACACTGAAACGGGAGAGAGGGGACGAGGAAGGAGAAATAACAGAGGGAGAAAGGAAGGAAATAGGGGAGGGAGGGGAGGGAGGGGAGGGGGGTGTAACAACGCCTCGGAAGGAAGGGGGGGTGGGGGGCGATGGCGGGGGCACGGGATTGAAGCGAGATGAGAAATAATGGCCTGAACAATGTATGACACACGGCAGCGGGCGCAGCGGGCACACAGTGACGGGGCGGGGCGGGGCCTTACCGACTTGTACATGAAAATTACTGCGATCGCCACAGCCATAGGGTAGGAGGAGGAGGAAGTGGAAATGGAAGCGGCAGAGAGGAGGAGAGGAAGAGAGACCAGAGGCAAAGATAGGAGAGGAGAGGAAGACACGAGAGAGAGAGAGAGAGAGAGAGAGAGAGAGAGAGAGAGAGAGAGAGAGAGAGAGAGAGAGAGAAGGGGATAGCCCAGCGGAGCAATGCCATTCGGTGCAGTTTGCTAATGGCGGGTCCATCGATCACATGAGTTATATGCGCTCGCGTTCCGTCCGTCCGGGCGCCACCACGCCAACGCAGAAATGTCGAAATAAGAAGCGCCGCGACGTCCTCGACGGGGCCGCCGATATGGAGGGCCGTGCGGAGAGAGAGAGAGAGAGAGAGAGAGAGAGAGAGAGAGAGAGAGAGAGAGAGAGAGAGAGAGAGAGAGAGAGAGAGAGAGAGAGAGAGAGAGAGAGAGAGAGAGCGCGCATAGGGCGCAAAGTCTCTGTCGGGGACGGCCTTGCGGGCTCGATCGGCGGACATAGTTTCTCTACGGTCCCTCTTAGCAATTCCTGGAGACGGAACCACAGAAAAATGGAGACGCGGCGGCGTTTGCGCAGCCCGCGAGTGCCAACGACTGCGAAAAGACAAAACGCTGTGCAGCCGAGAGACAAGCCGCATCGGCCGCCAGCAGGTTTTCCTGCTGCCGACTGTAGAGAAACCGTGGGGAGCCGGGGGGGGGGGGGGGGATGCTAATGTGCGTGCTGCACTGCACATACAGGTGCGCTATCTTAACACCTCCGGCGGGCAAACACAGCCCACAGCGGGCCGGGGCTAACAATAAAACAAAATATAGCCGGCTTGCGGGGCGAGCGGGGGAGCGGGGGAGGGCCGGAGGGACGGATGCAGTTGTCACCGGCCGCGGCACTAACAGCACAGCACAGCACAGCACAGCACGGCCACTGAGTCACCAAACGTAACACGGGGCTGTGGGCGTCATAGGCACACACACACACACACACACACAGTCCAGCCGCCCGCTTAGAGTAAACAATTAAATAATCCCACTGACACGAATAATCCGGAGTGGAATTGGAGGGGGGCGTGGGGGGGGGGGGGGGCATGACACGGCCACGGGGAATCCGCAGTGCGAGCACTTTCCCGTGCAAACACACGCGCCAGTAGTGCCAATGCCGCGGCCGAAAAACCAGCCCACCAACCGCAACAGATATAGGCGAGCCGAGCCCGGCCCGGATCTGGGGCGTTCATCCTGATAGAAAGAGAGAGAGAGAGAGAGAGAGAGAGAGAGAGAGAGAGAGAGAGAGAGAGAGAGAGAGAGAGAGAGAGAGAGAGAGAGAGAGAGAGAGAGAGAGAGAGAAAGAGAAAGACAGAGAAAGGAGCTGAGCGCGCGCGGCGGCGATGAGACGGAGACAATGCGACACGCCGCTGCCGCTGCCGCCACTCCCGCAATATTAATGTGCAGATCGAATAATGTTATCGATTTTCCCTACCATCATTACGACTCCCTCCCCCCTCCAAACTCCTCCTATTTTTATTTTCCCCGGGTCGTTCGCTGCTGGCCGGGGCCGGGTCTCCCTCTATCATTCATGTCACTACATATTGATGGAATACGCACCTGTGTTTGACCGCGAGCAGGTGTTCCATCCGCGAATCTCCCCGGCGGCCTGGGCGGGGGGAGGGGGGGTGGGGTGTACAGCGAGGAACCAAGAGCACAAGGAAACGGGGTATATGGAAATAATATGTGCCCAGCGTGTCAACGCCACGTTCTGTAACCGGGCGGCGGGGCGGGGGGCGGCGCCTTCGTAAATAAACAATACCAGTATGTCGCAAGAGTCTGCTTTATGCAGACGCGCGGTGCTACGGGATTTACTAACAGAATCGGAATGGATTGGATGACACAAGGCAAGCGCCTGCAAGCGCCGACACACGTGCATCTGCCGCCCGCACAATACTGCTCAGTTACCGAGACACAGAGCGAAGATAAGAAGTAGTTGTTTGGCTCACGTTATATTACAACGTCAATCATTCTCTCGGAGGGAAAAAGCACACAATGTACACATACACACACACACATGGGCACGGCGCACCACGAATTGAGACGCGTACGGGGGGGGGGGGGGGGGCGCCGTTACAAGAAACTACAGGCCTCGTTAAATTTGAATGGAAATTGTATTTGCACACACTCTTCGTTACCGCGGAGGGGGGGGGGGGGGGGGGGGGGGCTGACAGAAGGACCGGCAGAGAGACACAGTGTTCCACGTTCCGGCGAGACGAGGCAGCTACTTAATTATTCAGGAAAGTTCCGCCGATGCCAAATCGCGACGCAGTAGAGTCGCCGCCCAAACCCCGGCGATGGCCCGCGGAACTTATTGAACTGTCTTGAGCTGATCTAGCAGCAGCAGGCAGCAGGCAGCCCTCACCTCTGAGCCAAACGCAGCCCGCACACCGTGTGTTACGCTTGATAAGACTCAGCGACTTGTCTGTCATCGCGCGCGACCCGAATAACGGCGGCGGCGAGTTAGCGTCACACACACACACACACACACCACTAAATTTACGTAAGGTGTATAATTATTCACGACACACAGCCTAAATGTTTCGTAACGAGGAGGGCTTCAGTCCCCCCCCCCTCTCCGCACGACTCGGCAAATATGGCGTGATTCGGCGACCAAAAGTTGTCGCGCCTTTGCATAAACGGGACAGCCGTAGCAGAGGAGCAGGTGAGGTGTGGGGTCGGCCGGGACCCCCCACGGAGCCCAGACCGGAAGTAAGGCGCCGCCGTTGTTTCGGCTACCCGGGCCGACAAGGCGCGAACATCGAGCACCGGCTCCCCTCCCGGCTCGATGACCTTGGTGCTGAGGCAGTGGGGGTCAGCCTCCCCTTCCGGGCCGGAGACACCGGAGGCCGAAGGGGGTTGCGTGGCGCCGGGCCTAGCCGGGTCGGGCCCACACTCCTGCTCTGCTAGGCGCCAGGCTGTGCAGGCTGCGCCCAGCTCTGTGCGGGGTCGTCTTGTCTCCCTAGGGACGGGGGCCCTGGCAGGGCTGGCAGGGCTGGCAGGGCTGGCAGGGCTGGCAGGGCTGGCAGGGCTGGCAGCCGAGGCCGTACCGCGCGCCATTTGCATTGCAGATGTCACGGTGGACGCCGGCTAGCCTACGGCCAGCCTATGGCCCGCCTGCGCGCGCCTTCTTTCCACTATTTTGTCATCGATTTCGACATTCCTTTGACAGCCGGCCGAATTGATCCTTAACATGACGCGACGCGACCCAAAAGTGGAAGCAGCGACGGAAAGCATTACACGGCAGGGAGAGGGTTCGACTCGACGTCCACGTGTGTGCGCGGCGGCGGGCCGGCGGGTCCCGGGCAGAGATAAGGGCACCGCGCGATAGTCCTAGCAGAGCAGAGCCAGCAGAGCACGTGGGAGAGCGGAGGGGTGCAGAGCAGAGGCCTGCTGTGCTGAGCCGGGGCCGGGCCGTGAGCCTGAGCCGGGCTGGGCGGCAGCTGGAGGCAGCCATTGCTCGCAGCCGTATTTATAGCGCCGCTGCTTGTTTATCTGACGCGGGATGTTTAGAGTCAGCCTTCAATCATAACAAGCGAGAGCCAAGCCCCAGCCATGGGCTGCCATGGGCTGCCATGGCCCAGCCCAGCCCGGCCGGCACGTCCTGGCCGGCCCCGACCCGACGCCGTCTGGCGTCTCAACGAGCCCCGCGCCGCCCCCGGGGCCCCGGCGCCCCTCCCAGCCCCGCCGCGACACGCAGTGCGGAAAATACAGAGAACAGAAAAGTGTTGGACTCACCCTCTCCTCCTCACGGATCATCTCCGCGATGCCGGGCTTGATCTCCAAGTCATCCGACAGCGACGGCGGCGGCGGCATGGCGAGCGACAGGTCGGCGGCGGCGGGTATGCTCTGCAGTTGGGGGGCGGCGGGCAGGGGTGCGGGGGGCGGCGGCGGTGGGGCGGGTGGTCCCAGCGCGCCCTCCAGGGGCTCGACCAGCCCGCCCACGCCCGCCAGGCCGCCGGACGGGGTGCTGGGGGCGCCGGGGCCGTGGCTAGGGCCGAGGTGGCCGAGGCCGCTGCTGTGGCTGGGGCTGCCGCTGCCGGTGCCGTTGTTGAGCAGGACGCTGGCGGCTGACTCGGGTGACGAGGCGCCGTGGATGGGGCTGTGGTCCGCTGAGGCGCGCCGCCTCTTCTTGTAGCGGTGCAGCGGCAGCGGTGACGACAGCGGCAGTTGCAGGGGCAGAGGCAGCGGCAGGCTGAGGGGGCTGCTGGGCGGCCGACTCGAGGACTCCCGCTCCCTAGACGGGTCCCTACTCCCGTCGCGCGCGCCGCCCGCGTCCCTAGGGGAGCTTCGGGTCAGGAGTTCCCGGGTGACCAGGTCGCGGTCCCGGTCCCGGTCCCGGTCGCGGTCTCCTCGGTCGCGCTCGCGCTCGCGCCCGGAATCCCGGACAGCGTCGCGAGTCGCGTCCCGAACAGAGTCCCGCCCTTCCCGGACCACGTCCCGCACCGCGTCCCGGTCCCGGGGACTGTCGCGGGGCTCGCGCAGTGGCGACTCCTTCTCCGCCGAGTCCCTGAGGGTGTCGCGAGCTTCGCGGCCGGCGCTGGAGTCCCGGACCGGCTCCCTGACCGCGCGGCCCTCGCCCACGCCGTCCTCCCCCGTCACGTCAGCCAGCCCGCGGATCTTGAGTGACTCGGCCACCTGCAGCAGCGGCCCGATCTGCTCTTGAGACACGTTGATTTCGCCCTTGTACATGAACTCGACGACTGCCTTGAGCTCCGGCCAGCGGATGTCCTTGAGGATGACGATGGGGTGCTTGCAGGGGTTTTCGAAGAACAGCGTCTGGAAGTAGGGGCTGCACGCCGACAGCACCATCTTGTGGGCCTTGACGGAGTGGCCCTCGCAGGCGAGCGTGACGTCCACGAACGACTCATTCTGCAGGAGCTGGTCGAAGACGTGCGTCAGGTTGCTTTGGTAGTTGTTCCAGCGGAGACAGAACTGCTGCGGCGAGGCCAGGCCGTGCTGCATGGTCGTGCCTTAGCCTTAGGCCCGCCGTCGTCGCCAGGACATCTGCAACCAACAAGGCCCCGTCTTGAGGACACCCGGACACCACACCAGGACACACAGTCCCCGACACCGCGCACCGCACCACCACACCACCACAGAGCACACACCACACCGCACCGCACTGAACCGCACACGCCGCGAGCCGCACGCGCGCGACACGAACCGCACACGCGCCGCGACACGGCACGGCACGTCACGTCACTACGAGACTCGACTCGACTACGGCACGCAGGCCTGGCAACGCCTGGCAACGCCTGGCCGTACACACACGTCCGCGCGCCTCCGGACCTGGCACTGCTGTGAGCCCGGCCCGCAGCCCGCACTACCGCACAGCCGTGCGGCAGGCACCACAGCCCGCTGCGCCGCTCCCCGCCCCCCGCCTCGCCGCGCCGCGACGCGCCCGGCCCGGCTCCACTCTGTGTACATTACCCCCACCACGGCACGCGGGACGGCGCCCCCGCCCCCCGCCGCGCCCCGCCGCCGCGCCACGCCCCCTGCCGCGACGACGAGGAACAAGCGCCACTCGCCCCTACTCGCCCTGGGGGCCCGGCCCAGGGCGGCCCGGGGCGGCCCGGGTCCCACGGTGGCCGGCGGGTACGCGGCCTGGGGCCTGGGGGCAAGGCCGGGGCCGCCAGGACCCCGTCGGAGCCGACCGGAGCCCACGCCGGGCCGCCGCCGAGCGAGCCAGCCGCCCCAGCTGGAAGACACCATCATTTATTTATATAAAATGTACAGTACATGTAATATGGTGGTGTGAAATGAGAGGCTGGCCATCCATAATGCATGTCGGATGGCCCAGCCCTCCCGTCTGCCCTACCCTACCCTTCTCCCCTTCCCTATTGATTTATTGATGATGTCCCTCGTCCTCTCTCCCTCACTCACTCACTCACTCACTCACTCACTCACTCACTCACTCACTCACTCACTCACTCACTCACTCACTCACTCACTCACTCACTCTCTCTCTTGCTATGTCTCTTTCTCTGTCCCACACATACACACGCTGCTGCCGGATATTTCACAGACATACATAGGCAAATGAGAGCGTGGCGTCAAGACGGCGTCGACGGCCACGTCGCGGCAGCCGTGGCTTTTCGGGGCGGCCAGGCAGCCAGGTGTCGATGGCCGCCAGAGGCAGGCGAGGCCGGCGAGGCTGGACGCCGGCGAGGCCTCGGTGACCGCCGGGCTGCAGAGCGCCGGAGCGTCTTGGGGCACGCCATGTCAAATATCCAACACGGACGCTGAATAACTAATGGCAGCGCAGCAATACGCTCCCGCGCGTCGGATCGCCACTGCATTATTGATATTATACTACGCCGCTGGCTCCAAAGGTGTACTAGTTATAATTCATTCCCCCCCCCCCCTGCCCTCTGTACTACGCACTGACAGGTGCCGAGTACATACTGTTGCAGCCGAGTGCGGACGCGATACGCCACCGCATGAGTTGACAGCTCAAACATATGTCGCGCTTTTGTAGCCGCCATGCAGCAGCGAACGATGAGAGCAGGAAAAATAAGGCATCTCGCCTGTAAGAGGGGAAGGGGCGGGGGGGGGGGGGGGAGAAAGGGCCATTCATGCTGCCGGAAGGAAGTGGGACCAGGGAGGGACAAGAGAGAGAGAGACCGGGGGGGGGGGGGATACAGACGAGAGAGACATAGACGAAAATACACAAATGCACACAAATCGAAATATTGAAAGGGGTGGAGGAGTAGGAGAAGAGGGGTGAGAAGCGGCCAGGGTTCTTCGCGACGAAAAGGGTTTCTAATAATACACTGCAGAGAAGCCGAGGGCTCTAAACATGACAGCCGATGACAGCTCACACCGGGAGCGGGGAGTGTCCAGGTGACCGGATCACATGACCGGAGCACCGCGGCAGCGTGTAAGCCCGCGCGTCATGAGGTGACAGCAGCCAGTCAGCGAGGAGACAGGGCAGAGCGCAGGGACACAGAGCGGCAGCCCTCTCCGTCTCTCTCTGTCTCTCTCTCTCTCTCTCTCTCTCTCTCTCTCTCTCTCTCTCTCTCTCTCTCTCTCTCTCTCTCTCTCTCCCGCTGCCCCGCCACCAAATTGTGGCAGAATCAACAGACTTTGGCTTTATTGCCCTAATTATGTCGTATTAGAATGCAAACGTCCGCGCTCTCTTCATGTTGGCATGACGTTTGATACGGCAGGCTGTGCCGAGCTGTGCCGTGCCGTGCCTGGCCGTGCCGTGCCGTGCCGTGCCGTGCCGCCGGCCAGCGCAGCCAGCCGGGCCGGATCGGACCGGCCGGCCCGTCCAATTGATGCGCCGCTGCCCATAATAATGCCCCGGCCGCAAATCAATTGTTTGTTGTTATCGTTCACAAAACGAGATTCGCAGAGAGAGCGCCAACGACTACAACTGTTAACTGCAACTCGCCTTCCCCACAACACCGCGTGAGTGCACAAAGCGGTGCGTCGCATCGCGTGCGGACCGCGGCAGCAGACGACACGGCGTGCGTCCCTCACTCAAAAAGTAAAAATTCACCCATCAGTAAAAGTTTAAAGCTTAGAAGAAAACCACTGAAGCAAAAATCATCAAAAAATCAAGTCTTGATTTTAAATCATGGTACGCTTGCATCACGAGTGAGGGACCCATCGGCGTAGCTGACGACGCGACATTTTTATTTATTTTCTATACATATACTTATATAGATAGTAAAATCGACTGCGCACCACCATTTCACCGAACCTAGCTAAAATCTATTGCGATAATATACGTGTGTAGCAGTGCGGGCGCCACGCTCGCCATTCCATGATCTGGTGTGCGGGTGGTGGTGGTGGTGGTGGTGGTGGTGGTGGTGGTGGTGGTGGTGGTGGTGGTGGTGAGTGAGAACGGGGGAGGGGGGTAGAGTGAGAGGGGGTTTAATCACAGCGACATTTGATACCTTTCATCCCGCTGGCGCGGAACAGCGCGAAACCGGGCGACAGTGATAAATTATAAGACCGCACTAATGAGTTCAATATGGATCACTCCGACACCGCCCGGCCACGGCCGGCCCCGGCCCGGCGGCCCCAGCAATCTCTACCAAAAGAGAGAAGCGCTCGCTGGACCCGGCCAGAATACCGCCAGCGACGTGCACCTGGCTGGCGCCTGGTGGGTAGGCAGCCCAGACCTCTCCACGCACGCGTGTCGTGCGGGATGGCCTACCCTACCATTCGCAGGCGCTGGACGTCGCTCGGTTCGCGCGCTTTTTTTTTTTTTTTTTTTTTTCTGCAACGTGGAAATTCGAACACGAACATTATAGACTGGCCTACGCGTTTGTCCAGCGGTCGTGAAGGAACTGCGCCCACCAAGGCCCGACGCTGCGCAGTGCGCAGTTGCGCCTCCCGTTGGTCCGCCCGCAGCAGTTCGGCTCGTTCAAATTGTTCGGCAGAGTAAAACGCATGAGGCGGCGCGTCGTGCTATTTTAAAGCCGTCCCATCACAGCCTAGGAACAGAACAGAACTACTGCAAGTTTACATTGTATCCTCCGCTTTCAAAACAGAAGCGCGCGGAGTCGGTCGGGCTGAGCGAAGCCTGCCCAAGCCGTCCCGCTCCCCCATTTCTCATTGCCAAAGCCTACCCCCCCCCCTCCTCACTGTAGGAGAGGTGGACAAACGATGGCTGTCCGAGGGGGTGAGGGGAGGGGGCGGGGGAGGCAATACCGCGTAAAACCCCTCCGCAGCAGCAGTAGTTTCGGAACAAACTTCGGGTCAGCAACTAAAATAATAATTTGCAAACTTCAAACATATAGCACCTTTAACCTCAGCCCGAATGCCGCGCCGAATGCTAATATACCAGGTGTCTCTGGGGACCCACCCCCCCCCCTACCCGGGCCCGGGGGGCCGCCGGCCGCCGTGCACCGTAGACTGTCCCGCAGCGCACGGGTGCGTTCCGGTTGCCTACCCGGCAGCACGCAGGGGCTTCCCGGCGGTCCCACAGGCTAACCCGGACACACGACGGCCGTTTTGAGACACCTGGCAAAACAGTTAATCCAACTGCAGTCCCGAGCTTCCCGTTGTGTGCACCTCGTTTGTGGGGAGAAGGGGGGAAGGGGGGGGGGCACAGATGTACCCGGCGCGGGCTGTGCCGGTGTTGGCGACGGCTCATTCCTACACACTGCCTGTCATTGTTCGCCACGGCCAGAAGCCTCGGGGAAAGACAAATACACTAAACGGACACCACACGGCGTGGCCTGGCGATGGCCTGGCGTGCACAGCGCGGCGCCTCATCACAGTGTCACTGGCAGCACGCTGCACTAACACATTCCATAGGGGTAACACAAATTTTCACAAAGCATATTCCATGATTTTTCAATGGCTTTCCAGGCAAATACTTGAAAATTCCGCCATGACCGTTTCCAAGTTAATTTCTTCTGTTTTTTAATTTTCATAGCGGCCCCGAATTTTCAAAACTACTTTAAGATGTATCTATTTTTTCCATGACCACCCAAAGATGCCCATGACTTTTCCATGGCTTCCATGCCCATATTTTTTTCCATGACTTTCCAGGTTTTCCACACTTGTTGAGAACCCTGGTTGGCCCAACACATTCCGGGCGCCGTGCCGCGCAGCGTAGCGTCTCGAGGAGCTCCCGTCTCGTCCCGACGGCCCTCCTGACCTGCGCAAACACCGCCTCCACTCTCCCGGCAGCCAGCACCACCCCGCCGGCGAGTCCTCCTGTGCTGCCTCCTCCAGGCTCCAGGCCAGCCTCCGCGACACCGCTGCTGCTGACTGCGCTCCGCTCCGCACTCCACAGCTCCGATCTGATAACGCCTTATACTGCAGCTGAAATGTGCATCCCTTACGCCGTCTGCCTGACGCACCGACGCCACACCCACAAGCTGTCAGGGGGAGAGAGAGGACAGTCTCTCTCTCTCTCTCTCTCTCTCTCTCTCTCTCTCTCTCTCTCTCTCTCTCTCTCTCTCTCTCTCTCTCTCTCTCTCTCTCTCTCTCTCTCTCTCTCCACTCCGGTAGGCAACGCACGGCTGGGTATATTTACCGACATGTCACACTCAGCCCCGACGCCCACGCCGCGTCAGCGAGGAGTCGCCGTTACCGAGACACCTGCAGGAGGAGCCGAGCGGCCGGGCCGAGGGTTCGACTCCCCCTGCCGGCCAAAAGGGCGCGGGCCGCACCTCTGACGGGGGAAAAACAGTCCCGGCCCAAATAGGTCGGGTCACAGCCGACTGCCGGCCGCTCCCGCGCCCCATCTCCCCGGCCCCCACATGCAGGGCAGGGACCAGGCCGCGGCCGCACCCCGCACCACAGCGCCGGCCGCACCCCGCACCACACCGCCGCCGCAGAGCCATGGTTTTTGTAACCGCACTCGGTTCCGGGCCAGAAAGTGAATTGGCCCGGCCACACCGCAGCCGCCACTGTACAGCGGAGCCGTGTGGGGAGGCAGCGCCCGGCCCCGGCAGCACCAGCACCATCAGCAGTGCCATTTGCGGCCCGGGGCCCGGCTATACCGTCTGGCCTCCACACTGCCCACCCGCCGGGCAAGATAACATTCGGTCAAACTGCATTTTCGCACCACCAGCCCAGAGCTAGTTTAGTCTGCATTCCCAATCGCGCCGGGGGGTCCACCTGCACGGCGGGTCCCGGCGGGGCAACCCTCTGCGCCAGACTCCCCTTTACCCGAAATGCCACGATGGTTTTGATCGCGTGAGAGGTTGCGATTCCGCCGGTTCCGCCAGCGGTGTAGCGGCCGACGGGGTTTCCTCTCCCGTCCCCCTGCTGCCGCTGCTGCTGCCACTGCTGCCGCTGCTGCTGCCACTGCTGCCGCTGCTGCTGCCACTGCTGCCGCTGCTGCTGCCACTGCCGCCGCCGCTGCTGCTGCTGCTGTTTCGCCACCTGTCAGCACGCAGCCCCGGGCTGGGCTACATCGGGCCGGGCGCACAATGGTCGTGCAATAGTTGTGCAGCGCGGTGGTGGGCTGCAGCGGCGGGGCGGCGGTCGGCGTGGTGGTGCATCGCCGGCCTGACATGTGGAGCACCCCGCCGCGCCCCGCCGCGCCCCGGCCCGCCCCGCCGCGCCCCGCCACGCCCCGCCACGCCCCGCCACGCCCCGCCACGCCATGCACGTCCCGTACGTCCCGTCCCAGCGATGCCATCACGGCCGTCATAATCATGTTTGGTGAGCGCAGCCTGGGCTGTGCGGGGGCTGCGCATGGGCTGCGCCCGAGCTGCGCCGCGGCGGCCGGGCGGCCGGCCGGGCGGGTGAAGGGGCGAGCATTGATTTACGCGCGCACTATTTCCCCTATAGTGCGCATTAAAGCCACGTTCCACTATCCACCATGCAAATGTCCAGCAGCAGCGGCAGCAGCGGCAGCAGCGGCAGCAACTATCCCCCCGCACGGCCGCGCGGCACGGTCCAGCGGTGTACGCGCCCACACACACTCACACTCACACATACACTCTCTCTCTCTCTCTCTCTCTCTCTCTCTCTCTCTCTCTCTCTCTCTCTCTCTCTCTCTCTCTTCTCTCTCTCTCTCACACACACACACACACACACACACACCTCCACAAATCACGCGACTTATTTACAGCGTCCAAAAGGCGGCGCAGGGGCAAAAAGGGGTGCGTCCCTCCTGGCGGTCACCGCCGCCCCGCCCGGCCGAACTGCGCCTTCTTGCCTGCACTGCCGCGCACAGAGAGCCATCGCCTCGCCAGCACGCAGCAGCCGCACGGATACATACATGCATGTGTTCTAACCGATCAGGATCAGTGCGCGATTTAAAAAGGTTTTCTGCTACGTTCTCCGTTCCTCCGGCCGTCCAGAAACACCTCCGCGGGGGTGAACGAAGCTGCCGGAGCTGCCGGAGCCGCCGGAGCCAACCGCCACAAACCGCGCCCGCTTGTCCAAAACGAAACCGCCGCGCGGCTTTTTGCGGGCCGAATATAAATCTGTCGCTTAAACACGAACCGTGTAAAATTACACCACTATTACACGTCAACACGCCGCGGCCGAACGCGGCCGTAAATCTCTGGTGGCGCCGCCGCGGGCGCCGCAGCGCCACCCCCTGGAGAACTCCAAGCCCGCCGTGCCCGCGGCAGGCTGCCAGACCAGTGATGGACCCGAGGCTACCCGGAGGCCGCCCCTCAGCCTACGCTGCCGCTGCTGCTGCAGCCAGGCCCCGGGGTTGTGGACGGGTATCGCCTTGCCCTCCACCACGGTCGGACCTGTGCACAAAAAGCAGGTGCCGAGTATCCCGGCCCGGCCGTCCCCCGATCCCACCAAGCGCCTTCGGCTCGCAAACAATCCGTGTTGATTTTTGGCCGACGAAACAAATAGCCGCCGCGCCGCGGCGAGGCGAAGGGGGCTGCGGGGGCCGCGGGGAGCTGAGGGCTGCGGGGGCCGCGGGGAGCTGAGGGCTGCGGGGGCCGCGGGCGGCTAGCGCACCACACTGCTGTTCCGCGTACGGTATCGCACCGCTACGGCGATAAGACGCCTGTCCCAGTCAGGTGACAGAGCCCCCGCAGCCCCCAGGTATGCCGGCCCCGCAGGCCGCGGCAGGCGCTTCGGGTTGCCTACCCCGCCCGGATGAGGGCGGAGAGCAGTCTAGCACCGGGAGCGCCGTGGCGGGGGCGTGGCCGGGGGCGTGGTGTTCAGGGGGGGGGGGGAGGGGGTGATGCACCGCGCGCTGCACCGCGCCGCCCGTAATCCCAAACGCCTACCGCGCCGCCCGGCCGGGCGTACAATGCGTCAAATATATGCATGATAGTGTGCAACGCAATGCCACGCATCCCTCGGCTCAAAACTATAATCGGTAACAGTGCGCGAGATTAGCGAGCAGGCGCCAGGGGCGGCGCGGGGGCGGCTCGGGGGGAGAATAAATCAGACAACAATGAGCTGCCGGACGCCCGCCCGCCCCCCGCCCCGCCCCCCGCACACTAGCGCCACGCCGCGCTGCCCACTGATATTGAAATCACACTTCCCAATTATATGGACCGGGCGTGGCGTGGCGGACACTGGGCGGCCGATAGCGAAACTATATCCTCCCCGCTGTGCTATCGCGACAACGCGCGCTGCCCCCCCCCCCCCCCTCAACGCCCCGCCCACCTCAATGTGCCGCCGGGAATCACTCTGTACTGCACACGTGTGTGTGTGTGTGTGTGTGTGTGTGTGTTTTTGTGTGTGTGTGTGTGTCCGCACGAGTTCGCATATCGGCCCCATTAAACAGGCGTGATGATATTGCTGGGAAGCAAAGGGAAGGTAAAAGAAGGTAGAAGCTCACTTTTGATGAGACTCGTGGTTTCTGAGATTTTTGTTTCATTCCCCTTGGGGGGGCAGGCAGCATATATAATGTTTCCTGGCTGAGGTACGCCACGTAGATCTCGACGATTCTTAACATTTCCCCTTAACGTTCCTGGTGTGGTGATTAGGAAGTGTCAGGAGTAGGCCAGCAGCAACAGCGCATGCCGGCGCGCAGTCCGCCTTGCCTTGCTGACGTTCTCGGTACTGCCCAGTACTGCCCAGTACTGCCCAGTACTGCCCGGCTCGGCGCACGCGGCCTGCTACTGCCGCTGCTGCTGCTGCTCTGGCCGCGGCCAGCTGCCCTTTAAAACCCACAAAATATTGTGCGGCGCGCCTGTTACCCGCTACTTACCGTAATAATATGGCGGCGCGGGGCATTAACAAATGTCATTGCGGCCAACAACGCCTTGACATGCGATAGCCACACACACACACACACACACACACACACACCGGCGGTGGAGCCACACGCTTCCTGTGCGCTGCTGTGAGGGCCGGCCGGAGAATGCCGCTCTCAAATACTTATCACGGCCGGCGCCAGGCCAGGCCTTGTACGGACACACCAATAAAGTGGGGCGCCAGAGAGAGGGGGGGGAGGAAAGGGGGGCGGGAGAGAGGGAGAGAAGGAGAGAGAGAGACACGTTTTGGCAGCGGAAGGAAGACGCGCCGCAGCCGCCGCAGCCGCCGCAGCCGCCGCAGCCGCCGATGTGTCCCCCTGCGGACATGCCGGCCCGTGCCGGCCACTGACAGTCGCACACCCACATCACGGAGGAATGGATTAGACGTGGACGCCCCCCCCCCCCTCTGTGCCTATGGACCTGAATGCATGGCCGGGCCCCCGGCCCCCCCATGGCACGACGCCTAGCATTACCGCCATTACCAAGAGCGGCTTTTCTCTGATGAAATGTGGCCGAGCGTCAGCTAGCTGCGGCACAGAGCACTGTGGCCGCCCGTTTACACGACAGCAGTACAGGGACATAACACACTGCTGCTGCTGCTGCTGCCACCGCCCTCTCGGAAGTATTTGAACCCGCGGCAGGTGCGGCGGGGTCACGTGATGCGGCCGCGCCCTTGGGCCCTGCGCCCGCTCTGGGGCCCACGGCCAAATTTGAATGGATCCCCCCCCCTCTCTCCCCCTCCCCTTCTGGAAGGCAGAGGGAGGGAAGGTCTGGCCTGGCAGGACCCCGGCAGCCCCCCCCCCCCCCCGGCAGCCCCCCCGCGGAGACAAACAAGAACCAGAATTTCCATTGAGAGCGCAAACAATGCAAAATGAGGGCACCGGACTATTTCATATACTGTACCTTATACATATAGAAACGCGAAGCTTAAATTGGATGTAACAAGGAAAAGAGGGAGGGGAGGGTGGAAGGGTGCGGAAAAAAAAACAGAAATTGTGCGGGTGGTGAGCGAGAGAGAGGGAAGGGAAAGGGAAGGCGAGCGAGGTGCGGGGGTAAGGGAGAAGGGAGAGCGAGAGAAGAGGTGGAAAACCCGAGTAGAAGGGAGACGCAGCAGGGGCCGCGATAAAACAAGGGGAAACTGTAATAGAAGAAGAGTGCGCGCTGCCATACCGGCAATAAAGGCAGAAAATGGAACCAACCCATATAATTTTAACGAGTTTCCACGTTGTATATTTAATTATTTTAATATTAATACAAGTTTGCATCGCAAGTTGGAGCCCCATCGGATGGCGCGGCGAGCGGTAGCGCCGGCATAAAGCATGGCGGAGCAGGAAGAGGGGCGGAGAAGAAAGGGCGAGTGGAAAGAAACTAAGAGACAGAGAAAGAGAGCGAGAGAGAAAGGGAGAGGGAGGGAGCAACGCGCGAAAAACCAAAGACGAGTCGAAGGCCGACCAAAGAAGAGCGAAAAGGAACTGGGTGACTGCGTTTTTCCTGACGAGAGGGAAAATACCTGTCCGCTGTCACAGACACTGCAACACGCACGACACACTGCATTCCGAGCCCCGGCCCCCAGCCCCGGCCCCCGTGGGGCGGCGTGGTGAGGTCCGGTCGTGTAACGCTTACTTCCTTCCTGGGACGCGGTATGAATGTACCGCCCGCTACCCTCGACAACATGCGGCGCGCGGGGCAGGGCCGGGCGGGGCCGGGCGGGGCCGGGCGGGGCCGGGCGGGGCCGGGCGGGGCCGGGCGGGGCCCACGGAGCACACGGGGGCCACGGGGCGGCCAACCCGAGCTGGGCCGGAGCCGTACGCTTTTCCTCGCCCCCCCCCTCCTCCCTGCGCCCCTTCGCAACCAAATCACGGCACCCAGGGAAAACAAATGATGACGTCCGAGAGCGAAGCCAGAGGTCCGGCCCAGCTATTTCATCGCACAAGGCTGAGGCTGCCGCTGAGGCCGCTGCCCAGTGTACGGCAGCACCTCGTCATAAACTGGTGCCGTCGGCACGGCGGGGCTGCAGGGCGCAGCGGACGGCCGGGGCCGCCCTACCCTGGCCGGGTCCGGTCCGGTCCGGTCCGGTACGCACAGCGTCCTCGACATCTCATCGACATTTGCAGTCGTACGGGGTCCGCGACCAGGAGGAGCACTGATAATAAAATGGGAGGGCCGCGGCGGCTGCAGCAGGCCAACGCCAGGCCAGCGGCCCCGCGCGGCCCGGGACCCGCCCGCTTCCGTCAAAGTCAAGTCAAGGTAAATTGGAGCGCGGATGACTTATTGTTACCTGCCGACACCTCCACGCCCCCGCCGCTACCGCCGCTACCGCCGCTACCGCCGGCCGGGCCCCTCACTACCACTACAGGCCGCAGTGGGTCAGAAGAGGGGGGGGGGGGGGGCGCTGGCACCGCGGCCGTGCGGTGCGCCACCGGCGAATGCGGTGAAATTTACAAGTTGGTTAATTTTTCACAAGTTGGTTGAATTTTACGAGTTGGTTGAATTTTATGAGCTGATGAAATTTTGAATTTTACAAGTTGGTTGGATTTGACAAATTAGTTGAATTTGTCAAGTTGGTTGAATTTTTCAAGTAGGTTGAATTTTACAAGTTGGTTAGATTTAACAAGTTGGTTGAATTTAACAAGTTGGTTGAATTTTATGAGTTGAAAGAGTGTGCGATGAAAATGGTACATAAACTCTAATTGAAGGCACAGCGTCCGCTCCGCTAGGCCATAACCGCGTGCGAGTGAACTCTAGGCGGCCGGGGCCTGGATATATCGGATCCGGCCGCCTCTGCCCGGCCTCGGCCCGATCCGGCGGGTCCCGCATAGACATTACCATTGCTGCACTCAACAACAACAACTTGTAATATATTATATAGTCTGCGCAATAAAAGTAAATTACGCCCATAAAGCTATACACGGCAACTTGTAAATGATTCCAAAATAATACGTCTGCTGTGCGTTTCGCGGCGCGAGTGTATACTCCGTGTACTCCCGACTCATCTGCGCACCGGAGCCGGCGGCAGCCGGGCCGCCGCGCCTCGTCAGGAGAAAAAAAAATTATAATAGAAAGATGATAATAATTACTTTTATGTTAGAATCGCAGGCGCCGAGTCGTGCAGTGAGGCGGGCTGAGTCAGAGCGACGGGGCCAGCGCTCCGCGTCACTCCTATCGTTCCCGATGATAATGTCGGCTCGTGAGACGAAAGAGCACGGCTGTGCACGGCTGTGCACGAGCACGCGGGCCGGGCCGGGCCGGGCCGGGGGCGAGGCTGCAGCCCGCACACACTGCGGCCCGCCGGGTTGCCTAAGCGCGGATCGCAAGGCGCCCCACCCCAGTGGCCTGCGTAGCCTACGGAGCCTGCGGAGCCTTGCGGAGCCAACGGGACGGGCTGTGGAAGCCAGTGGAAGCGGACGGTACAGGCGGCGCACCGCACCGCACCGCACCTGGCCTGGCTGTACCATAATACAAGTAATAATAGATTGTATAACGCCCCGCCATCGGGCTCCGCAAGCTGCGCGCGGCGACGCCTTCGAAAAATAAATATTCCTCGCAGCTGCGCCCGCGGCGCCGCCGACAGAGATAACACTTTAATTGTACCCATTATATTTACGAGTATAAAATAATAACTCTCTGCGCGGCTGCACGGTCGGCGCCGAGTGTCGAGGTCGAGCGAAAGACACGAGAGCGCGCACGTGCAGATGAGCGGCCGGGAGGTCCGGGGTTCAAATACTGGCGACACAGCGGGGCACTTTTCCTGCGCGTTCAGACGCAGCGAGCCCGTGCAGGGGGGGCCTAACTCAATCCTTATGCTGCTGAGCACACCACCCATCCGAGCCGACAGAACACGGCCCGTACACACAAAGTCCGTGACACACAAGTCAGGTAGCCGTGGAGCTGATCAAGGCCCGGTCCGGCCCGGGATTAATGCCTCCGCCATGCATCTCCATCGCATTGCATATGCTGCCCAGCCAGCCTGCCCCCGGCCCGATCACATTCTCAGAGCCCCGTAACTGTCACAACTGTCGGATACCGTGTCCCCGGTGACCGCATCACACGAGAGCCGGCCGCCAGCAAACGCGCTGGGGTTCAAATACCAGGACCAATAGGTCGTTTTCTTTAGGCTGCGGGAGCCGTGATCCTCGGCTTTGCTGCCACAATAGATGTGATCATCGTCCGATACATTAGCGCGCCTCCCGGCCCGGCGGCCCGGCCGGGGCCCGTGAGCCCCCTTCATCCCCGACATACGCCGCTTATAAGCCCGAGACCAACGCGCCCGGCTCTTCAGTAAAGCGCAGCGAGCGCAGCGAGCGCAGCATGAGCCGTCGGCGCCACCGGCACCGGCCGCGCAATGCCAGCTATTCGAGGGCGGCTGGGCCCTCGGCCCTCGGCCCCGCTCGGGCGGCCTGTGGTGACCCCTCCGGGACCCCCACCGGGGCCCCCACCGGGACCCCCACCGGGGCCCCCACCGGCCGAATCCCTGCTCGCTGCCCTTGAGAATAGGGCGCCGTGTACCGGGTCAAAGGATCTTCAGTTCAATCTATAACTGATAACTGGAAGTTTTGTCCTTTTCGAAATAAAGTTATTCTATCCACTAATCTCGTTTCCAAGCTGTAGTTAGACTGTAGTAAAAGTACCAGATTTTGGGGGCAACTACAGTTTACCTGTCAGTTTTTGGGTCTGTTTTCTGGTCCGTTTAGGGCCAGTTATTCGGTAGAAACACTGTAAATTAACTGTTAAGACGTATGTAGTTTTGCTGCAGACAAACTGCACTTCTCCAACGGTCAATGCCCAGGCCCACCGCACTTCAAGCGGCCGATCCTATCCCCGTTGACACGAACCAAGACTAGAAAAAGTGCCTAAAGGCGACAGAGCTTTCGTTAAACAACTGCAAAACCCCTTACTCAACCCTGGGGGAGTTCGAACCCAGCTCAGACTACGCCGAGCCCGGCCCGGCCCCGCTGGGGGCCGTGGGGGGATGGAGCAGCGCCACGCCACGCCCGTGCGCGCCGGGCCCCGACGGATCCCTATGAATCATACATGTATGCATGTATGCACTGGGGCTGCTTACAATCAAACATATCCAGAGCGAGAGAAGAGGAGGTGGAGAAGGGAGGCGGAGAGGGAGAAGGAGAGACCGAGAGAGAGAGAGAGAGAGAGAGAGAGAGAGAGAGAGAGAGAGAGAGAGAGAGAGAGAGAGAGAGAGAGAGAGAGAGAGAGAGAGAGAGCGCACAGTGATTAGCAGCACTGGTGCATATGAATAGCTGGTGATATCGACTCGGAACGCTGCGCTGCATGCGCTGCATTGTAGTGCTGCTGCAATGCATGCACACTAGTGTGCAGCCCCCGCCCCTCCGCCCCTCCCGCCCCTCCGGCCCCTCCCTGCACCCCGCGCCGACCAACAATGCGTGAGCGAGACGAGACGAGGCCGGCTGGGGTGGGGTGTAGGGTGGGGTGTGGGTGGGGGGGGGGGGGGGGGTGCGGCGGAGTGGGGGCGGCGGAGGGTGCGACTGCAGCGGTGGTGAATTCGGTCGTGGTGCGGAGGGGGTCTCGTTGGGCAAGGCCATGGAGCGCGGAATCCCACAGACCGAAACAGGAGAATACACGTCCCCCCCCCCTCCGTTATTCTAATAAGAATAAAAATCCCAAGTTTGACAGCAAAGGAAAAAAGAGGTATATCCGCAATGATGACGCAGACACGGTGTCATGGCTAACTGATGCATCATGACCGCACACCCGAGAAGTGAGCAGCGCGCGTCCGCCGCGATCAAACTATCGATTAAAAGTGCGCAATCGCGGGGATACGGGAGGCCGGACAGGGGTGGCATTTGTGACGCCTCCGGACGTTGCCATGGCAACAGCCACGCTCCGCTCATCTCCGCTAGCCGTGACAAAGGCCACCCGGCTACGGCGCACCGGGCGCGAAGGCGCAGATACAGTCGTATTTCTATACTCACATATAGAAGAAAAACAAATTACAGAGCGAGCCTAGCCATTCCGCGGCGAGCACTCCGCGAGAGCGGAGGCGGCTGCCATGATTAGAGCCATTTTCGCGCGACCTTCTGCAGCAGCGGCGTTCACTATGCCATGCAACTATCCACAAAAGCACGAGGAGCGCGGGGCGCCGCGAAGCAGAGGAGACGACGCGCAAAGAGGATAGAGAGGGAGAGAGAAAATAAGAAAAACACACACCTAATAGCAGCTTTGTGACGCCTCTTGCGAGAGGGATACATACTTTCAGGCGGTCTGGAAAATCCACGTCCACGATGCGCTCTCGTTTTCTGAACACAGACACGTTGTTGTCCCGCGCGGACGTTGTGAGGCACACAGAAAAATGATTAGTTGTCCGAACTACAGTTCGTTACTTGATTTCGGGACAAGCAATAAACTAAGTTGCGATAACCAACAATCTATTGAGCCAGCAAAAAGTTTGTTTGCGGGAGTAAAACGCCCTCTAATCTGCATTTTTGCTTACAAAAACGCTCACTTAACGAAATGTTGGCTTTCTGAAAGAAATCAGCGAAAACATTAGTTCGGACGACCACTAGACTTATTTTGGAGCGGTTGCGGCGTTACGTATTCCGTGAACGGCCACTGCGCTCCCATTTAGCGCCGCCCCGCCGGTGAGACTGATCCGCAATGACGCGCCACTCTCTGCCTCCTAACGAGGGCCGTCACCGCTGTCTCCAACGGCCAACAGTCCCGGGGGACCCTATTCGCAGCATTCCCCGGGATGAGAAACACAACTACCCACGGCATCGAAGTCCACCCCGTAGCCTCGCTTACCCCTCCTACTGTACTCGCTTTCATTCCGTCTCCGGCGAGTGTGCAGCGCCAAGCGCCCGGCGAGGTAGGCAGACCCGCAGCACAGCCGTGTGTGGAGCGATTTGGGGTTGCCTACCCTCCCGGCGCTGGACCCCAGACCCAGAGGGCGCGCCCGCTCTGTCCAGGCTCGCCGAGCCCCCGGCGGGGTAGGCAGACCCGCAGCACAGCCATGCCCAGGTGTTGCCTACGCACACGGCGGCCGCAGCAGCACGCAGAGCCGGTTTTAACAGCCGAATACCCTCCCCCCCCCTCCTTTTTTTCCCTCCCGGCTCTGGCAATAAACGCAAACGGCACACACACACACACATATTTTCTTCACTGCGTGCTGCAGGTGCCTTCCGTCGTGGTGCACGCGGCGCGGGGGAGGGACGAACACGGCCAAGTACAACACATCGTAAAAGCGGCGACAAAGGGATGTTGTGCGTGTGTGTGAGTGCGCGCGCGCGCGCCTATTTGTGTGTGCGTGTACGCGAACGCCCACCACATATATGCAGCGATATTCACATGTAGCCTCAACAATGGTCGCTATGCCGGCTATATGGTTTGCTTGGTGCGCCCTGATGGTGGTGCGGAGGGGAGGCACTGCCATGGGCACTACCATGGGCACTACCATGGGCACTACCACGGGCACCACACCGCCCCCAGTCGGCTTGTTAGGCCTGGGGTGGGGTACAGCGGTACGAGGCTTAAGGCGAGGCTTTCACACATCCGGATTACCGCCGCTCCGTTTCCGGTGGCTTCTCCTCCGTAGATGCAAATAAACAACCGGGACGCCACGGCGGGTAGCGGTGCGGTGCCGTTGGAGCGTCGTGCGGATTTCCACTGGATTTCCCCCGTGCCGCCGCCGCCGTGCGCGCAAACGGAAAATACTACTCGTCATGGTCTCTCCGCGCCGCAACCACTGTGGTGATATGGTAGTATACGAGGAGATGGTCGTGGTGGTGGTGGTGGTGGTAGTAGTGCAATGGTAGTGGCGCCGCGCTGCCACAATGCTCGTTATGCATACGGCCAGTCACATGCTCCGTCCGTACTCAGCTATGATAACTGCGCCAATAAATCTCTCCGGCTGGACCGCGCGCTCCGCACCGCCCCCGCCGGGCCCCGCCGGGCCCCGCGCCCGTGGCTGAGGAGGGGGCGCCTGCAAGGTAGGCAGCCCGCAGCGAGCGGGCCGGCCCACGGGGCGCACGCAGAAAAATGATCGCTTGTCACAACGACTAAGTTCGTTGATTTGGGGCAAGCTAAAAGTCAGTTGCTTCAGCGGCGAGAAGCGAAATAAAATGGACTTTCCGCTGATTCAACTGACTTTTTGAGCTGCCCAACGAAATTTTAGCTCTCACAACTAAATACGTTGCTTGTCCAAAAATCAACGAACATATTTGTCGTGACAACTAATCATTTTTCTGCGTGCGGCCCATAGGGGGCGGCCGCGTAGCGTGTGGAAGCGGCACCGGAGGGGAGAGCCGCGGGGGGCAACGTGCGTCCGGACCGGATTTGTACGAAAATACCCTCTTCGCTTCCTGCCGGAGGTACCGAATGCAGCACGCGCCGATCCCCCCCGCAGGAAACGGACGGCTGAGGCTGAAGACAACCACACACTCCCTCTCCGGCTGCAGCGTCCGGGGGTTCGAAACCACCCTTTGTTTCCTGGGAAGACATTTTTTCGAAAGTGCGGCCCGCGCGCGTGCTTCTGCCAAATTGTCGAGGCAGGCAGGTGAAAGCGGTCGGGGGGGAAGGGGGGGGGGGAGGGGAAGGAGGGGGGAGGAGAAGGAGGGGGGAGGGGAAGGAGGGGCGGGGCGGGCCGGCCGATGAGAACCTATCCCATGGCCGCGCTGCCGTGCGGCCCGCTATGCATGCTGTGCACTGGCGCCCCTCCACCGCCATTCAATTCCTGCATTTCCTCATGGCGTGGCGAAGCGCGGCGTATCATACGAGTACCACCGAGGGGAGGGGGTGACGCAGAGCCGACCTACAAATCCGACACGGCTGAAACACGCCTGCCATGGCCACCATGCATGGCGCTGTACGGCCTGCAGCGGCGGTGGCGGTGGCGGTGGCGGTGGTGGTGGTGGTGGCGGCGGCAGCGGCGGTGGGGCTCGACTCGACAGGCCTCGCTGCCCCCGGCTCTGGCTCTCGCTCGCTCCCGCTGCACCAGCGCGCCGTGCACAGCCCAGCCGAGCGCCGCGCGCGGATAGGACGGGAGTGGCCGGGAGGCTGGCTAGCTGGACACGCCCCCTCGCAGAGACCAAAAGAAAAATAATAACTCCGCGCATACAATGACCGTCGCAGACGCAATTTTCTACGACACAAAGTAAAAATGCCCCCCCCCCCCCAAAAAAAAAGGAGGGGTGGAGGAACAAAAATCGGATTTGCGTAGCTCAATTCCAGTCTCGACTCCGTCTCTCTCCCTCTCCCTCCCTCCACATACGCGCGTCGCCGAGGCGCATGTTTATTTTTTGAAAGGATTCGTCGTCTCATAAGGGGCATTCGCCCTCCGGGAACCCTTGTGTCCGGGCAGCTTAGGGGGCCCAGTCCGGTACCCTCCACGCGCCGCCACGCTGAGCGGGGGATCCTCTGCTCTGCGGACAAGCAATTTTGTTGCAAGGAACTAAATTTTCGCTGGCACAACTAACACGTAGTTCACCCAACACGAAATCTTAGTTCCCACTACAAAATGTACTGCTTGTCACGAGTACGTGTGGTGACAACCAATCCTTCTTTCTGCATGCCTCACCCCCGAACGCATATACTTCACAGCGGCCGTATTATGTGGCCGTTGGCCGGCCGGGCCTCTGGGAGATACTCGCAGCAGTCCATCCCGGCTCCGGCCCGGACCCCGCGAGACGCGAGATACAATATAAGTCAGCACGCCCCGGGGCATGCGGCCACGGGCCGCCACGGGCCGCCACGGGCCGCCACGGGCCGCCACGGGCCGCAGCAGCGGAACAAAGGGAGAGGAAGGGAAGATTGAGAAGCTCCTCTCCTCCCCTCGCTTCGCACACGAGCCGCCGGCCGCCAGCCCCGCCCGTCCGTCCGTCCGTACGAGTACGTAATGCCGTAAGCCGGAAAAGAAACTGACGTGGCGAGGGTGGAGGGGCGGGGCGGGGCCCGGGGGCCTCGACCCCTTGCGCGTACAGGTCCGCGATACACACACACACACACACACACACACACACACACACACACACACACGCACGCACACAAATGTCCGGCACAAAGCGGAAACAAACGTGGGTCGCGGAGTTTTCGCTTAAGAGGCCGGAATTGAATTTTTGAAAGACACATCGCGGCGGTCATACACCAAAACACACACGTAAACATACACACGCACGTCTTTTGGCGAGGCGTGCCAAACGGACGAGTTTAAGCCCACTTAGAACGAGGCCGTACAGAACAACTACATCACATTGTGCCTCGGGCGGATCTCGGGAAGGGACAATGGGGCAGCAGCAGCAGCAGCAGCAGAATCCCCCCCCCCCACACACACACACACAAAGTCGGACGATATGACATCTTTCGGGCTAATTCCCAGAGCACTCGATCCAAAACGCGAAGATTAAAAGACTGTCTAAGTTGTTGTTTGGTTTCTACACCCCTGAGCGGGATGGCAGCAGGCAATGCCCTGACCTATGGAGTGGGAGGGGGAGGCTGAAGTCGGCAGCGGTATTCGGAGTGAAGGGAGAGATGGCCTGCGAGGGGAGGGGGGAGGGGGGCAGCTCGCCCGGGGCCAGGTCTGCGATGTCCGCGTTCGCCTCTGCAACGTCGCCGACATTTGCTTTGGCCGGGGCCAATTTGAGAGAAACGAATAACGCTACAATAATAACCGCACGACGAGGGGCCTGCGGGCCCATGGCAGGGTCTGGGCCTGGTCTGGGCCTGGCAGGGATGGCAGGGCCGCGGGCCGCCGCAGAGCGAGGCCGGCCGGAGCACTGCCGCTGCAGGCTGCCCCCGGTGTCAGGCCAATCCAGCAGTTCGGCTGCCCCACCCGGCAGCGGGGAGCGGGCAGCGGGCACCTGACAACAGGTAGACATACAAACGCCCACCGCCCTTCCGAAAACGATACAGCCGTCTACGTGGCTGCGGCAGCGGGGGCCGGCGGGGGCCGGCGGGGGCCGGCGGGGGCCGGCGGGGGCCGGCGGGGGCCGGCGGGGGCCGGCGGGGGCCGGCGGGGGCCGGCGGGGGCCGGCGGGGACCCGATCCGATACCCCGCGGTCTCCTCCCTATTGGGTACGGAATAGCGCCGCTGCAGCAGCGCCCGGCGCCCGCTGCCTCCGACGCCGAAATCGGCCAAAGCGATTTAGACCGCAGGTCTCCCTCCGCCCCCACGTCGGCCCTCGGCACATCGCTGCAAGCTGCAGCGCCCTGCAGACACCGGAGCACACGGTGCACACGGTGCACACGTTCTGCTGATCCTCCCCTCCCTCGGGCAGATGTCCCGCAGGCCGCTGGACCACCCCTGATTTTCTGTTCGACAGCATCCATGTGCGCGCGCGCGCGGCCGCGTGGTGGAAAAGGGGAGGTAAGGGGAGGGGGCTAGCAGCGGTGGCGGCGGCGGTGGTGGTGGCGGTAGAAGTGGTGGTGGCGGCGGCACTTTTCAGAGGCGGCCGGCCGCCCCGCCCCGTCTACGGCCCAGCCAGCCGAGCCCGGCCCGACGGCCCGACCCCCAAACCTCACACCACACCCCGGGCCACCAGAGCAACAGGTCTCTTGTTGTGCGAGTCCGCGAGCACCACTTTCTTTCTTTCTCTCATTTGGCGTGCGGTTCACCCCCCCCCCCTCTCTCTCTCCCTCCCTCTCTCGTCCGCTGGGGTCGGGCCGTGTGGCGGTGCGGCGGCGGGCGGGCTGGGCAGGGGGATGGGATGCATGTTTCAAACTTTGTTGAGCCGGTTAGTCCACGCGGGCTGTGCTGGGGGCAGAGCTGGGCAGAGCTGGGCAGAGCCGGGCAGGGCCGTGCGGCGAGCGGGGTGCCGCTGCATTCATTCTGTTGCTCTTTCTCTCCGGTGGCGTGTTAACACGTGTTGCCGGCCCGCCCCCGGCCCGCCCCCGGCCCGCCCCCGGCCCGCCCCGGATTTGGGCGGATGAGTTCCACAGGTCACGTGGCGCTCCGCGAGGGTTCGAGCAGAATGCGATCCCCTCTGTCGGCGACGCCGGCGGGGGGCCGGGTCGGGCCGCCTCCTTGCCGTTTGCCTTGCTTCTGTTCTCCGTGCGTCCCGCCCCAACCGCGTCGACACACGCTTCTTCTTCTCTTCTCTTCCCTTCGTCGTCTACCCGACTGAACCAGAATCTGCACTTTGTCAGCCTCAGGACCACGTCAGCGCGACATGACCCAGTTTCCTACTGTGTACGTCAAAAGACTAATACGGCGATATGACTTGACAGAGAGAGAGAGAGAGAGAGAGAGAGAGAGAGAGAGAGCTTCAACACTGGCCGCTCAGTAAGTACCAAGTGAGGTGCCGTGTCGTTGGGGACGTGCCTGGATGTCATTCCTCACTGCCTCACTTTCTTTTTCAACGCAGCACACTGTCGCTGCGTTAGGACGGTCGTCAGCAAGGACAGGTTGGGTGGTTCTTGTTGCGCTGGAGAGGGCTGTTTGTAACCCTAGAAAAGCTATGCTGACTGCATTTTTATGCCACTGCAAAGTGCGTGTGGTTTTTTTTAATTTGCATATTTGCATCTCACCCTTACTCCCCCCCCCCCCCCCTCCTCTCTCTCTCTCTCTCTCTCTCTCTCTCTCTCTCTCTCTCTCTCTCTCTCTCTCTCTCTGCCTCCCCCGTGGTGGGTACGGCGGGGCACACGGCAGCCAATCGTTGCTGCGGCCAAAGCAATTACAGCCGGCGGTCGTCGGCGGTGGCGGCAGCGGCGGAGACCGGCACGTGAAAAGCCGCGCGCGCCGGTGATGAAACCCCGCTGATCCGACAGAAATTGATGCGCCAAGCCGGGCGCGGCACGGCGCGGCACGGCGCGGCACGGCGCGGCACGGCACGGCCTCCCCGATTGCGGCCGGAGTCAACACGCCCGTGCGGCCACACGCCCAAACGCCGTGCCGCGCCCTGCCCCACCGCCGCGCCCCGCCAGTCGTGATGAATTGATAATTAATCCCCCTCTATACGTGTTTACCTTTCCGAGGGTGGCAAAAACACATTGGCCGCCGCGGTTTGGTTCGGTTCGGGCCGGGCGCGGTGCGCGGTTCCACCCCGCGGCCCCGGACCGCCCCCGGACCCCACCACCCCGGGGAGGTGACAAAAGTGACGCCGAGCGCCAAGCCGCGTCGAGCCGAGCCGAACCCGCGGTACGGCCCGGCCCGGCCCGGACATGTGTCTGGTATGGTAATGCAAGGACCGACGGGGGCCGACAGGGGCCGACAGGCCTGCACACCGCGCACACGCCGTGCACACGCCGAGCCGAGGAGTGCATTTACGCGTTCGCCTGACGCTGCCGCGCGACCCGCGCGGCCGTCACAAGCGAAAAAGAAAACGAAAAAGAAAAAGAAAAAAGAGGAGGGATGAAAACGTAGGGCAGGTCAGTGTGCGTTAGAGAGGCCGGGGGGGGGGGGGGGGCTAGCGGGCAGAGTAAGTCGGCTGACGGCACACCAGAGCAGCCGTCACCAGCTCAATTCCTCCCGGACCCCAGCCAGCCGGCCTGACCCACATACAGAGTACGCCTGATGCAGATGAGCACGCGCCACGCACCGCGCGCACACGCGCACGCACCACAGCCCAGTCGATACTCCCGGCGGCCCCGCGGGGTATCGGCGCCTCCTCACCGCCCCCCGCTGCACCGCGGCACCCGCGCACACGGCGGCCCAGGCGACGCCGAGCCGCTGGCTGTTCGCCGCGATGCAATATTCACCCCGGCCGGCACAGAACCTACTTTTATAATATCTTGTATGCAGGCGCCAAGGGGCGGAGCGCGCGGCGCCCGGCCCGGCGAGGCGGCCAGAATGGCAGATGTGGAGCGAGACGAAAACGTGAATTATTTGCAGGCCTGGCTACAAGAGTTGGAGGCGTCATCCAATATTTAGGAGCGAGCGGAGCGCAGTCGTGGCGCAGCGTGGCGTGGCGGCGCAGCGCTGACCCCCAAAGCCCAGCCCAGAACCCAGGAACCGTCCCGTCCCGCCGTGCACCGGCCGGCGGCCCCCCGCCACGCCCCGCCCCGCCCGCACCACCCTGCCTCAGCACAGACAGGCTGCACCTGCAGGGAAGCACGGCGTCACCTAGCATCCCCAGCGCCGCGCCGCCGCGCGCACTAACTAAAGACCACCATTATCAAATGCGGGAGTTCGACGCGGTGGTGGCGCAGCGCGCCGCGCCCAAGGCCCCGCCCTGCTGCGCCGCTGCTAGCCGCTGCCTGCGCCCCGCCCAGGGCCACACGGAGCCCTACGCAGCGCGCTACGCCACCCCCCATTCCTTGCCATTATTACAAATGTGTTTACGTTCCGAGTGTAAATTGTAGTAAGGCTGACGCGCGGGGTGGCCGCGGAGGTGGTGGCGGCCGACCCGCCCCCGGCCGCCCCCAGCTGCGGTGCCCCCCGGCTCGGCTCCCCCGCCGGCCGCCTCGCCTACAGCTACCCGGCCGCGCGCCGCAGCACGAAAATTAATAAAGGTATTTCTGTTGGCGCCGTTGGTACCTTTCCAATAAGGCGGCCGGCGGTAAACACTCGTCCAGGTGCACCGCGTCGCACGGCCCGGATTAACCAGGATCTAGCGCGCGGCGTGGACACACTTTGGGGCCGGCGGTCGGCGTTAAGCAAGAGCCGTCGCTAGGCAGGGGCCGGGGCGCTAGGCAGGGACCGGTGCTAGGCAGGGGCCGGCGCTAGGCAAGGGCCGGTGCTAGGCAGGGGCCGGCGCTAGGCAAGGGCCGGTGCTAGGCAGGGGCCGGCGCTAGGCAGGGGCCGGGCACCAGGGCAGGGTCAGGCACAGAGCCGGGCCCTCGAGGCCTCCTCGTGACCAGCAGGCAGAACAGCAGCCCAGCCCGCATTATCCAATTGAGGCAAATCAAACATATACTCATTTCCATGATGAGCAAGGCATCCCATCCATCCATCCCATCCACGGCGGTGGTGGCGGCGGGGGCCACGGGGGCCATACGAAGGAGGAACCGCAGCAGCCCAGGACGCCATGCGAAATGCCATTTCCACCGCCCCAATCAACGAGAAGGTCACGCCGCAGCCGGGCAGAAGCCGTCGCGGGGCGTGGGACGGGACGGGACGGGATGGGGCCTCCGCCTCCGTCCCTCCGCCGGACCGCCGCCACCACGGAATCTTCTTCCACCCGAGTGTCAGCGCTCGCAACCTTATTATCGGTCCGGATTATGTATATTATCATCTCGTCCAAAAATTCTATTTAAGAGAAACCGTGCGATTTTCCACAGGTTCCCTATGCTGCTGTTGATTTTGCCTGCAATCCCCCACCCCCCCCACCCCCGAACTCGCCTCCCTCGACCAAACAGGACATCCATAATTAGTTGGTCCGCTCACTGGTCGGTCACAGACGACACTATTGCTGCGACGTGTGAGACGAGGCAAGACCCCCCCCGCCCCCTTTTCCCGTTCTGTACCGCGGCATCTAATTAAAATTGTAATAAAGGTCCACGGGCACGCCGAGCTAACACTGACCGACACTGACCGGTCTAGTGTTATCAGCAATAAGACTGATAAAAAGTGTGAAATGTGCGATGGAATGCGGGGAGGAGGCCCAGGTTCGCTCCCGCCTTGAATAAATAAGTTAATTAGGTCATAAAACTCACACGAACGGAATATGGAGACGGGTGGCGGCCCTGGATCGCGTATACGTAATATATGACTGGACTTTGCGCACGGACACACGTCAGGGGTCCGAGGAGAAAGGGGAGAGCTGCACGGAGCTGAAGGGGGAGAGAACTGGGGTAGAGGGCGGAGGGGGGGTTGCAGAATTTGTAGAGAGGAACGGAGACGGGGAGTAACGGAGAGAAAGTGGGAGAGAGAGAGAGAGAGAGAGAGAGAGAGAGAGAGAGAGAGAGAGAGAGAGAGAGAGAGAGAGAGAGAGAGAGAGAGAGAGCGAGAGAGAGGCGCTGGGTGGGGGCCGTGGGGGGCGCAGCCGCGGTGCTGGTGTAGTGACGGGTATAGACCAGGGCCTCATTCCATTATCATAATAGGAACTCTAATTAAATAATTTCCCTGCTCCGGCTCCCCGTATTAAATTCTGCTGGAGCCGGCGAGGCGAGGCAAAAGAGGGGGGAGGGGAGGGGGGAGTGGTGCGTAGTGTAGTAGAGCGCCTGCGCCCCCCACTGCGCCGGGCTGGGCTGGGCTGGCTCCAGTCCGCCCCCGCCTCACCTTAGGCGCACTTGCCGCACAGTGGGAAGTGGGTCACATCACCACGTCACGTGATGTGATGTGACAGCGTCTGGGGGCCACTGGGGGCTCGGCTCGGCTCGGCTCGGCTCGGCTCTCGGCCGGGCTTCGGCACACCTCCAAACCAAACCCCCGACCAGACCCGAACGGTATCGAGGAGCGAGGCGGTGAGCGCGGCGTGGGTAGCCCGCAGCCCCCGCAGCCCCCGCAGCCCCCGCAGCCCCGGCGGCCTCTCCGCAGCCCCCGCAGCCCCGGCGGCCCCGCCTCTCCGCGCGGAGAAGAGATGAATAAATACGAGAGGACCTTGGAGAGGGAGGGAAGGGTTGGGGTGGACACGGCGCACCAAGCACGCGCCGCCCGGAGCCCTCGCGTCGATAAATATTGGACGTGAAATTGTGACAGCTGGCGAGCGCACTGCATGCGAAGGGGTGTAACGATGAGTGGGGGGCGGAGTGCGGGAGCAAGACGAAAACACACGGCGGTCACGTGATGTAATGCTAGGGCCGATAGCCAACGCCACGGTCATCGGGCCGGGCGGACCGGGCCGGATTCGGGAAGGAGGGCCCCTATATGCTGTGGGGGCCCCGCGGGGGTAACGGGGAGAGCAGCGTGACGAGGTAACGGGGTAACCCAACCCGGCGCAGGGGCGGGGGATGGAGGTAACAGCGCGCCCTCCCCTGATTCCAGCCAATAACACCCACTGACATAGGCAGCGAACACGGCGGGGTAGGGCCGGACGTACCGCACCGCACCCACCGCCCGCCGCGAGCCTCAACATCAACACTGGCCGCCCCGCCCCGCCCCGCCCCGCCCTGCCCAGCTCTGCCCCGCTCTGCTCTGCCCCGCTCCGCCCCGCTCCGCCCCGCTCTGCCCCGCTCTGCCCCGCTCTGCCCCGCTCTGCCCCGCTCCGCCCCGCTCCGCCCCGCTCTGCCCCGCTCCGCCCCGCTCCGCCCCGCTCTGCCCCGCTCCGCCTTGCCCCCCCCCCCCCGCCCCCCTCTCCCGTCCCATCAAAATATTTGATGACTGGCGCGCAATCACTGCGAAGCGCCCCGCCCCGCCCCGCTACCATGCGAGTCGGACAGGCTTGCCTACCTATCGGCTGGCCGTAGCAAAGCGCATCAGGGATGCAAATCTCTAAACACAGAGAAGGGAATTTGTGGGGGGGGGGGGGGGGGGGGGGGGGGGGGCGAAGCGCCGCCGACACGGCCGGGCCAAATAGCCAGCTGGGCTTTGCGTGACCACTGGCTCCGCACAATTATAAATTTCATTTAGCCGTGTGTGTGTGTTTACCCTGTTTGTGATAAGTAGGGGGGCCAGTAGCATGGCGTGCCGCCTGACACGCATCCTCGCTATAAGGGAAAGGCTTTCGCGTTATTCGCAGCCCCCCCCCCCCCCCCCCCCCGCCCCTGCCGCCCCCGCAGCGACGACTATACGTGGACATGGAAGTTTAACGCCACGCGCCGCTGTCCGCCGCTGTGCTGGCGGCTGGCGCCCCGCAATCGCACAAACGTCTTATTCCCCCGACCCAATCGCTGGGGTATTCGCCGTATTGTGCCGTACGGGGGGGAAGGGTTGGGTGGGCTTGCGGCCCCGCCACCACACGGCCACACGCAGGTCAGGTGCCCCGCTGGCCCCGCTGCTCCCGCGGACGTCTTCAATAGTTATGACACATCAAAGCCCGCCCACTTTGCGGGAACTAGTGCCAGAGGGCCTCCTAGGTATGGCAATGTAGTTGGCAGAGAGGACTGCCAAGTCTATAGTACACTGTTCAAATTTGCCGACAAAACGTTCATCAGACTAACTATGGTAAACTTTACGGGGAAATCAGTTGCAAACTTAACGTGAAAAGTTCCGCTTTGTTCAAACTTTCGGAGTACTATATCCCCGGCTGTACTCATAAGTCAATTTTCTCTTAAAATAAAAATAATTCTAAAAGAGTTCTCTGCCTCTTTCCAATGTCTCGTTTTTGTATTCCTAGATAGTCACATTCCGCTTGCGATGTCTTCCTTCCCCTGAGGGTGCAGCAGAGTCCAGGGAAGGGCCCCTTGTGGACAGGGTCTGGACGGCCCAGGCTGGGGGGGGGGGGGGAGGCTGCTGGATGGGCTACGGCTACACATCCCGGTCCTGTCCGTGCCGAGGCCGGGCGGGGATGCTGCCGCCGCCGCCGCCGCTGCTGGAGGGATGCAGATGCAATGCTAGTGCATGCGGAACCACAATCATCATGCGAGGGGGACAGGACACCCTCCCCGGGGAGGGGGGAGGGGGAGGGGCGGGCGCTCGCATTCCTGCGGCGCTCGGCTGCACTCCACACAGCGGGGCATTAATGACCACCCTGGAATACGTACCGGCATACACCCCGCGGTACCGTAACGGCAACACACACACACACACACACACACACACACACACACACACACACACACACACACACACACACACACACACACACTCGCGGACCGTCCGATGAGTCAACACCGCGGCGCTAGCCCTTGTCCACACGCCGGCCGGACCGTCGCGGTCGCGGCGGGACAGGACAGGACGGATGGCTCTGGAGGGCGCGAACGCTCACTGGTCAGACAAAGTAATAACGGGCCGGATCTATTTCAGAACCAGAACGCCTCCGATATCCAGCCTCAGTCAGAGACTTGGACGCGCGGGGGTCGGGGGAAAGGGGGGGGGAGGGGGGAGGCGCTCGCAGCCGCTACCGATAATTTGCCCCGCAATTGATTGCACTAAGTGCGCACTGCATCTAATAGCGTCTTGGCGCCGCCGCCACCGGTGGTGGTGGTGGTGGTGGTGGTGGTGGTGGTGGTGGTTCACCGTTCTCCCCCCGTCGTACGCGGCAATACGGGGGCCTCTGGGAGGGGGCGTGGCGAGCCGTGGCGTTCTGATTGGCGTGTGTGCGTGCGTACGCGTGCGTGCGTGCGCGCGTGCGCGTGTGTCACGCGGATGAGCTTGCTATAACGCGGGGCCCGGCTGTGCTCGCCCTGCTCGCTCCGCTCCCGCCCGGCCGCTCAGCCACGGCCGATGCCTGCTGCTGCTGATGCCGGCTTGATGCCGACCTTGTCATGCCAGCTAACCGGCACAATTGTCATGACATGGATCCCGCCCGACATACGCTTCTGGACGGGCAAATGACCTTAATTGCTGCTCAGAATATGGACCTGGTCGGAGGCAGGCTGGGCTAGGCTTGGGCTGTGCCGCTGCAGCCACTTCATACAGCTCGCATGCACTTCAGCGCCGAAACAGCAAGTCGCCCGGGGCCACCGGGGCCGTTCCGCCTGCCGACGGCGACCACGCCCAGGCCGCGCGGGGTCGGGGGTCACGTGGGCAGCGGCCTTCAGCCAATCACAGATAAGCCCATTACCCGCTTCCTCATCACAGCAAGCAGGCGAAGCTAGCAGGGCGCAGCGCCCGCGGGAAATTAACTCCAATCGCGCCCGATTTTCTGTTTTAATCGGCGTCATCCGGCGGCGGACTCGGCGCGGCGCCGGACGCTTGGCCCGGCCGGCACTCCCCCGTCAGGGCGCGGCCGACGGCCACCGGAGGGCGCCGGAGGGCAGGAAACGGGGGCGGACAAAGGGGTGGGCGGCCGGGGGCGGGACCCGGGGGCGGGACCCGGGGGCGGGTCCCGCCGGCCAAGCCATCGGCGGCGACGCGGCTTTCTAATTCATTGGCGCCCAGGTTAATTACAGAGGGGGGTTTCCACTCAAGGTGCAAACAAGTCGCACCGTTCGTTTGCTCTTTCTCTTCTTATATAGGAAACGCCGCGCCCGCCGGTGGAGGGGCCCCACGGACTGGGGGGCCGGCCGAGGGCAAATAATGCAATAATTCAGGGCGTCCGGAGCATAGTGCACCGCCCACCGCGCCAGGCCGCGCCGCGGTGACCCGGCCGCTGATGCCAAAGGTACGGCGGCGGAAGAGTCCCCGGCAGCCAGCCGGCCAGGCGGGGCGGGGGTAGTGTTTAACGGCCCCCACGGCCTCAGAGTGGGTGCAGCGCGGGGGTGCAGCCACGCCGTGCCGCCACTCAGAGTACAAACGTTTTTATTTCTCGCGGCCGCGGCCCCTCGATTGGTGCACCGCGAACCCCGGCGTCTGTGAGAATGTCGATCGGATGGGATCGGATGGGAGGGAGCGCTAAGAGTATCGCCGTCGCCTCCTTTTCCAGTTGACCTGGCGGCGCTCGCTCAGCGCTCGCTGCGGTCCCGGTCCGCTGGGCGTGGTGGCGCGGCGCTGCCGATGCGAGGCATGGGGCGGTGTTTACCCGATGCTCCATCACCGTAGCCGAGGCGTAGCCACTCATCGCATCGTGCGCAAGCCCGGTTGCAGCGAGCGGCCGCGCAGAGCTCAATGCTAAATATTTCCCCCCCCCCCCCCGCGAACACCATCATTTTCGATCATTATTACAAAATGCCGACGAGTCGCGCCGCACTACGCAGCCAGTAGCAAAGTAAAACGGTAATAATATCAAGTGCGCCACGCCGCGCCTCGCTGCACTGGCCTGGGGCCACGCCCGCCCCGCCGCCGCCCCCTGCCCCCCGCCGCGTCGGGGGCCGACGGGGGCCTCCGCTCCGCCGCCGGACCGGCGATGGCGATGCTGAGCGCGGCGCGCTAACCACTGGCATCTCCCGCGGAATGGTCACGACCACCGCGCGCATGTTTCCCATGGCAGCTCCGGCCGGCTCCGCCCGGGGCGCACCGCACACCGCACCGCAGCAATGACAGTGTGCGCCAGAGCCGCCAGCATGAGCCGCCAGGGGCCGCCAGGGGCTGCCCTGCCCTGCCCTGCCCGGCCCTGCCCCTCCAGTGCCCAATCCGATGCAGATTGGCGGGACATCGGCGCAGCAACGCAAATCGGCCACGCTGCGCCGCTGGAGAGCGATAGGCCTAGGAAAGCCAAGCTGCGGAATCCGGGTTACCTATCCACCACACACACACACACACACACACACACACACACACACACACACACACACACACACAGAGAAGAATCAAACTTGTTCGAGCAAAACCTAAAAACTCAACTTTTACCAGGTACTCAAGAAACAATATCGCAATTATTCTTTGCCAATGTGTACGAAACACTTCACGAAAATTGCAACTACTAATTCAATTCAGATTCATAACGCATGCGTCCACACTCGGCTGTGACTGTCTGTCCGTCCGAGCCGAGGGGTGCCTCACTACTAGTGATGCAAGCGTGCCATGATTTAAAATCAACATTTGATTAATTTTTTCCTTATTTTCTTCCCTAATTTTTCGAATTTTTGCTGAAATTTTCTGACGTTTCTTTGCGATCTTTGTCTGGGTTTTTCAAGGTGTTCAGTGATTATTTTTTTTTTTAAATTACGAGACCCCTTGGTCCGAGCCCTTTAACCCCGCGGCCAACGCGGGCCCCGTGCCGTCGGGAGCCCCGCCCTGGCCCCGCCCTGGCCCCGCCCTCGGCCGCCCTTCTCCGAGACGCGTTTGCGAAACCCTCTCTGCCCGAACGCTTCCCACGCAGACGCCGGTGCAGTGCGGCGGCGGCGCCGCTGCCTACCGACAAAATGCCAAACGTGGGAAGGCCTCCCGGCGGCGGCCTCCGGTGCCTCCGGTGCCTCCGGTATCTGTGTGACGGCGGTCTACGCGCCGGCCCCCAGCCCCGTGCTGAGGTCCTGTGGCTGTCCGGTTAGCCATCAGCCGTCCGTGGGTGCCATCCATCCAGCCCCCGGCCGGCTCCAGAATGTAGTCTGTCGTACAGCCCGGCACCGGCACCACCCAGCCCTGCCCAGCCCGAGTCCAGGCCACGGTAGAGATAGGCATTCCCGCACCAATAATGTATGCCGCCCCTCGCAACGCATCAGATCGGCACGGTAGCCGGCAGCTCCTACTCCACACCGCCTTCTCCTCCTCCTCCTCCTCCTCCTCTCTCTCTCTCTCTCTCTCTCTCTCCTCTCTCTCTCTCTCTCTCTCTCTCTCTCTCTCTCTCTCTCTCTCTCTCTCTCTTTTCCCACCCCTTTCCATCTAGCTTTAGATAGAACATATCCCCGCGTCTACAGCGTTCAGAGGGGCCGTATTCAGCCGCGCACGCGCGCGCGAGCGTGTGTGTGTGTGTGTGTGTGTGTGTGTGTGTGTGTGTGTGTGTGTACTTTAATTGCGCGGTGGTAACAGCTGCAAATGGATGGCTTTACAATAGATAGTGCGGCATGTGTTGCGTACGATGACGGACAGGAAAGAAAATGAGGGAAGGGGGAGGGGGTAGCGAAACAGGGGAGGAAGGGCACGCTCGTTTTCTGCAGAGCACCGCCGCTGGGAACGCTACGCAGCGCTGCGCAGCTGGGGCAGCACGGGTGGCCGCCGCACCGCGCCGCACCGAGGCCCGGCCGCTGGGCAGAGCGCAGCGACAGCCGGGAGGGTAGGCAGCCCGGTGCACTGCGGAGCGCTGCGGGACGGTATCGCCAGGCGGACGCGGCGGCCGAGCCCGACGGTGACGGGGCCAAGAGGCAGAGCGGAGGGGGAGAGAGAGAGAGGGAGAGAGAGGGAGAGAGAGAGAGAGAGGGAGAGAGAGAGAGAGAGAGAGAGAGAGAGAGAGAGAGAGAGAGAGAGAGAGAGAGAGAGAGCGCGCGAACAGGAGGAAAGAGGCCCGCACGATCAGAAACTCACCTGCGGACAAAAGAAAATCGGAATAAATCCGACGAGGTATCAGCGCTGAACTCGTCGCCGTCCCGGCCTCGCCCCGGCTACCCGCGACTCACAAAAAGTTCGGCGCCCGATTCGCACTAACGGCGCTGCATTTACAATCTCCCGCCGTCACTTCGAATCCGATGACAAAAGCGCTATATGTGACGCCATAATGGCGGCCATGAATAACGCGTCACACATGGCGGCGCAGGCGAGGCGCGCTGCTGCCGGGTAAGAAAATAATTGGCCGATAATGGGATTCGAACCCGTGACTGCCGGCGCCGCACATGGTGCGTGCAGCCCTCCGCACTGTCCGCCCCCCGCGGACCTTTTTGCTCTCGCGGCCCACTGCTGGCGCCACAAAGTACAGAAGCTACTCTGTGGCAGTACTCTGTGGCAGTACTCTGTGGCAGTACTCTGTGGCAGTACTCTGTGGCAGTACTCTGTGGCAGTACTCTGTGGCAGTACTCTGTGGCAGTACTCTGTGGCAGTACTCTGTGGCAGTACTCTGTGGCAGTACTCTGTGGCAGTACTCTGTGGCAGTACTCTGTGGCAGTACTCTGTGGCAGTACTCTGTGGCAGTACTCTGTGGCAGTACTCTGTGGCAGTACTCTGTGGCAGTACTCTGTGGCAGTACTCTGTGGCAGTACTCTGTGGCAGTACTCTGTGGCAGTACTCTGTGGCAGTACTCTGTGGCAGTACTCTGTGGCAGTACTCTGTGGCATTACTCTGTGGCTGGCATGGGGCGGAATGTATTACCTTTCTCGTGTCAGAGCGGGCATCGTCGCGTACCTATCGTCGAAAATATTCCCGAACCGCACCTGAGAGGCCTGCCCCGGGGTACTCGTGCCCGGCATTACCGCTTATCACTTATCTCGAGGACCGCCCAAGGTTCCCCAATCAGCCACGTGCATAACGCGACCCGATTAAAACAGACAAAAATTAAGGGCCCCCGCCGCGCACTGCTTCGTCGCGAAGGGCCGCCACAACGCGGAAGCCGAGCGCCTGCGACTGCCAGGGTAGGCCAGCCCGCACGACACGCGTGCGCCCGGGGTCGGTGTTGCCTACCCAACAGGCGCTGGCGGCCGCTGGCCGCGGGGAGTGTCCGTGCAGGTGGCAGATACTGATGAGGCCGATCACACCGCACCCCGGCTGCGCCCCGCCCGGCACGGCCCGGCCCGCCGCCGTAACGACTGCTTCTCCGATTATGTATTTTTCCAGCGGGCGCCGCAACCGCAACGCTCGTCCACCGCCGGCGACTCGCCATTTGTCACACCCCTTCCGCCCGGGGGCCTCGCGGCCCGGCGCCTCCTCCAAACAAGTGCCGCTGCGCGCTGGCTTTGCGGACGTGCGCGATGCTGGGCTGCTTGTGCGAGCGGGCGAGACCCTAGTGCGCGGGGACTACACAGGCGGCACAGTCTGGCGCGGGGCCGGCGGGGCGTGGAGGTGGGGGCCTCGTCGGGCTGGACAGAGAGCACCTCCATATGGGGCTACGGCCACGGCACCGGGGCCCGGGGCGTGGAGGTGGGGGCCTCGTCGGGCTGGACAGAGGGCACCTCCATGGGGGCACGGCCACGGCACCGGGGCCCGGGGCGTGGACCTGACCCGGCACAGCGCAGGCTCCTCTGCCTACCAAAGCAGCGCGCATGGCTTACCGACGCGGGACACCCAGGGCAGGCAGGACACCTCGCGGTGCAGTGGGACCAGCCCGGCTGGGCTCGGCTTGCAGGAAGCGCTCAACGGCGGCCACTCGCAGCCCGCCGAACCGAGCCACACTCTGGCAGTCAGCGCTCCATCAGGGCGCACCCGTCCCGGCCTCGCTATTATGTGGGTCACAATACACGACTTGAGACTCCCGCGCGCTGCTGTGCCGCCCCCGCGCCGTGCCGCCCCCGCGCTGCGCCGCCCCCGCGCTGTACCGCCCCCGCGCTGCGCCGCCCCCGCCAAAGCTTCCGATCTATTGTGAGTCCGACTCCACTTCGAGTCGCGCCGCGCCGCGCCGCGCCACTCCACTCGCTGATACCTTGGGCACACCAACTGATCCCGCGGGAGCCGACGACGAGACGGGAGCAGTACAAGAGGGGAGGGGAGGAGAGGGCAGGCAGGCTTGATTCAAAGAAGTACTCCGCCCCGCCCCCCTCGCGTGTGTGTGTGCGCGCGCGCGTGACACGCTAGCCTCAAAGCGAGAGGAGCGGTGCAGCATGCAGCTTTTAACGGCATGGCCGTGCACGCAGAATGAAAATCCACGACCACGGAAAATCGGCAGAGCTTTCATTGAAATTATCGCGAAGAACGTATTTTCGTTCGCAGTAGTGCGGAGAAACTGCCGCTGCCCTCGTTGGTGATCGTCTCCCGCCATTCAGCAGGAAACGCGCGCAATTCAAACTAACAGCTCCGGGCGTAGTGGTGACGCCGCCGCCAGGGAGTCGTAACTTACCGTAACCCTAAATATTGCACTCACTATGACGGTTAAAGTTTATAACACTAACGCCTAACGAAGTGAATCGAAATATCGTTATATGCTTGTAACGTTGTTTAATGTTCTTGGTATAACGCGTTACACAATTTAACGTTGAATGATTTACCATTAATTTTGGGTCACGCCGCTAACCGTTATAAGGTTAACGATAAGTCTTTAACGTTATTGCATTCTCAGGTGGGATTAACGTTAAATCGAGCATCGTCGATTTAACGTTATCTCAATACCTTTCATTTAACGTTAATTTTGGTTAGTCTTGCAAAAGTTTAAAAACTATTATTTCGCACTACTTTGTTGCCAGCGAACGCCCCCCTTCCCCTGTCTTCCCATCCTGTGTTGCCACATTTCTCGAATTGCTCGAAGACCCGTCCGGCGAGCCGTGCCCCCTTGTCGGTTTTGGCGGGCTTCCCACCGCTGCCGGAGCAGAACAGCAAAAGAAACCTGGGCGACAGTGGTGTTCGAACCCGGATTCAATCGAGCAACGGAATATCCGACTGTACCGGCGCCTCTACCCACTGCGCCACCTGGCCACGCTGAATGTAGTGGGTCAGGTTCCGTCTACGCATCTATCTCTGTCGGTCTTGTTGCGCGAACTGACCGCTGCGTGGCAAGGGTGAAGGGTGAAGCGGGGGCGACTGGGAGCGCCAGCCGTTGCCGAAGCTCTGCTACCGAACGGCCGAGTCCAGCCCAGCCAGGCCCGGTGACGAACCATCGTTCGATTCGGTGCCTGTGTTGTGGCAGCGCGTAGCAGCCAAGCCAAAGATCTCACACTCGGCAGGCAGATCGCTACGGAACTAACTTCTGACCGTCGTCCCAGTGGCTTAGTGGTTAGACAGCCGAGACCGAGGCCGAGACATGGTGGAGAGCTCTCGTCTGTTGATGGATCCCGGTTCGAGTCCCCCTACGCCAATTGAGGTTTTTGCTTTTCTGCTAGGGGAGTGAAGGGTAGCAGTAGGCAAAGTGCCTGGGAGACCGTGAGTCTCCGGCCAAAAAATGTGGTGAGGGTGAGACATTCACATGTGGCAACAGAGAGAGAGAGGGGGGGGGCAGTTCTTGGCAACGCAGCTTGTCCTCCCAAAACATCTTTTTTTTTGTGCAGAAAATTGACATTTAACGTTATTTCGTCGCGGCATGTTAAAGTTATAACTCCAACGAAAATGAAAAAGCACGCAGGTTAAAGTTTTAAAAAAATGTCACCCGTTGCGTTATATTGCTAATAACGTCGCAAACATAACATAAATGTTGGTGGTAACATATTTAACGTTAATTCAATTAACTAACTGTTGTAGGTTAATGGTATACCATATAACTCCCTAAATTGTGGCTTTTCGTTAAGATATTTAACGCAACGTTATTGGCAAATGCTGACGCCGATAGTTACTGTAACTTTAACATATTTTGCGTTATGGTAAGTTACGACACCCTAGCCCGGCCCGGCCTGCATTCATTTGTTGGGGGATACATGCTCGGTGCGTACGGACCTTCCGGCCTTCCGGCAGGCAGACAGGGCACACCGCGACATCCCCACACAAAACGAGTACGGGGGCGGGAACAAAGTACACGTGCGGGGTTTGAAACTTTCGAGTGGCGAGAGGCAAGTGAATTGTGGGCGTGGAAAATTTAGGCAAAAGAGGGGGGGATGATAGACCAGGTAAAAAATTGAAAGTGACGAAAAATACAGGTGAAAAGTGTGTTTTTTTTTTGGTTTTTTTTTTTGTGGCGTGTGAGTGTGCGAATCAGGTTGGCGCAATGGCAGGGCGCAGCCGGTGCAGCCCCTCGCCGCTTTTCTCTCGTCCTCGCTACATGGGTAGATGCACACCAACGAGTGCTCCGTATCGCCCCGCCCCGCCCCGTCGACTAGATCAACGCTTTTTCACGCCAGTAAAATGTGTGTAGTGGCTGCTGCACAAGAGCCGTGTCGTGGCTCACCGCTTTTGCACAGATTGGATTCATCATTACCCCCCGCCGGCTCCGGCTTTACACAACAGTCACTCGACTTTGGCTGCGCACTCTCAAAACTTTTTATCCGGGGAGACTTTTCGGAGGAAATTCCGAGTACGAAATTGCGGGTGCCAGTCGTTTGATGACTCAGAATACTCTTTCAAAAATTTTTCGGAAAATTCAAAGCGACATGGAACGTCCCAAAAAAAAATGGACAGCCGCTTAACATTTTAATATACAAGTTCCACAGAAAACGACTGTATTCATAATCATGAAATTTCTTTCCCAAAGTTCCGCCAGGCTCCGCAATTTTTTCCCCCAAACTTCCGGCAGACTGCGCGGAGCGGGCTAGTTCTGCGCCATCGCCATCATTGGCGTGCGGGGCCAAACCGCTGGGGACAGCAGCGGCGCTTCCAGGCGCTCAGATCACCGCAGGGCCCGCAGGACCCACAGGACCCGAGCCAGCCAATCCGCATCTGTGTGCAACGCTCTGCTGCTGCAGCGGCGGCGCTTAGGACCCTTTTCTTCTTCTTCTTACCCCCTTTTTTTTCCACGACGACGACGACAAGCCTGGCACCGCCACGCCTCACGTCCACACACACACACACACACACACACACACACACACACACACACACACAACCCCGAGAGGCTGAATTAGCCCGCTCGTGACAAAGGCTGCTTTAGTCAAGACCTCTCGCCACACATTACCCACCAGCAGATGAAAGCTTTTGCACCCCTTTTTCGCCGTTCCCCGTGCAGGCGGGGCCACGGCGACGCCAGCGGATGGGTCCTCTCACAATGCAGCGGCGAGGCGCGGGCCTCCGGCCTGGTGGGCCTATGGCGGGTCGGGCGGGCCTGAGGGGAGCCTTTTGAAGGGAGCCAGGGAGCTCTCCCTTCCCTTCCCCCTTGCGGTGGTGTCACTGGGGGAGTGAGGTGCCGTGACGGCGGTAGCGGCGGTAGCGGCGGTAGCCCCAGCACCTCACCGGCCATCGTCCTCCCCTCCCCCGCCGTGCATCGTGTTTGACAACCTTGGCGCATTTATTTCCCGTTCAAAGGGTCCGCGTCGCCAGGCAGAAAAGGATATGAAGTTGACAAGAGTCACGCGACGCGTGTTGACGTGAGTCCTCCGCCACGCAGCCAGCATTCGATCCTTTTCTGATCGCTCCTCCTGCCGCGCGCACCCCCCACCCCAGCCCGCCCCACCCCCCGCAGTCCATTCTTCACACCTGCCCCACGCAGAGTAGTGCTCGGCAGGGGGTCCCTTCGGGGTCCCATAGCAGACGCCACAACAACCAGCGCTGCGTGCGTTCTGCACCAGCCCGAGAGCGTTGGCGGGGGTGAGCCACGCGCGCAATCTATATGAAAGCATACAAGTGTGTCTTTTTGCTTGCCAGGAAGCGAGAGCGAAAGTCGGCCCCCGCCGGGCCCCGCACAGCAGCAGCAGAGTCAGCACGGGGCCCCGTACTGGTACCCCCACCCCCTCCCAAACCTTCCGCTGCGCAAATTCAATCAGCGTATTACCGGGCATTACAGGGTAATTATTGTTTAACGCGTCCGTCAGGCCCTGCTGCCTGCGCCGGTATTACATGTATTGATATTAATGGTGCACGCCGTCTGCGGTCGGGGAGGAGGGGAGGGGAGAGGGCCGTCGCTACCCCGACACCAAAGGATACTTATCTGAGGCTGGAGGCTGAGGTTTTGCGGCGTTGAGTGTAGGTCCCGGCGTGCCGCTGTTGGCTTGCAGCAGGTATGGACAGAGGTCGGGCTGCGTCCGTGACCGCCTCCTCTCCTCCTCCGTCCTCTTGGCGGGCGGGCGCTGTTTTCGCGCGCAGCCCCATCTGGGGTTTTCTCCGTCTCCAGTCGGCCGGGCCGGGGAAGGGAGGGGGGGGGGGAGGGGAGGTATTGTTTGCACTGGCCGCACTGCACCGGCTGCAAGGGGAAGGGGGGGGGGGGGTTCGGCGACCACGCCGGGCATGGGGAACATAACCTCACTTTGCCGATTTACAAAATGCATTTGACGGCCTTTTGGGAGTCTAGTGGGTACCCGGTGCCGGGTGTAGCCGCGGCGCCAGTGCTGCCTGTGCCGGGCAGGGGGAGAGGGGCGGGGCGGGCCAGGACGGCCAGGGGGATCACCGGCTCGCCGGTGCGCGAGACGGCCGGGGGGGGGGGGGAGGGCCAAGGCAGGCGCAGTCACAATCGGTCACAATATCATGCCAGCCTGTACGTACTCTGTGCGAGGTCAGGTGCGGTCGGATCGGGTCGGGTCGGATCCTCCAGTGCCTTCCGTCGCGGCGCGCCGCGCTCCGCCACAAACCCTATGGATTGGCAATCAGCCTAACTGCATATCGGCAGGCAGGCAGCGCCGGCAGAGAGTACCTTTATTGCGGACAGCAGCACAATTACCGTGATGTATGCAGCGATCCGTGTCCGTGCCGTTCCTTTAAGCCCCGCGCGCGCTCCTGCCGTGTTTGTCCAGCAGCAGCCAATATGTGATCATGTGTGATGCGCGCGCCCCCGTGCGGACCCGTGCGGGGCCACACGTGCGAGACACACCGCCGTGTGTAACGATAAGAATAAAACATTTAGGATTACTACAAACAGTTCATGTCAGCAAATAACTTTTTAGGTATTCCCCCCCCCCCCCAAAAAAAAAGATCATTTATTTTTTTAAATGTGCAAAGTTCTCGTATTCTTCTAAAGCAAAGTTCTCTATAATTTTAACGACATGTCGGCAAATACCTTTTTAGGTATTTCCCCCAAAAAATCATTCCTTTTTAAAAATGTGCAGAGGTCTCGTATTCTTCTCTAGCAAAGTTCTCTAATTTCAACGACATTTCGTGATGCAAAATCTCCCATCAACTAAACTGGAATTTTCCGACAGAATGTTGTTATTCAGTCGGGTTTGGTGTTCGGCTGGCAGATTCCGGTGGAGCGGAAAATTCCCTGCACGGACGAAAATCAATGCCATTCACCTATCCTGCCCACCGGTGCTCCATTTGGGCGAGCCGTCCTCAGGTGGGAGCCCGGACCGGCCCGGACACTGGGGCACCATGGTCACCATGGTCACCATGGGCACCATGGGCACCATGGGCACCCGACCTCATCCGTAAGGAACAGGAACACTACTGGCCGTGTGTTTGAAAGCAATTCAATCCCATCCGGACGAGGCGTGGCGTGGCGGGGCGGGGTAGATTGATTGCAGCAGACACACTGCATCGCACACAAACACAGTGCCTCCGACTGTCCTCAACGTGTCCGACCGACCCGAGCCAACAAACCCGGAGTGCCGCCAGAGCAACCAGTAGGATCCCGTAGGATCCCGTAGGATCCCGCAGGATCCCGCAGGATCCCGCAGGATCCCGCAGGATCCCGCAGGATCCCGCAGGATCCCGCAGGATCCCGTAGGATCCCGTAGGATACCGTAGGATACCGCAGGATCCCGTAGGATCCCGTAGGATCCCGTAGGATACCGTAGGATACCGTAGCATCCCGCAGGATCCGTCACGACCCCGCTCCAGCGCTGCAAACACTACTGACGACCCTGCAGAGGAGACATGCACGCCCCCGCAAACAGCGGAGCCGGCGAAGCCCGACCTCCTGGCATAAGGGTCATCCCGAAACAATTTGATAAAAAGAGACGTCCGTCCAGGCCGCGCGCACACACACACACACACACATACGAGTGATCAGCTGCCGGTAATACATGGACATGTTCAATTGCACAAAACAATCTCGTCGAATCACCAAATTACTCTCTCTCTCTCTCTCTCTCTCTCTCTCTCTCTCTCTCTCTCTCTCTCTCTCTCTCTCTCTCTCTCTCTCTCTCTCTCTCTAGCCGGAGCATGCCTGCTCGTACATGAAGACGTCAATAAGTCATGAGCCTGTGTAGTGCAACTTAGTCACCCCTCGCTGTAACATCGGACAAATCCCCGAAAATCCTTTCCGAGTCCATGTTTCTTCTGGCCTAGTCCTGCATACCGTTCCGATACGGCACGGCCCGGCCTTATCGCGAGGTCCGGCAGCGCGGCAGCCCAGCCCGCACTCGATAAGGTGCGCTGTGCGCTCCGACAGAGCCTCGGCCCACGGCTAGACTCGGCCCCGCACTCGCCGGCCCGGACGGCAGGTGGCACCAGCAGCCAGCAGACCCAGTGGGGACCGTGGGGACCGTCTTGGGGGCCGTGGTGAACCTGCTAGGAGTCACCAATGCCAAATCGACTCGGGACGTGCGCGTTGCTTTTCACGGCAAAAGAAAGTCCCTTTTTCTTCGAAGGCTCATGCATGTTGAACTACCATAAAGATCCTTCTAGAAGAAGAGTTTTCTTTTACTGCGTTATTGTCGGTTTAATAATTTCTCTTTAACTTCTTCATTTTCCGAAAGGGTTTAGAGAGGTGCTTTCCGGGCATGTATAGCAGTGCCCGCCAGCAGGGGGTGGCCCGGGCCGGTCTGGGGGTGACAAGTCCGCATAAAGTTGTTGGAGTCAATGCGACTATGTATGTATGATTGAGTGGCGCGAATTCTGATTCCACACCCGTCGCGTCTCTCTCCTCTCTTCCCCTCGTCCTCGACGGACCCCCTGCCGGCCTCGGCTGGGCTCGCCAAAACTAATAAGCCAAAACTAATAACGCTGCCCCACCCCCTGGCGAGCCGCGAGCCCCGCCCCCCCTCAACCTCCACCCCTAACCCCTCCCCTCCCCTCCGTCACCCCGGCCCAAACCCGCTGTCACGACATTCTACTGGAAGACTACCGGCGCCCACCGACTGCCCGCCAAATACCCCATTCACACTCACCGCACACCGACACACGATGGCGGGAAACTGTCTCACACGTCACGAATAACGCCCCCTCCGGTGGAATAACGCTCGGAGAGTAAGAAGCCAGTCGATACTATAAAAACAACTACGGGTCACCTGGGGCCTGTAATGTGTTCGTTGGGGGCGAGTGAACGGCTCTGAGGCTGGCCTACAATTGATCCACGTGACCCCATAATTGATTTTCTACCTCACCGCACAGTACCACATGTACTCCAACAGGGCCGCGGCACGAGACGCCGCACGGCATGACAGTATGAAAAATAAATAAACAATCAACGGGACGTTACAGACACAGCAGGACGCGCCGCTGTACAAAAACACTGCACGCGGGCGCGACGCCTGGGGACGCCTGCTGGCGATCCAGCGAGACGAGATAACAGTTTGGCCTGGCCGGGACTGTGTGGCCCCCCGCAGCACAGCTCAGCCGCTCAGCACAGCTCAGCACGGCTCAGCACGGCTCAGCACGGCTCAGCACCGGCTCGACTCCCGGCGGGCTGCACGAAGCGACACGCGAATGCCTTATTACCCTTCGACTCCCCATAGCTGTGTGTGACTCTCTGGCAGAGGCTCTCCACACACACACACACACACACACACACACACACACACACACACACACACACACACACACACACACACACACACACACACACACACACACACACACTCACACACAGGCGCGCGCGCGCGCGCGCTTCGAGTTGGCTGCCGCGACGAGGAGCACGGATCCCGCGGGGTGAACCGAATCGAATCGAATCAAATCGCCGAATCGGCAATCATCAAGTGTTTATGAAAAACACCCTCTTTGCCTTCGTGTCGCTCGCTGCGCTGCGCTCCACACGGCGCGGCGCTGGGCGGGGGCGCGGGGAGGCGAGGAAATAATACAAATAAAAAGCACAAAAAACAGACAGCGACTGACCGCGCACAGACAGACAGCGGGGCGTCGCGGTGGGGGAGGCGCGGGTGTTTTGAGATCCACTGCCATCAATTGGACACGTCGAAATTAGGATACCTGTTAGCCCCAAAAACTCTGGTTTGCAAAAGTAAAAGACGATAGTGTTTACCCCCCCCCCCCCTTAAAGGGACCAAAGAGGGGGGGAGGGGGAAAAGTGTGCGTGGGGGGGCGGAAGAAGAAAAGGAAGTAACGAGGCAAACCTGGTGGTGGTTTAGAGCGTTGACACTGCTGCCGTGTCGAGTCCCGCGGCTGCTGCGGCGGCTGCTGCGGCGGCTGCTGCGGCGGCTGCAGGAGCTACCAAATCACAACCCCAATCAGCTCCGCTCCTAGGCCGTGCCGACTGATTTCGCACCAGAACTCGCGGACAGCAGTAAAAACAAAGGCGAGGCGAAGATCGGGGTGCGGGTCGGACGAGGCCGGCGGACCGGAGCCCTGAGAAGACGTGTTCGCGTGGCGGAATGCACCACCAGCACTGCCACAGTGACTCACACTTATCTTTTCGCGTCACTTCTTTTTCAGGCTGATAATGTCCCACTCGTCACATGATATGATATGGCGGTGTGGTGTACTTGTACCGGACCGCTGCCCGAAGGCCCGATTACGTTTACCTTGCTAATTCTTCGTTATCACATTGGGCAATCGACCGGGAAAAAAATAAAGTAAAGTAATCGAGGCGCGGGAGGAGGCGAGGAGCAAAACAAGTTGCAGGAGGCGGTGAGGTAGTAGCGCAGGCGGCGGCGGCAGGCGATCACCTGCGGCATGGCAGGGAGTCGGGCGGGCAACCCTTCTGGCCTGTCCTGCACTGTCACCCCCGCTGGGCCCCGCTGGGCCCCGCTGGGCGGACGGGATTGGAGTTTATGCGGAGACCGGCGGAGCCGCGCCGCCGAAGGAATGGGTGGGGGTGCATCTGATGAGGGCGGCTCCGGGGGGCGGGCCGGGGGCGGGCCGGGGGCGAGCCCAGCTCCCCACAGACTGCCCACCGAGCCACACCCTCCGCGCCAATAACACCTAATAGGCGGCAAAAAGACTAGAGACAGTCGGCCGCCTCCCCTCCCCACCCTTTCGCTGCTTTCGCCGGGGACGACTCATTTCCGCTCGCAATTACCAAACATCATTCCATTTCCACTCGAATAATATTTTCCACGACACGGCGACTCGCAAAAGGAGAAGAAGTAACAGAAGAGGAGAAGAAGGAGAAGAAGAACGAGCACGGGTAAAAGGAAGGGAAATCTATTTGCCGTGAAAACATACCCCGTCGCGGGTATGTGCGCGGCCCCGCGCGGCCCCGGCCAATGGGATAAGGCGTTTGGACTGGGATTGTCTGGCTGCGCGGGCCGCGCGCGGGCCATTAAGTAAACCGTAACAAATGCAACTGTGTGTGCACGAGAGAGAGAGAGAGAGAGAGAGAGAGAGAGAGAGAGAGAGAGAGAGAGAGAGAGAGAGAGAGAGAGAGAGAGAGAGAGAGAGAGAGAGAGAGAGAGAGAGAGAGAGCGAAGCACGTACCGAACGACAGCGCCCGAGCTCGGACACAGGCCTACGCACGGTCTGCCACGCGCGCCCATCGGGTTGCCTACCCCGCACTCGACAGGCGGTCTCCGCCTCCGCTGGGCTGGACGGGAGGTGCGGTCCCACCCCACCTGCCGGGCCCACCGGACCAATGCTAGCCCCGGCGGGGAGGACAGAGTCCCGCTGCTGCCGCCGTGTGCCATGCGCCATGCTACTACACTTTCGTCCTCCCGCGCAAACAGTGTAAACCAGCAAACCGAACGCGCGCACACACGGCTAGGCCCGGCCCGGCCCGGCCCGCCACCGCCAGCCGAGCTGCAGCGTTTTCGCTTCAGCCGCACATTTTGCCACTGAATCATACATAAATAAGAGGCATGCTCGGACACTGCCACGGCGTCTACAACGGCGCGCCCTGCAGCCGCTGCATCAAACGCCACGGCCAACAGCCGAACAGTGCTGTCTGTGCTGCGCGCTGCGCGGTGCAGCTGCACTCGGGTCGGATCGTCTATTCCTGGCCAGGGACTCATTCCTTTTTCAACACCTTTTTCCCCAAACCTCTACGCTCCTCTCTCGTCGCACAACTGGGCCACACAGTACAGCCGCGCCCGGTTTTCAGATATAACATATACGGACAACGGACAGGTCTTGATCGAGAGCTGAACACAACAGAGACCATCGCATCGCATTTCCGGGGTGGTGGTGGTGGTGGTGGTGGTGGTGAAGGTCTGGTGGGGTGAGGTTGGGCGAGGGTAGTACGCAGTACTATGGAGTTAAATCAGGGGAAAAGGGGGGGGGGGCGGAGGCGGCTCCATCAGGACAAATTAGTATGTATCGGCTGGCCAGGACGACACATGACGACAGCTCGGTGCACTGCAGCAGCAGCAGCAGCAGCAGCACGCTGAGCCAGGTCCACGAGAACCACTCCGTTCAGTTGCGGGAGTTCGCCGGGGGCCCGGCCAGGCCGAACGCCGCCCTTGTCACATGCTCTGCAAACATTCGGGCCGTTACATTACATTACATTAGGGCTGTGCCGCGCCCCCGCCGGCCCCTAGGGGCGGCCACACCAAGGGTGCCCAACGTAACCTAAAGAGAAAAAGAAGAATAAAAAAAAACCGTCGCGTGGGCGGTAATTGCGCGGCGTCACCACAGACGCGATCAAACAATAAACTGGTACGCGAATATAAAGTCAGGGGGCATATCGCTGCATATCGCTCGGCGCGCACCGGACGTGTTCCGTTCACACGGCGCGGGGCATGTGTGTGTGTGTGTGTGTGTGTGTGTGTGTAGGTGTGTGTGTGTGTGTGTACGTGTGTAGAAGCACTTTATGGCGCTCGCGCCGCAGCTCTGAGCTTGGCCAACCCCTCCCCTTCACAGGGCAAACCTCAAGCCTTTCGATTCAAATGCAGACTTGCAAGATGGCTGGGACTTCCCTGGGGGCGTCTGCTCGTTGGGATATCACGCTGGAAAGCACGCGTGCGAATTAGGTAATATATTTCTGATTTCACCCGATGAGCGCTCTCGCTCTCGCTCTCTCTCTCTCTCTCTCTCTCTCTCTCTCTCTCTCTCTCTCTCTCTCTCTCTCTCTCTCTCTCTCTCTCTTTTTCTCAGCCAATGAAGTGTAAAATATGTTGCTGTTTCTTCACGTTGCAATCTGATGTCCCGATCTTATCTTTCACCACTCGCATGCCGCAATCGCCAATAACATGAAAGGTCAAGATTGGAAAGGAAATCGGGAGGCCGAGAAGGGTATTGCCGGGCGTCAGTACCCCGCGCCGCACGGGGTAGTGCCTCGAGGCGCGAGGGGTATCGACGTGTCGCATGCACCTGCTGTGCTGTTCTGTTCCTCACCACTTTGGAGGTATAGCGGGAAAAAATCAAGCAAACAGAGACAACTCGAAAACAAATGAAATGGATCGTTGAAAAGACACTACACAGCGCTCTGAAAAAAAAATAATTGGGAGGACAGAGAGAATTGAGACTCACCAAAATATTTCTGCAATATGTCAGTTGACCTCCGTTCTGGAATGTACTGTGTACTGGCGAGAATTGTAAATCTTCCCCTAGATGCACCACTGAAACATAAATTGGTTAATTAATTAAGTATTTAAACTGGGAAAATAAAAAAAAATAAGAAAAGATCACATTCAAGGTACCCCGAAAGAAAACTATTGGAAAATGGATATTTTCATTTGGTATGTGCAACTTTTGACTCACCTTGATAAGAACTTGAAACAGAGAGCTGGTAATGTCAATAACTCTGTATCTGTTATGATTGCAAGGTGTCCTGAAAAATATAAACAGAAACAAAAATCTACATTACAAACAACTCAACTAAACAAAACAGTACAGCAGACAGAATCAACCAAACTCTGCATCTAGTTATAATATCTGAGCAGAATATATTTTTAAAACTAAGTCTAGATATCCTTAAAAGTGGCATTTTATTAAATAAAATTTTATTTGTGTTCAATATTGACATCTATTGATTCCTCCTCAAAATTTTAAAAACTGCATTGAAAATGACAGAGTGCAAATAATCAATTGTTGACTTGTTATTTCATGTTTAGCCTGCATTATCTCATCTAAGAATGACGAACATATTCAAACTTCTGCTATAGGAGCACGACACACACACACACACACACACACACACACGCACACACACACACACACACACACACACACACACACACACACACTAAAGGTTAGGATTTGTTTATCGGCACGTCCACACACCGCTTTAACTTAATGATTTGCAAAAACTTCGGCAGCAACGCAGCAGGGGTTCCAAAAAACGCCGTAAATTATTCACCACTGAATTCGCATTTACACCAAGCGTTCAGTAACAAATATGGTAAGTGCAAGGTCCATACAGTCCTTGGCCCTTTCCTCTCGGATTCACGTCGAGCTTATCAAAATAAAACCGTGATACACTCGCCACAGTCACTCCTGTCAATCACTACCTTGGCACTCGCGAACCCGAAGCGTTAATCAGTTCAACATGCGACGGTCTCCGTTGAAAAAGTCGTCACGTAAGAAAATAAGTCATACAAAACATGTAACAAAACTTTACACTTCTTGTGTGTGTTTGTTGCAGATGCAACAGGCGGCAGACGGCAGACGGCAGACGGCAGACACTTTTCGGGTGTAGATTTCTTGCCAACATTCCGCAGAGCTCGACAACAGACTTTCCGGGGCGGCAGTTCTCGACGCCCCGACGTCTTGTCGGCTGGGACACTCCTGATATCAGCGCATCACCCCGTCGGGCGTTACGTAACGCTGGAAAATCTGGGCGGAATCGGAAGTGACCGCGGGTTCGACTCGGTGAGCTCGGCGCTTCAGGCGCGGGCTGTTGGCAGTGGCGCCGCGCCTCGCCTCGGCGTCCGGTCCGGTGCCCGGGTGCCCGGTGGTTCGGTTCGGACCGGGAATCGGCACCGCACCGCACCCACCACCGCCGCACCGCGCCGCACCGCACCGCGACCCGCGACGCGACGACGGGACAGACGGGCCGGGCAGGGCAGGGCTGGGCGGGGATCGCGATGCTTTCCCATGACCCGACGCGACTCGGTCGGGTCCGGCTCGACTCGACACGGCTCGCCTCGTCGTACAAGGGGCAAGGCCAAAAACAAAATCGTAAATTTCGACCCCGCCGATTTAAAGCGCCCCGGTTTCCATCAGGTGCGACGACCCAGACCCAGAGCAACTGCGGTGCGGGCGGCAGGCGCCTCCTCCGTGTGGCGTGTGTGGGTGGACAGGCCCTCTACACCCTTGGACACCCCGATTCGAACGCCCAGCCCCCAGCCCCACCCCCCGTCGGCACGTTCGGGGTGTATCATCCCTTACCGAGCCGGGCCGGATATCCAGAGTGCGCTCGGCTCGGCTCGGCTCGACGCCGTGCCTTCGGGTCACCAACGCCCAACCCGACGACCGGTAAGGGACAGGCCGGTCACCCCTCCTTGTTTCCGGCGCTGTGCCTCGTCACCTCGTGCCCGTACGTCAAGACGACTTACATGACCCTCGACAATGTAGGGACGAGTGGCGGGGCGCGGTGCGGCACGGCACGGCGCGGTGCGGCGCAGGTGAAGGGGCGGCTGGCCGGGCGGTCGGCTGGGCTGGGCCGGGCCGGGCTGCACGATGGCGCCAGCGCGTCGCGCGGCAGCACGGGCACGGCAGCACCTCACGGCCGGGGCGGCCGGGGCGGCCAGGGCCACGGCCGGCATAAACGCCTCGTTTTCTGTCTCGCTCCACCCGCCACGACGCACTCGTGGGACAGACAAGGACGGGGGACGCTGCTGGCATCGCATCGCATTCCGGAGGCCGCCGCCGTGTTGGGGACGGACGGACGGACGGACGGGGCAGACGGGACGGGACGGGATGGGGCGGAGCAGAGCGGAGAAAGGCGGTTGTTTTTCTGTCCGGGCTGGCCGGGCGGGCGGGCCATTACGGGACGGGGACGGGGGTCGGGTGCACAGCCACAGCACAGACCGGACCGACGCGGCGCAGGTTAGGTTAGGCACGGGGACGGTGCTGGTCACAGAGCTGGTCGCGGCCCTGACCGACCGGGACCGGATCGGCGCGCTGCTCACCTGCGAGTGCGTGAGCGTGAGCGCGATCATGAGCGCAGCGCGTCGTGAGTGGGTGATGATTCACCCTGCTTGTTACCCCCCGCGTGCGGGGCGGGGAGGGTATTTGGTGACTGCGGCCAACGATCGAGACTTGAGGGGTGCAGCGAGCAGGGAGTGCCTCCCTCTCCCTGTCCGCCGTGGGGAATGGAAGGGGCGCATCTCAGGGCGCAGTGTCGTGTCACGCTGTCACGGTCCGGATTAGCCAGCTGCAGCTGGCTTGGGTTGGTCCACCGTAGCGGGAATTGCGATCAGCATTTTAGCGTCGCGACCCCGGCGTGGCCGCTGACGCCGCTGACGGTGCGGTGTCTGGTGCGCCGTCGCCACCACGGCGGCCTGAGGCCGGGGCCGGCTGGGGCGTCGTGTGGTTTGGGGAATGCGCCCCGGGGCGGGGCCGGGCCGGGCGGGGCGGCGGGGCTGGCTCCGGGGGACGGCCAGAACAGACCCCGAAGACCTGAGCCGGGCCAGACCAGACCGGCTTGGTAGCTCTGCTGCGCCGATGGCGTTCCCCCAACCACCGTCGTTCTGCTGCACTCAAGGACGACGACGGCGGCGGCGTCTCGGTCGGCCGGAGGGTCCGGGCTTAGCGGCCTAGCGGGGCCGCGGGGGGCCGCGGTAGGGAGTGGCTGTGGTTGGTGGGCACGGTGGGCTGGGTTGTGCGGTACCCGGTCATACCTGGAACTGGAAGGGGCTGGGCTGGCGGCCGGGGCAGGCAGAGGCGCCCACGCCCTCATTGGACCCATCGCCCCCGCCGGCCCCACCCTACCCCGCCGTCCCGATCCCGATGCTGACCTGCTGCTGCCGTCCCTGTTGTCTTGTCGTCGTTGTCGTCCCCCCCCCCCTCCCCCTCCCGCCGTCCCACACCAAGGCAACGTCGCGGCGGCGGCGCGGTGCGTGCCGGTGCCTCCAAGGTGCGTCGCACTGCCAGGCGTCGGGTCCGGGTCGGTCGGAACGAGTCGAGTCGCTTTGGTCACTCACCTCCACCTCACCTCCCGCGTCCCCTGCTGCGGGCTGCGGGCTGCGGGCTGCGGCTCGGCTCTCGGCTACCTCACGCCGACACGGCCTCTGACTGGACTGACCCCCGGGAACCAGAGCGCAGCACCTGCGGGAGTGGCCGGTTGCCAAAAAGTCTTGTACTGGACCTCGGCGTCGTTGTTCCTCGGAGGAGAGAGGGGTTGATCGGGACGGGTCGACGTGGTCGTCCGCCGTCGTCGGGTCCGGAGGTCCGGGGGACAAGGAAGGAGAGGAGACACAAGACTGTCGCTGCGCCGCGCCGCGCCCTGGAGCGGCGACGCCCCCCGGCCGCCCCCGGCCCGTTGGGAACTTGGTGAAAGGGCTGGTCGGGGTGGGCTTTTCCCTGTGCGGACATGAGGGGCGTCGGGCGTCGACCTGTTCAAGACGGGGGCGACATCGGAGGGGTGGGGGTGGGGGCACTCCTGCAGCCTGCGGTGCCTGCGGTGCCTGCGGCAGCAGAGGGAAGACCCGCGCCTCGGGAGTCGGAGGCCACACCGCCGCCGCCGCCGCGCTGAGATCCGTGACGTACGTCACCATGTAAGCGGCACCTGTGGCCGGCTAGGCTAGCCTCTGGCTGCCTCTGGCTGCCTCTGGCTGCCTCTGGCTGCCTCTGGCTGCCTCTGGCTGCCTCTGGCTGCCTCTGGCTGCCTCTGGCTGCCTCTGGCTGCCTCTGGCTGCCTCTGGCTGCCTCTGGCTGCCTCTGGCTGCTGCCTCTGCTGCCTCTGCCTCTGGCTGCCTCTGGCTGCCTCTGGCTGCCTCTGGCTGCCTCTGGCTGCCTCTGGCTGCCTCTGGCTGCCTCTGGCTGCCTCTGGCTGCCTCTGGCTGCCTCTGGCTGCCTCTGGCTGCCTCTGGCTGCCTCTGGCCTGCGGGCTGGGCTGGGGTAGGTTCAGCCATGGCTGCCCACGGCTCGGTGGTCATGGGTCCGGCCCGCGGCCTGGTGGACGGATTTATCGGATGGCTCGATCTAGTGGTGCTCACAACTCCCTCTACACGCGAGGCGAGGCGAGACCCGCGGAACCGCAAGTGTTTCAGTGTTTCGCCGTGGTATGCCGTGCCGTGCGTCTACCCAGGCAACACGCCACGCCATGCCGACACTTCTGGGGCTCTGACACGTTGTGACATTGGAGTCTATGCTGCAGTTCTCGCAGTGCATGCAGCAATCAAGTTTCCATTAAGCCCCATGCCCCCCATGCCAAGCTACACCTGCGCTCTCTGCGCCTCCTGACAGCGTCGAGTCTCGACAGTTTGCCACTGGTCAGGGTCAGGTCGACTACCCGACGAGCCGCCGCACAGAGAGGTGAATTGTGCGGCCTACCTTCGGGCGCACACTGCATGCAGCCTGTTCGCAGCCCCACTCCCCACTCCCACCTACTCTTCCCCCGCCTACCCCCGACCTGTCGCGACTTTTCGCCGCCCACTCCGTGCTCATCGCTACCCCGCCCCCTAGCCGTTCAGCCCCATACCCCCACCCCTTCCCATCCGACCCACCCGTCGAATCGATTTTTCATCCCTTACAGCAGAGGGCGCTGGGGTAGAATTTAAAAAATATGGCTGAACTCCTTGTCCTGCGGGCATCCCTTGAATCACGAGTGAATATGTAAGCCCAACCCTTTACGTCACCAGCATTGTAAATCTCTCTACACGTGACTTTTGAAGTGAGGTCTCGACGTGACATGCCGTGTGTGTCCTTTGTAATTAACTGTGCGATTGTGTCTTAACCTTTACATCCATGCAGTTGTCAGTACTTGGTATTAGCTCTTTTATCCAAAAATAATCTCAGCTTGGACCACTTGAAGGCATATTTAGAGACCTCTGAAGACACCTGCAGACACCGCAGTGGTTTTCTTGTAGCTTTACATTTGTTGTGTTACACTCCTAGCAGGATGCACATCCTGAATTATTTAACCTATCGTATAATACGGGCCAATGTTTCATATTTTGTCCTGCTTAGATATTTGACAGTGACATAGGAATTTTTTTTTAGCCCTTCCTATCTGCCTTTATTTAAATTAGCCCTGTTTTCCTCTGTCCACAGATGAATTTCTGTTAGTTGTTGCGGTTCTAACAAATGAAGCTTTACAGATTATGTCAAGATGTCAGATGATTCAAGTAATTCTGATTCAGGTACAGTATTAGAACCTGTTATGTTAATTTAAGTGGCTGCCTTTGTGAATTTAATAATTTTATATTTTTCAGCCATTACAAGCTTGCTTAAAGCTCTCGATGAATGCCGTACATCACTTCCTGCTTCTGAGGAAGCATTTAATTTTCTCACCGATGTACTTAAATCCAAGGAACTTAATGCTTTAGTCAATGTACATGGTCAAATCTCAAATAGAGTCAAAGATGAAAGCTTTCATCCAATTGTTTCAAATGGATTGCAAATTGCTGTTGAAGTTCTTGACCTCCTGACAACTCGAAAAAATTTATCTCCAGACTTTGAAGAAATTTGCTCTCTTTTGAAAAGCCCTCATCTTCAAGTGAGCCCTACAGCGTAACATATGCTTCTGTTCTTTTAATCAAATTCAGGAATGGTTTAGTAATGAATTGAAACCTTTGTATTCAGAGATTACTGGATGCTCATGATGCAGTGGCCCAAAAAGATTACAATCCTCGGTTATCAGAGCTTCCACCAGAAGTTGATAAAGATGAAGAAACTATCAAAATTGCCCAACTTGTCAAAAGTGATGAGCCATTGGTAAGCTATTTCGTTCTTTCCTTCCTGCAATGCAATGCATGTAGCCTTTTGTCATATGCTTACCTTCTATCTCACTCTATCAGAAGGCAAGATTGGGGTTTAATATGGTTCACTTGGATTTTGGGATCACAAAGCATTTGTTTTACAAGAAAGAATAAAAGCCTCTTTTCTTTACTTTAGGAAAATGGGTCATTAATTATTTTTGTAAACCTGGTTTGAGATTAACAATTATGATAGAAATAATACTATTTCAAATATATATTTCTTTCCCAACTATTCATTACCTTATTTGCATGTTGTAATGTATTGGTCGCTTCATTTTTTTTTTCCCTGTTATTGGTATCTTTCTATCATAGAAGATTGTAATTGTTTGAAGTGTCTTTCTTCTGTTGATGAAACACAGTCATTCACTTCTAAAACATTTAATATCATTAAACTCCAATTTTCCATAAGAGCAGTGATTGTGGTGTGTTTCATTTCAGAACTCCTCTCCATTCTTTCTCACAACTTTCCATTGTTTGTTCGTCTGTGTGTTTAGTATCAATTAAATTTGTGGTCATGGATTTTTTTTTTTAAACCATTATTTGTTTGTTTGGTGCATCTGATTGTATATTGTCTTTTCTGACATTGCTTTCAAAGGCCTCTGCTCAAAGTGCTGAGCCCATTGTGGTAAGTGGTGTGGTTGTAAACTTTCTTCCACTCCATCATGTGTTTGCAATGTGTCTTTTCCCTATGGCTTTGCATGTTTTGACACATTGTGGAGTGCGGTAACACTTTGTCATAATGTCGCAAAGAATATAATTTTACATTTTTGAAAGTGTATTTGAGTTCAACTCTTTCTAAATTGTGCTTTGTCTATCTCATCCTTATGTAGTTTCTAACAAGTTTTAAAAATTGCATTTAACTTCTATTTCTGGTATCTGTGATCCTCAAAGTGTTTAATATATTTTAAGTTACTTTCTTCCTTAGGTGTACATACTTTTTGTACTATGTTCTAGGTGCTAGATGTTATTACAATTAGATTCCTCTTTTATTGTAGCTGCAGTTTTGTTTAAATTTCATTTTAAATAAAAATCATAGTTGGTAAAGGCTTTGTGTAGAAAAAGTTTCTGTTTTTGTTTTTTGGTGTCAAGATATGACTTGAGCATGTCTCTTGCATTTTAGTCCCTAGCATTTCATGAGGATCATGCAAGTTGATGCCCAGCTACATGTAAGGGTGCAGGAATGTCCTTCAGCGAGGTAATTGGTTCCAAGAAAGGAAACTTCAAATTCTTGTTTCACCTTCCACACAGTCCATTTTACAGCTTTTACTATGTACATGCTTTGTCACTTGAGTTGTAGCCTCTTCTTTAGATACAGACCATTTGGGCATGGGAGTGCAGCTTCATTGTTTGCAGTACAAGACAGGATGCCATGCATAAGGATTGCTTAAAATACTTGCGTGATAGAAAGAAACACTCACTAAGGCACTTACTCTGCTGTTAAATTTCTTTAAAAACTATTAAACAGAAATTATGTAACAGTTCTTCTTACTCATTGCATGGACAAATGTAAATTTATTTTGTTTCTTATTGGAACAGCTCTGCATGCCATTCTTTGTTATATTTCATTTATAAAAAAAATTGGGGGTACTCTAAGACACCTTCTTTTAAATGTCTTCTTGAACAGAGGAGCTACACAATCCCTCAGCAAAAAGCTGTAAGAAATGTGTGATTTTTAGTCCCTCATGTGAAAAGCAGTAAAATTTATTATTTGCCTCTCATCACCATAGCACAAGTTAAATACACAAATTTGGAAAGCATGATTATGATGCTGAACTCCATAAAAGGGGCATGCCAAAGTGAAATTTTGATATATTTTTTCCTTGGTTTGCAAACATGTGATTTCATCCTCACAAGAGGAGCAGTTTTGTACTTCTAGCCTCATGAAATGTACTTTTTCAGCTTGAGCCATTAGTATAAATATAAATAATTTTGTTTCATATTCTGGAGTCACTGCTTAGAAATATTCTACACATTTTCTTTAGTTACCTACATGGTTCCTGATTTTGCATCTTTTTTTCAGGGTGCAACTATAGCAACAGATGAGCAAACTGGAAAGTATGTTGTTGCTCGAGTCTTCCATGGGGGAGCTGCTTATCGCTCAGGTCTTATTCATGTTGGAGATGAAGTGTGGGAAGTGAATGGTGTGAATGTCGAATGGAAACCACCAAGTGATGTTCTTAAAATCCTTGTAAGTCAAAGATCAATTTTTGTTGGATGTGATATTTTTGAAAACATGCAAATTATTTATTATGAACATTTTGTGTGATTTTCAGCAAAACTCTGAAGGCACAATCAAGTTCAAGTTAATTCCAGCTGATAGGAAAAATGCTCTGTGTGAAAGCAAAGTTCGTGTGAGAGCCCATTTTGATTATGTGGCTTCCCTAGATCCATTTATTCCTTGCAAAGAAGCTGGCTTAGATTTTGTGAAAGGTGATATTCTGCATATTGTAAATCAAGATGATGGAGAATGGTAAACATTTTCTTATTATTTTCAGCGGTGTTCTAAAATTTTCCATCTGTGCATTCTTGAATTTTTTTCTCTTCTGAATATCTTCCCATAGGTGGCAAGCTCGCCGAGAAGGAGAAAGGGTTACTCGTGCTGGCCTTATACCCAGTCGAGCTCATCAGGAAAGAATGATTTTGCGTGAGAGATCTCAAATTGGAAAGCGAGCTGACCAAGGTAAAAATTACTTTATTAGATACGAACAAGTTTGGTTAGAAAAACTATATGAAGTAATCCTTGTTTGTCGTCATAGGTTGCTTTTAATCTGTGTCTTTGATAGATTTTAAAATGGTTTTAAAAAAAGAATTATGACTTGATTTTCCCAAAAATAGACATATTTTAATTAAAATTATTATCCGGTTACCTACCTCTGCTTTAACCTTGTGCCTTTTACACTAGTTTTTATTTTTCTCATCTCTTTTTATGCAACCTTTTTTAATAGTTTGTGGTTTACTTAATGGTGGTCCTTGTGATAGCAGTAGCATGCCAGCGGCTATTTTACGTTTTCTGGATGTGCCATGTGTCATGACAGGTTTTTATTTTTCATACAGTAAAGATATTACAGTATTTTTAAGAAAAGAAAGAAAAACTTTTGATTTTTCTTCACACAATAATGGTGTCTACCCATCGTAATTTTTTTATTTTTGTTTTTGTTTTTGCTGGCTAGGCCCTGAGTCTCCCACAGGGCTTTGTCTTGTTTCAGCATTTTCTCCTTCCCTTGCTTCCTTGACTGGCTGCAAATCCTCTCTTCAAACATCACCCCATTGTGCTTCCCGGCCCAAAACTAAGAAGATTATGTATGACTCTGCAGAAAATGATGACTTTGATCGAGAAGAAATACCAACTTATGAAGAAGTCGCAAAGTTATATCCAAGACCAGGAATCTACAGACCTATAGTGATGATTGGCCCACCAGGTGTTGGACGCAATGAACTTCGTAGAAGGTTGATCGCTACTGACCCTGAAAAATACTGCACTCCTACCCCCTGTAAGAATGTAACTTGTCTTTTAATTTCCTGATAGCTTTTGATCTGAATGTTTAAATACTGATTTAAAAAAAAATTCTTAACAGTTACATCCCGACCCATGCGACCTGGTGAGGTAAATGGTAAGGAATATTACTTTGTGTCAAGAGAAAAAATGGAGGAAGAAACTGCTGCAGGAAATTTCATTGAATTTGGAGAATACAAAGGCAATTTATATGGTACATCAGTTGAGAGTGTGAAAATGTTGGTTAATGCTGGCCATGTTTGCATTATGAACCCACATTACCAAGTATGTTAAACAGTATAATGGTGTATGGAATATTTCACAGATTTTTTAATGCTTGGAGATATCTTAAAAGTATTTGTGTAATTAACATCTTTTTTATTGTGTCTTAGGCTTTGAAAATGCTGCGAACACCACAGTTAAAGCCATATATCATATTTGTCAAACCACCAGCATTTGATGTAATTAAAGAAACCAGGGCTGTGGCTTATGCAAGATCTACGTTTGATGAAAATAATTCTAGAGGGTTTACTGTAAGAAATAAGTTATTTGTATGTGTGTATAAGCTAGTTGTTGGTTCCTTAACTGTTGAATCTTTCTTTTTTTTTCAGGATGACGAGTTCACAGAAATACTTCGTAGTTCAGAACGAATAGAATTTTTGTACGGTCATCTTTTTGATGAAATCATTGTGAATGCTGATTTATCTGCAGCATTTGAGCAGCTTGTTCGAGCTGTAAACCGAATTGAAAATGAACCTCTATGGGTGCCAGCATCTTGGGTTCAGTAACATATTCAGTAATCTATCAGTACTGAAGTATTCCACCATTCTGTTTTTAAGTCTGCGAAAGCCTTGGTTTTAGTCTCTGCTGATGTTTTGTGCAAGAAGCACAGTGTCAACTGATTCTGGTTTTCTGTAAGTTGGACGCATCAGTTTGTTCTTTTTAAGCTACTACATCTGCTCATTGAATTGATTGGGAACTTCTTGTTAGCCATGCTGTTTGCTAATTTATCTAGTCAAGTGTTGTTGCAATATTTTTTTAAGACTCTTTTTGTGTCACTAACAAAATGACTGCAACAGTGTTATGCTCGCTTCGTTGTCATATTTTGTAGGGGTTAGTAGACAAGAACAAGGATGTTTTTTTTTTTTACATCTTGTAAAACAATGTTGTTTTTCATTTATGAGAAGCATATCAACCTTATCATTATGCTTTCATCTATGTGCAAAAATGTGTTCCATTAGTCCCTTCAACTGATCACTGTTTTTCTGTGCCAATCTAATGTGCTACTTATGCTTCTACTTTATTACAAGGGATTTTTGATAGGTTCACTGTACTGTGATGTTGTATGTTGTTCTTTAGTGTGTATTTAATTGTCTCAATATCTTACAGAGCTATGTACTAGTTATGTGAATGCTCTTCAGTTGAAACACCAGTATTGTCAGAGTAAGCTAATGGATTTGCTTTGTTTTGTTATTTATTTATTTATTTATTTATTTATTTATTCACTTCTTCAAACTTGTACTTCTGTGTTCCTCTGCCTTTTCCAATCTAATTTACACCGTGACCTTTTTGTAATTCTGCACATATATTTTGATCAATTCAATACTTAGTTTTTCAGCATCTCTCTTTCCTTTCTAGAATGATCAGGACTTAAGAAAATTGCATAACACAATGAAAATTTATGCATTCATTTTCTATTATATTTTGAACTGGAAAGAATAATGGTCTCTGGTATGACATTTAACAGGTTTTAAACAGTGCGGGGGGTATATCACTTCAATATCAATCTGTGTATTGTTTGTAAGTCTGATTATTTGCAAATGCCATAGTTGTCATTGTTGTTATTACTTGTGTAAGTCTAATATCCTAGTATAATAGGATTTGCTCTCTTCACCATAACATTCTCATTTGAGATTTTCACCTTTGCCTGAAGATTAACTGTTGACAATTTTGTGTAAAATTTTAAAGATTTTTGAGCTGTCATCTATTACATGTGTTCATTCAGTTCTTTTATCTTATCTAAAAAGTACAGCACACTTCGTTTGCTTGCACCAAACTTTATGAGATTCTCAGAAAAGTTTGTATTTTGTTAGAGCTGTATTAATTGTTGAGTATACTTGATTAAAAAGATCAGTATTTGTTTTCCCTCTTTCCTTCCCTACCCTTCCTCAAAGGAAAGAAAGAATTCAGTGATTTGGTGTGAATATTTTTGACCCATGTGCCTTTCTTACTTCATGTTACTTTCATCATGGGAAAATTGACTATTTAAAATTTTTGACTTGGTGGTACTTCTTATTTTCAGCTACTGTGATCAAAAGCAATAAGATTTGAAAGCAGATAGTGTTTATTCATAGGATTGCTTCATCCCTATCAACTTTACAAATGAGGTATTGTGAGCAGTCTAATGTGCATGCAAGCAGGGTTTCACATTTTATTAAATGTAATGTGTTAATCTTTCAGTTTTTGTTTTGTGTGCTTCTCTGTATTTCCTGTTTCTGCAAATAGCTTGCCAACTGACAGATTGGTAATGCAAACATATAGGGAGTGGCATCAATCAGGAAACAAGTTCAGTTAAAAGAAATGGTGTATTTCAAAAGAAACAAAAACTCATATCTGTTAAGAGTACAGTTACAATCTGTTTCTTTCTACCATGTAAAAATCACATGAAGTGATGAGTGAAACAGCCTTCTTAAGTTTCAAGAGTATTGAAGGTTTCATGAACATTTCACCGTATAGATTCAGCAATGCGAACAAATTATATTTATTTCACACCAATGTCTCACAAGATTCAAAAGAAAGAATTTACAAAATATACAAGAAAACAATCTCTACAAAAGAACATATTTGAAAATAATTAATGTGTGCATTCTATACTTCCCACCGCAGAAAATTCTAACCTACTACTCACTGGCTTTGTAATATAATACTGAATATCACCAAAACTGCGGTTGCAAATACCCAACTGATGCACCTGACCAGCAGGAAAACAGGAGAAGTGTTTGAGACATACAATATAGCATCTATCACATTGATTTGAACAAAAATATCAACGCATTTAGGGCGGTACAAGGGCAAAAGATAAAACCATAAATTCATCTTAGTATGGAATTCTACCCTGACGAGTCCTTCTTCCCAGCACCTCCAACAAAATTCATCAGTTCTAAATACTAGTTTGGCAGTGCTATTGCAGTCCGAAAAACAAAATGCTATCCAAATGCTGACCTGCACGAAGAGACCACATTTTCCAAACAGAATTAACCCTAAACAATTTAGTGCGATAAAAATGAAGATCCCACTAGCATAAAAAGGGAATGTCAATGAAAACTTAAGATATGATTCAGGACATAAAACCGTATAAAACACAACCCTCAAAAAGGAAAATTAATAAAAAAAATAAGAAGTGATCTGCCACTAACTTTCTTCTGGCAGAGATCTCCAGCCAATGTAATATGAAATACACAAACAATTATTCAGGGATTGATGAGAAAATGCAAATGCAACAGCCTTGACTTTGAACAAAACCATTAAAAATCCAGTACAAAATATACCCTGATCAGAATATAAGGAAATTGATGAGATACATAGAGATATTGTACAAACATGATTTCAGAATTACAGAGTCAATAAAAGTGTCTGCAAACTTACATTCGGCACACACACGCACACACATACAGAGTAACAAAAACTAAGCCTTAACAGATCAAAAATATTTGTACGGTGATTTAGGACGATTGAAAACTCTATTACTAATAGTACACACAATAAGAAACGATCACAGAAAACTGAGCATGATTGCGAGAGATACCTAGTTTCTCACTAAGTACCAGACTTCGTTGGGGTCTTCGAGGTGCTAGGGCTATTTTTATCTAGACCAAGAGCTTGCTTGAGAAGTCTTGCCATATTAATCTTCTCTGAGTGATCATTTTCTGAGCAAAACAGGAATGAGAAGATTAGATAGGCAAGGGATTATGACGCAAGGGGTACAAGAGCAACAAACCAAAGGAGGTTTACCTTCATGGCTGGAAACTTCCTTTTCAAGCAGCAATTTTTCCTGAGCCAAACTCAGAATGTTTTCCTCTATGGTGCCCTTACTGACAAGACGTAGCACAGTCACAGGTCTGAAAGTACAAATTAAATTACATTGCAGGGTAACCAAACCAAATTAAATTAGGGTAAAATGTCAGGTTACTTTTCAATTGGGGAGTGTACCACAGAACTTACTTAGCCTGTCCTATGCGATGACAACGATCTTCAGCCTGTTTATCATTGTGGGGGTTGGGATCAACATCATGAATTATAACAGTGTCGGCTGATGTTAAATTGATACCCATGCCCCCAGCTCTGGTTGACAACATAAATATCAGTATCGATGAATCTTTATTGAACTCATCAATGAGCTCTTGCCTGTATCATAAAATAAATAGAAAGCAGGCTTTGAAATCAATTTTATCAATCAAACCACAAAACAGTAAAAAAGTTGCGGTTAATGTCGTCAGTCAGGGAATGTCGTCCTTAGCCAGTTAACGTCGTCAAATGGCTGTTTGTGTCGACATTGGCTTGCTTAAGCTGCCAAACGTCTAAAAATGGCAACGTTATCTGCCCAATTTGGGTTAAGGATGAAATTTTCCGAAGCGTTCCAGGCAATGTCATCAATTGATAGGAGAGAGGTACAGTGAACGTTGACAGTATGGGTCGAAAGTGTGGCTCAAGTTGGCAGTTGGTTTCAACCAGCGCAGGGGCAACATTTAGAAAATATGATACGGGGAAAGAGAACAGACAACTATGCCTTCCTATCGTCCAAAAAATATGAAGAGATTGACTGCAGGCGCCTGGCTCAGTACGCCGTAATTACCATCGAGGGGAATGACCACTTTATAACCCCTGTTACGGCGACGTGCGTATGAGATTTCAGGTACAAAAATGAAGACCTATATGGTTCGGCGCGCTGATCGAAAGCCACTGCCAACATGAGCCACACTTTCCGCCCACCCACACATACATACTGTCAACATTCACCGGACCCCTCACGTATCAATTGATAACATTGCCCAGACCACTTGAGAGAATGTCGTCATTAACCTAAACTGGGCAGATAATGTTGTCCAAAAATCGAGGGTAATGTTGTCATTGGCAACATTAACCGGCTAATGACAACATTGCCCAGTTTGATGACATTGTCTGCAACATAAATATATGTTTAACAAAACACAAACCTTATGGCAACTGGTGTACTTCCATCAAGACGAAGGAACTTGTAACCCTTATTTTTAAAATGTTCTTCAAGAACATCCAACACAATTACAAACTGAGAAAAAATAAGAACACGGTGTCCTTCATCTCTCAAGTTGGGTAACATTCTGTCTATTTCTTCAAGCTTGCCTGATTCGCCCATGACACTTGGAGGTAGACGAAAGTTGTAGCATGTCTACCAAAAACAAAAACAATTCCGTTCCATACCAAGACAATATTTAAAAAATAAAAAATAAAAATAAGATGGTCGCACCCAATCACAACGCACCTTGTATTCCCGACACATATTATGTAATTCAAAATCGGAGAGAAAATATAAATCATCTAGAATGTAGTCAAAGACCGTGTCTTTATACATCACATCAGTTTGTAACCTCTTTGCCATTTCTCTTAAAGTATCATCCTGCAATATAGGTAATGGGAATAAAACAATTTGTACGGTGAATGAAACTAACCTAATGGAGGGGCTACACTAAAATCAAGGCTACCTTAAAATGATGTCTCAATAAAAGTGGATGATTAGCCATACGCCTAAGTTTCATATACATTGCCATTCCACTTTCTGAAGGTTCACTTTGCTCGTCTGTCAATTCCTGAAATTAAAATACAAAAAGATGTTTTTTCCAGCTAAAACCAAAATTGCTATCAAAACCAAACTTCCTAAAAGTGGTATATAACCTTGCCAGCCTGCTTGGAAAACATTGAGATCAGATCATTGTATCTCTTCTCCTGATCTTTGGTCATAGAACACCGGATAATTTGCTCAGTCTTTTTAGGTAAATCCTTAAGAACATCTTTTTTCAGACGGCGCAACACAAATGGTTTCATTATGTGCTTAGCTTGTGCAATTTGTGTAAGCTCAAAATTGGGAAGCAAATTTTGTGATTCACTATTGGTTTCTTGTTTCTGAAAACCCACGAAAAACAAAGCTTTGATAAACAAGAGAAAAATAATCAGTTCAAAGGATTATGATCAGATACTGAATTTACTCACTGATGTTTTAGTGAAGAGAACTTTCAGTGTTTCGGCTTTCCCTTTGAACATCTTCGGCATGACAAACACTAAAAGAGACATGAGTTCTAGCAGATTATTTTGCAAGGGTGTACCTGTTACAAGCACTCTATTTGGGGCCTGAAAAGATACAAAAACCAAAAGGTTTTAAAATACATATGATTAATTTCCTTTGTTTTTTAAAAAAATATGCTGTTCTTCTCACATTAATTTTTACTAAGTTTTCATATCTTCGAGTGTACATATTTTTCAGCATATGTGCCTCATCAAACACGGCGTAGTGTAAAGGAATGATTCTGAACATCCTCCGTTCTTCTGGGCAACTGGTTACCATGTTATACCTTCAAATGCCAAAAATTAAAATTATTAGTTATATTAAATTACAGAGGCTTGTACAAGAAACTTGGTTTAAAATAATACTTACGTCGTTAAAACTACCTCAATGTCATCAAATCCATGTTTTGACCACTGAATTCGCTGATATTTTCGATCATCTTGTGAACCATAGTACACACTAACATTTAAAGTTGGACTCCACCTTGTGAATTCATTTTGCCAGTTTTCTGTAACAGAAGGGATGCAACTGTAGCCATCCAATCCTTAATCTACTGGGTGTGCATGCATGACACCACTCTCCTATGACTCTACAACAAGAGGGGAAAATAAAAACTCACCAAGAGTTGAAGATGGAACTACAACAAGGTGAGGTTTACCAGGAATAGACAATTTTTTCTCTTTCAAATATGATAGAAATGCTATGATTTGCACTGTCTTTCCTAATCCCATTTCATCAGCCAATATACCATTGACTTGATGACTGTTCATTACAAGCAACCAATTCAAACCCACAAGCTGATAATCGGACAGCTTCAAACTGAAAAAGTAGATTATAATTTACATGTCAATACATAAACCAGATTTAATATAACATACATTACTGTCCAACTTACCTCTCTGACATGATGCTTGGTTGGGATTTAACATTGGATAATCCAGCAGTTACAGCCTCTTCCATCTTACTAGCCAGCTTTCCGCACTTTTTGATTAATGAAGCAGCAACATCCCTAGTATGAAGGAAATCTTGAGCCGAATTCAATACTTCACCACCCAACCCACCCTTGTTCTGAAACTTCTCTAACATATCCTTCCAGCCTTCAAATGGACGACATTCTACAATTAATTCAGCTTTCTTCTTTGAGAAAGAGTGCATCTGTTGAAGTTCAGCTAAATCAGCTTGTGAAAGAAACTCAAAGACTTTTTGTTTATCACCAGTCATTTCATCAGAAATTTCTTCATCAGAATCAGCATCACTAAAAATAAACCATAATAAGAATGTTGTTACCTTCTCAACAAAAGGAAGTAAAAGACAGCAGAACTTTATATGAAACTTTACCTGTCATAAACTTTATTCTTCTTAAAGCCACGACCATCATCATCTTCATCAGTTTCATTATCTTCATCACATGAGTCAATTTCCATTTTTTTCTTTTTCTTATCTGAAAAATGAAGGGATGTGTAATATTCTTCATGTTTTGAATCTATTCTTGAACAAGCAAGGCTGCCATAGGTTAAAACACTCTAAACTTACTTGAGCCATTAATTTTCTTTTTGGAACCACCATTAGAGGTGCTGCTGGTGCCAACAGAGGAGCTAGTGTTAGAGGAGCCTGCAGCAAGATCACTCTTAGCTTTTTCCACATCCCATTTGGCTCGAAGAAGAGCATCTTGAAGGAGCTGATCAACAAAATGAGATTAACCAATGTAAAATGAAATAAAAGTGACCAATTGATAAGATCCTAGAGCCTATCTGAATTAATGTGAACTTACAAGAATATCTTTTCCAGGGAAACAGTCATGAAGAATTTTCAGTGCATTTTCGACATTAGTTCGCCCTTCTTCGTCAACATCAGCAGACTTTCGTTTCTTCCGAATTCCTTGGGTCATTGAAAATAATTAAAACATGGTTCTCATCTACTCAGGTTGAACTGGGTAAGCTGGAGTACAGCCAATTACATACTTCAGACTAACAACGTACCATTAGGCCTCGGGCTATCATCCTCATCTGAGCTAATAACCATAGCTTTCCGTTTAGTGACTTTCACAGGACTATCTGGAGGGCTGTCATCTTGTAACAAACCATTTGATTATGATAAAACCCCACATATTAAAGCAGTACACGTACGGTACATACACCAGAGGTATGGTACTACTCTCATTTTCTAATTTTTCTCACATACCTGGTGTAACTCCATTACTCGGAATTTTAAGAGAAGAATTCTCCTGGGTAGATTTTAGTTTAGACAAGAGAGAAATTGATAATGTTGAGAGCTTCGTAGTGTTGGAGGTTTTAACATTTGTAGGATCTTCAACAGATTTATCTCTTCCTTGAGTACAGGCATCAGATTCTGATAAATCTTTGGATTCAGATGATTCACTGGGTGTTGATAAAGACCCATTTTCTCCAAGAAGAGATTTTTTCTGATATCTGAATTTCCGAAGATTCTCCAAAATCATATTTGATACTCCTGATGCTGAAGTATCACTTGCAATATCAGCCATTTTGATGAAAACTGAATGCAAACAAATATTAAAAAATAAAAAAAAAGGTTCATTAGCGACCAAAAAATGCCACAAATGGTTTGATTTCCATAACAGAGGCTATGTTTACATGTGCCTTAAATTGGCAATGTGTTTCCAGCGTACCACTAGGAACACCGCAAAATAACATTAGATCTTACTCAGGATGTCGACAAGAATACGATGAAATACATACCGAGTGTTCTGGCAATAACTTAAAACACTTAAATGCTTTCCGCAAGCTTCATTGCATCGTTTAGCAACACAAAGAAATATTATGCACGGACATTTGAAGGTACCCCGAGTGTATCATTAAGGTATGTATGGTTCAGAGTGGAGAGAAAATGCAAAATGTTTAACAAGAAACCAAATTCACGGATCTAAATGTGTTTTTTTTTTTTTCAATTTTTGCAGGCCCAAATGCCCAAATTCGCGCATAACGTCCGCTCCGCTTGGATCGGCTCGGCGTTCGGCACGTTCGGCAACCAGCGGTGCCCGGCTCGGCTCGGCAGCTGTCTGTCGCTACCGGTCGCTACTGCATCCGAAAAACGGAGACGTACTCTTGCTCTCTCACTCAATCCCTTGGTCTGACGCCGAAAGAAAAGGACAAAAGCACAAGGTTTTAAGGTTTTCGGGAAAGGTAGAGGCGGGAAACGAAGCAGGATCCGATCTTAGGTAAGTATCTCGGTTTCGAATAAGACCTTTATTCTGCAACCCCTCATCTTGTAAATAGTTGTCTTGAAACCTGTTTAAAGTTCTATAACGCCTATATTCTGCGCTTCTTTCTTCATTTGTGTGCTTAGTTGTGCTCGTTTGCTGTAAAGTTTGATGCTCTGCATGACTGCTTTCCGCCTTCTCAAAAGGCTGCGACTTTGGATGCGCTCGAAAACTTTTAGTCCTCGTGCTTCCTTGTTTAATTCTGTTCAAGGTTGTGGGAGCGCCAAGGACGGAGGTGGAACATACTGTGGTATTCGGACGCATCCCTGGCGTTCGATTCGAGTACCGCGCCGCGTCATTCGCGTCTCGTTTCCGACGAAGGCGTTTATACCGACCGCATGCGTCACTTCATTCCATTCCGGCCTCCGCTTCGCTCCTTCGCTCAGCACGCCGTTAGTGTCGAACTGTCAGACGTTCCCGAAGAAATCCAAAGCCCATAACTAAAATGGTTTACCAAGTGAAGGACCAGGTAAGCTGTCAAGTGTTCTTACGGTTACTTGTTTCGTGAGTTGGAATATTTAGCAGACACAGTCAGTGGCAGCGTTAGTGGGACCAGACCACATCCCATCCCACGTCCTGGCTTCGCCTCAACTGCTCTCTTATCTCCATGCTGGGCGTTGTGCTTGGGTCGAGTTTCCTTTCCCCGTGGTAGGGCCGCTTCGTCATCAATTATTGTTGAGATGAACCCCCTTTTCCCCCCGAGAACTGAATTCCTGCAGTTGCAACCTGATTTGGAGGTTGGTCTGCCCGCCTTTTTCGTTTGATATCTGTTCGCCTCCTTCGTTTATATAAGCGGGAAGCATTTAACCATGAGGTGCTTCTATTTCACACGGAAACATCTTAGTGTACGCTTTTTTCTTGTCAAGGAATTATTCGACAGCTCTTATTTTCTCTAGTTCCTATGATGACATACCATTGTCACTCCCATGATTCATAGGTGGTGACCTTGAATTGACAGATTTTTATGTAATACTTTTCCAGTTCCTTTTTTCTTTTTTGCATGGTGGCATACCATTGTCATTCCCATGATTCAAGCGTAATTTATGACTCAACCTTTAACACACAGAAGCTTCACTCTTCCTCTGCTCTACTGTCTGTTGCTAATGGCAATGTCTTTCTAACAATGTTGCAGAATGACCTGGAGACCAAGCTCACTGAGGCTGGTGGAAGCCTAGTTGTAATTGACTTCTTTGCAACTTGGTGTGGCCCATGCAAGATCATTGCCCCAAAGCTGGAGGTATAACTTTTAATTTTTTATTTATCAATTATTTAAAAGAATTATTCCAGCAGCTTGTCTGTGGTTTTATTCTTTAACTTCCAGTACACTGACAGTGAATACACTTCCTTATCAGCTCACAGTGTTGCATGTCTGATCTCTGTAGTAGTAAAGCATGACGGTGGGGAATCTATCAGAATCTATCTAGAACCTTGCTGTACTAATCCACACACACTCTTAAAGAAAATCTCTTTTAGAACTTCAGTTTTTACAGCAGTGCTGGGACTGACCTTAACAATGTCTCTCCTTTGGCATTTCACAGATCAGAATCAGGCATGACGGTGCTGATAACTTCAATTTTTATTTTGAAATGTTTGTTTGGGACTGATAAGTGCAGTCATTGTTGGGTCTTCAAAATTTGAATGTAGTACAGCTGTTTGTTTTAATGTGTTTTAGGAACTTAGCCAGGAGTATCTTGATGTTGTATTCCTGAAGGTCGATGTTGATGAATGCGAGGACATTGCGACAGAGTACAATATATCTGCCATGCCCACATTTGTTTTTATTAAGAACAAGCAGAAGGTATGTTTGTATTCTCTTATATGGTTTAGTTTTAATTAATACACGCCACTTATAAATTGCATTTTTCCATTAAGGTGGAGTCCTTCTCTGGAGCAAGCTACGACCTATTGAAGGAAAAGGTGACCAACCTGAAATAAAATGTTACCACGTAAAAGTACTTTTGTTTGAAAAGGCATCATTTTTTTTTCACAACAGTATGCATTGTTATTAATTTTTTATTCACTATGCTGTCATCAATTGGTATTGCATAATAATTAATCATGATTGGTTAATACAGGCTTGAGTGCAGACCTTGTATTGACATTCTGTCCGAGTATTTTTAATTTGCAAAGTATTTTAACTGACTTTGATATTGCACAGCATGAAAACACGAAGGGACCTGCTAGTTAGACATGTTAGTTTGCTGAACTGTTTTAAAATGAAATAAATTACACAGACCACTATTTTAAATGGAAATTTCTTATGTTTTTCTCATCCCATAATTCCTTTATTCATGACAGTTACTAAGTCTCAAAATTTATTTTGTACTTTGTACAGATCTTGCTTCCTTGCTGGCTAATGCCAGTGCCTCTTGACCAATTGCTGAAATTTACAAAATTTGAATGAAAGAAAAGCACATATCCTATATACCACTGACTTGACTTATCAGGATATTTTAACTATCCCTGAAAAAACGGTTACTTACAATCATCGGCAGAAACTTGTATGAAACCAGGATTTTCATTTCTACTGGTGCCAAAACACTCTTGAACCAATCTCAACTCTTCAGCAGAAAGTTTCTCTCCTAGTTGTCTTAATGCATTTAAAGCCTCCACCTAATAAAAATATTACACAACTGTCAATACTACAGCTAATACCTTTGAGGGGGCACAGTGGAGAGGCTGGATCTTACTTTTTCGCTTTCTAAAGATGAGCTCCGTTTACCCAGTTTCAAATCTCTCTCAATTTCAGACAGTCTTTGTCGAAGCAGCTCTGGCTCACGTCTCGCGAACATTCTGATCACAGCAGGGGTTCGGAATGCTTCACTGATTGCAGCCTGTGTAGCCTGTGCAGACACAAGTTGCTCAGATACTCAAAGAGACTTCAACTATGTCAAGAAATGGCATAAATGACAGAAATGCAGAACTCCAGGAGATGTGTATGTTCATACCAATTGCATTGCACTTAAGTGGTCGACAAGTGTCATGTCACCAGTCATCATCTTGGACAGGCTATCATTAAGCTCTTTCAGTTGCTCTAAAGTATCATTTTTAGTTTCAGAATATTCAGACTCCTCTAAATCATCCCTAAAACAGAGCATGGAATTTACAATTATAAATCTGGCCTCTGAATGATGTAAGACGATAGACACACCGGGTAACCTGTATTTTCTAACCTGCACGATTCCAAATCTTCGAGCTGTTGAACCAATCTATCAAGCTGCCCTTCTAGATTTTGGCGAAGCTGTTCCGTTTCAGCACGTCCTCGGGAATTCATATTGATTGAGACTCCTATAAATACCACGAACCACCAGATCCGTTGGCTCAAAATGATCGTTGAATGAAGGTTACATATACAATGTTGACATTTCAGCTAGGATTTCATATAGTACCAAAGGACTGGTAGAATTTATAATCTACCATCTCGATTGGCGTGCAATGAATTGTGATTTTATAAGCACCGTTCAGATTCAGGACACTGCACCAAATATCAAAACAAAAACATCGTCTGCAGTTCTTTTGAGAACGTTTTTATTGTGCAATGATCGTAACAAGGGCGCTGTAATTGAGTTCCTTTTAAATTAATTTTTTGTTTTTGTGGAAGAGGGGAAGGGTATTTCCCGGCATGTTCCGCAGATTGCAATCATTGATCTTTTTCGCTGAGTCATTTTCAGATGACTATTTAATCTCAGCTGCGTCACAGACGCAGGCGCTGAGCAGCCAGCGGCTGACCAGCTGACTCGGTTTCCCCGGTTTCCCCCCCAATGAGTGAGGTAATGGACGCCCGTAGTTGGGTTCCCCCACCACTGCTACCTCACCAGCCCCCGCTACCATGATCTCGTGCCTCACCCCCCCGCACGGGGAGCATATTTAAACTGGTTGATATACTATTTTATTGCAAATGTTATCTCTCTTATACTAGCCAGAGACCATGGCAAAGTGTAGAAAGCTTCGAGACTCAAACTGAGCTGAGAATATATACTTTCAATTATGAAAAGTAAGGTTATGGGATGGACAAAGCGTCTGCTTCTAGCCTCGCACAGGTAGCTGCTTAGTCTCGCACAGGGTGTGTGCTTTCAAAACCCTTGTGGCGCGTGAATCGGCTCCCCGTTGCTCCCCGTGCGGGGGGGTGAGGTAGTCGTCGAGGGTGGGTGGGGATCAGGGAGGGGGAAGCCAACTACGGGCGTCTATTGCGTCGGAAAATGACTTGCCAACGCGCGTCTGCGTATGTGGTTGGGGTGGGAAGGTGCTAAATTAGATTGCCGTTTCATTGATTGTGACAAAATATTTATATTCCACAATTTATAAAAGGAGTCAAAAATATGAAGACACATATCAATTTCCAAGCAACAAGGAAAGCAAAACAATTATCACCAACAAATGGGCAACACTCTAATCACTTTACACAGTCTTGAACAAATTTCCCTGCAGTGTATAGGGTGCATGAACTTTCCCATCTGGGTTAGCACAAATGCAGAACTGTGCGAAGTGATACAATATGAAACCAACTCTCCCCAGTATCAACATTTGAACAGTAAATAAATTGATTAAAGTAACAAAGTACAAGTCCACATAGGCAGCCCCCTCAACCCAATCTGAAAAGTGTCCCAATAAAGGGTTAACTCTCAAATGAAAATGTGAGGGGCGAGTCGATTGGCTTGAGTTGGCAATACCGAGTATGCTGAATCTACAATCAAGTTAACACATAGAAACAAAACTAAAAGGCACTTAAGTATTAACAACAACAAGTAATCAGAAACTAAGAAAGAAATAAAGATCAAATTTGTATAGGATACAGTACTAAATATATATGGCACGATAAGGAGGCTTTTAAAATAAAACACTACAGACTCTGTCAATGCATGTCATTGGAATAAAATCACAGTAATATCTAAAAGCAATTGAAAATAATGATGTGCTACAAGCAGTGTTACATAACTCAGACATTATGTCAAACATCTAACATGTAAGTAATGTGTAAATATTAAAGACACAAACACCACATGCTACTTCCCAAAAGCATTTCTCTTGCATGTATGAGGCTTACCACACTGTGTAGTAGCCACAACAGAACTCTGCTGGATTAATATTAAAAGCACAACATTTAGAAAAAGAGTGTGTGAAAACAGAATTTACTTCCATTTTCATTTCATCCTGGTTGTAATTTTTTTTTTTTTTTGGTAACTTATTGGTCCATCCTCTGGAGGCTTCATTCAACTCGCCTATTAGCCAGCGTTAACAGTCTGTCAACAAAACAAACAATGCATATAAGTGACAAAGGAGATATATTTCAAAAAAGTTGAGTTAGTGAGCCAATCCCACAACAATAGCAGCAACATGTTAATAAGCATCAAACCAAAAATACAACAGAATAAGAATGTAGTAATACAACACTATGCTCTCAGAAAAGGCAAGAAGGCAAGCACACACAGGCATAAGCTCAACAGCAAGGGAAGATAAATGATAAATGCAGAGATGACAGATTGAATACATGAATGTAATGATGAAGGAAATAAAGAAGTCATATAAGTGAAGGAAAAGATTACTTGTTACAACATTGCTTAAGAAATATTCCTTTAGTATCTCCTGTATCTCCAACAGATTTAGGTAACTGAAAAATAAATAATTAGGTGAGGGAGTCACAGGCATCCCTCCCTGATCCACAGCTGTGAGACTTTTTAGAAGCCACTCATGCCTGTTTAACAGTTTATATGTCATACTTCTAGAACCAAAAGAATTTTCATACATACCCGATGAAGTACATCCTTGATCCTCAAATTCCATACTTATCAAACGGTGCCAAATAAATTTTGTTCCAATACAATGAGAAGAAAAAAAGTGTGAAAGAGAAAGAAATTCCCATGTGTCAATATTTGATTGAAACTCAATGCACTGATGCATTATTCCATGTTTACACTTCAGCCAGTGTAACAGAAGTACAGATAGGATGAGGAATTGAAACTCTGATGTATGAGGGGAATTGTTTGCGGGGACAAACGCTGAGGTGAGAGGGAAGGCAACACACAAGCGAAAACAGAAAATGCACCTCATACATCCAGACTAAGTATCTTCACCAACACCATCACCACTATATGAAGCTGCTGAATCTTTGAGGTTTAAGCACCAAAACCATAAAAGCGGGAGATGAAAAGACAGAAAAAATACATGATATGCAAAGATGTACAAAAATGCTTCATTTCAAAATTGCAGTGTATTATAACATCTTTACAAGCTGATCTGTTCATAATAACAACATGCACTTCCAACAAAGACCATATACACAGTTAAGTATGCCTGACAGACAATATCTCAAAAACTTGAAAAATAAAAACATTAAAAGAAAGTGAAGACCCCGAGTACCTTTCATTTACGTAAGTTAAGATCTGTTAATAAATGAAGAGATTAATGGTAACAAATAATGTGCCCAGATATACAAGATATTTAACTAGAAATACTAGGCATTAGTTCTAAAAAAAATTCCAAGACACACATATTGTATGTTTGAACAGAAGAGGATAAGGCCTCAGCTGTTATTCAGAATTAAGACATCACCACCACATGCACTAACGCCCTTACAGGGGGAAAACAAGCATACTGCACTGAGTTTAGATGATTCCTAAGTTTACTACTTCTTAATTTTTCTCCTTATACCTACAATTAAGTGGTTGGGTTATTCACACATCTAGTCCATTTGGTGACAGAGAACATCTGGGCATATATGAAAAATGATCAATATACTTGTGTCTGCAGTTATAAATTGTCATCCAATTGCTAGGTTAAGGTTTACTTTAAACTCCAATTGACAACACCCAAACTGCTAACTAATTTGGTGGCAGCAGTAACAACTATTAATCACTGCATGAAGTTCTTTTAAGTATTCTGCAATAAACAGTGTATAGTCTTAGAGACCAAAAGATGTGACAAACTATTAACATTTTGAATTAAACTAGTTCAACCACGTAATTTTATTCCTTAAAAAGTAAATTAAATGTGATTTGTCACATTTATTTATCTTGCAGGAAAGACAAAAATAGTAAACAAACAATTTTTAACGCATCTTTAATACTTTGGAAATGATCTTTCATTACATTGCAGACATGCAATGGAACAAATTATGCATACACACTAAACTTTTAAGATAATGGGGAGCTACCTTAAAGTTTTGAGTACAAAACTAAAGGTGCATCATATGAAAAATATTTTATACCTCTGTGTAATGGGTAGAGAAAAGCTTGCCTTTCTTTCTAAAATTGACACTACTGGTGGACAAGTCTGCAGTTTCACCCATCGAAATAATTTTGTCATGAATGCCATAAAAAATAATTTATCTTGCGCACAATAGGTGTTCCAAGCAACAGTTGTTCCCATGAGAGATTGGACTGTTTTAGTGCTTCAAAGCAATTAGTAAAAAAAATTATAGCATAATGATGGTCGTTCGGAGATTCCCTGATTCATGTCAAGCTTTGAACGGTTTGAGAGTTGATGGTTTGCGTATAGATGATGTCACATGGCCATACAGGTGAACACGAACCTTATGAACACACTGAATTGACATAACAGTCAACGCACAAAACAAATAAGAAGCAAACGACCACAGAGCACACCACACATCAGTCACTTCAGTTATTTTGGCACATCTATATGTAAGGACATGAGTACTGTATTACATGCACGAACAGTGCATGTAAAAATGCACAAACCTATTGAAGAGAAATCGAGACGAACATGATTGGAAAATACAGAGTACAAATTAAAATACGAGCTAGGTAGTTAATGTTCAAGGATACCAAACTAATGCACCTTTAAAAACCCTTCCACAAAATAAGCACAATGTTATGGATTTTAATAAGCAATTAATAGTAGATTGAGGATTTCTCATATCAGCTATTGTATAGATTAGTTAACAGAAAACGTTTAGGTACAGTGTTGGTGGTTGTTATAAGAGAGAGGACATGAAGAAATCAAACCACAAAGTTCACCAAAGTCAGGTACAAACACGTGGTCCCAAACAAACTCTTGCAATTAGTCAGAACATCAATAAAGGTGCAAGACATTTAGAGTGCTCACATCAGCTTAGAGGTGATCTTGTAAGTAACAAAAAGGTAGAAGAAAAATTAATAGTCGAGGCAAGTTAAAAGCTTGAAAACCCCAAGCATGGCTACTCATACATTGCTCAGCCTTTAATGAAATCCCTTTGACATGGGCCCTATGTCATTTTTAAAAAAAATTTCTCTGACAACCATAAGTTATGAAAAGCTTCAAAACTGGAACAAAGCTCTCTCACCCTTATGGTCATCAGAGACATATTAAAAACATATATAACACTGGTAACATTGAGACTAGATAACATTTTAAGCTTCATGGCCAAGTTCACGACCGAGCTGAACAGTGCTTGAAGCAAGGCTGCCTCAAGTTGGCAGAGCGCTCGCGCGCCGGCGACACAAGAAGCTAGCATTGCCTAGAGTCCTGCTAGTTGCTAGTCTAGTTCCTTGACCGAGGAGCGGCCTCGCGTTCCTTGCCGCTGATGGAGGAGAGCATGCGCAAGCTGACAGGCGGAGGGGTGCCGTGCGTGGAATGGGAGGTTGCATGGGAGGTGTGAGCGGGAGTGTGGTGGTGGTTATGCCCATGACCATGCCCGGATCCGGACGTAGGCGCGGGATTAGGGGAGGGAGCGGGGGATGGAGCGGGCACCCTTGGAGGAAGGATAGCGGCAGAGGCTGTTACCTTGGCAATGTCAACGCCCGTCATCTTCCGGACCAACTCTGGCACGGTAGCGACAATGGAGAGCACTTCGCCAGTCAGTTTCGCAGCACCGATTTCACCCGTACCGCTGGACACCATGGTGATCTTCTTGGCCTGCGATAGTGGAGCTGCCACTTCAGCGGCAACCTGAAAAATAGGAGTTGGAAGATACATTTTAAATTGAGGAAGGCAAATGAACAATAACGGTAGACTAAGGTAAAGACACTACCTTTGGCAATACATCCAATAGCATATCCACCATGGCAGCCTCCCTGTACTCCTTCCATGCATCTGCTTTCTTGGACATCTGTTCTGCTTCTGCCTTAGCCTTAGCTTCAATTGCAAAGGCTTCTGCCTCCCCGCGCATACGCACAGCCTCAGCGTCAGCCTCTGCTTCCAGAATGACCCGTTGCTTGTTGGCCTCTGCCAGCTTCTCAAGTCTGCGCAAAGAGCATTACGAAAATTAGATGATACTCTCAATGAAGGAGATCTGATCAAGGATAACAAGTTCTTACTTGTATTTTTCTGCTTCGGCCGGACGGCGTACAGTGGCATCCAGTTCCCTTTGTCTCCGCTGAATTTCCTGGTCTTGCACCAAAATTTCCTGTGTTCGCTCCACAACCTGAATCTGCATTTGTTCTTCCTTAATTCGTTGCTTAGTCTTTGCTGCTTGTAGCTCGTATGCCATTTCAGCCTCAGCTTTCTGTAATGATGACAAAAGACAGGTGTCTTACAACAGCATACAAAAGACAGGTATCTTACAACAGCAAGTCGGAATTGCAGAAAGGTGCAATAAAAAGAACAGGATCCTAATTGAAAAAATAATTTTCCTTACTTTGGTTTGAACCTCTACATCATAAGCTGCTTTCTTCAACTCAAAATCTCTTTGAGCTTTAGCAATTTCTGTATCATTCAAAAACCTGAAATCAACAAAAATGCATCTTACTACTGGAAAGTTCTGTTTACAATAAGGAGATAGAACAGAATAAAATTTCACAACAATGTACATTTAGAATCAAGGAGGGCAATTTTACCTTGAGGCCATCCTCTCTTCCTCGGCAATTGCTTCTTTAATCTGAGCATCACGTCGAGCTTCTGCCTCACCAATGCGAGCGTCTCTTTTCACCTCAGCAGTTCGAGCCATTCCCAGACTCTTGAGGTATCCCTATTGAGAAAAGAATGTCATGGTGAAGTTCAAGTTTTTGTTTAACAAAGGAGAGAACAAGATCTTGGCTCAAACAATACCCTACTAAATCTTCACGTTCCGAAATTTATATGTGAAAATGGTTGTGAAGAATTTGTTAATGTCAATAATGTATGTGTTTAAGAAAAATGATTGAAATAAATCATTTTTACTCTCCCCTGCTAATACAAATGTAAGTGAAACCTGTCTAATTAGGCAACACATTTAGTTAGCCATGTTAGCATATAAACATATAAAACAGAAGTTACACTACCTGAGGTTAGGTCTTCTAAAATAAATACAAAAAAGCAATTGCTTCAAACATGCTACTGCACTACATAATAAGAATAAAATAGCTTTAAAAAAAAACATAAATAAAAGGCTGCCTAAAGGCATGTGAACATGTATGGGACGTGTAACATTTTAATAACTGTAGTTTATGAGTAAAAGAGCTACCGAACGTATTTGAACCAAGCAGGTCACTTAAAAAAGTTAAAAATGATCAATTGAAGATGTCTTTACAAGGAAGGTTGAAACTACTGAATTGTAATGATGTAGATTCAAATCTGCACTCCAGGCAGTGGGCAGTATGTTTCCTATTGAAGCATTAACCACCCTCATGAAAAAGATGGAACAGGGTGCAAGAATCATCCAATCATCCAAGTTTTACGGCCAAGCACACAGCTAAGCACCAACACTACACTTACTCATTCTGCAGTAAAGCGTGGTTAAATTCACATGAGATGCCTGGCCACTTTCAGAAAAAGCTAGAATAACTGATAGGCCATTACCATTAGTGCAATTCCAGTACAATATATATTACAAGATCTACTGCACTACCAGAATTCACTTAAAAAAGAAACAGCTACAACAACATGGTATGCGTAATCTTTCCTAATCATAGAAGATAAATTTTAAATCAACACACTAAAGCTATAAAACTCTAACAAAAGAGGTCTACGGCAGATATTACCAGAAAGCAGTAAAATTAAGGTAAAAATGTAAAACTAAAACACTCCAAGAAAATTTCAGAAAGCTTCAGGCCAGATCCACTATAGTTTAGAGACTTCTAAGAAGCCTTCCCAAAATAATATTCTACCAGAAGCTTTCCTAAAACTACAAAACACTGCATGCCATGGGCCGTAAAAATGGACATACCTTAGCACCCTTTGTAGCAGAACATGAGGCACTATTAGTACTCAAGAATGAATCTTACACACTTACAACAGTTATGATAAACAAATACCACAAACATAGAGCACAATTACACAATGAAGGCAAAATAACAAAAAGACAGTATCCACAAAAGCCCACATATCAAAAATACGATAACAGATACAGTATTAATAAATTAAAATCATTTAGTAAATTAGGGGTTGTAATACATTGATTGCTTTGTATGAAAGGACATGATTAATGTCCATGGATAAATGCAAGAACACACAATTACTGTTGAAACTAGTAGTAGAGACGAGGAATTGGACTGAAAATCAACGAACATGCTGTAACTACATACATTTAAAAGATACAAATCTACGTACATAAGAAAATTAAATGAATCTTGGAGAATATCAGATCTGCGTAGGCACCTGATACTAAGGCGCTAAGTGAATAGAGACTCAAGTGCAGTGTTTAGACAGGACAACAGGGTTTACATCGAATCAGTTATACTGAAACTAGTCTCGCCTGTATGTATTTCAAAAAATCAAAACTATAGGGTTTGATTTTCAAAAAATTAAGGCAAGCAAATAATTAGCGGTATGCCTAAAAAATACCAATCTGCATAGGTACCTATGAAAAATGTACTTTTTTAACGCAGAAGAGTTGAGAAAGGTGTTACCTAGACTGTCATGATTCTTTTCTTTTTCTTTACCCCCAGTTAATCTTAACTACAGTAAAGTAGTCATAAACCCATACAGAAATTTTATGAGTGCACTAGTAGTGGGTTTCTCGTCTCAGTGTGTGCAACCAAATTGCTGCCACACAGAGAGAATTGGGGCTGATGCGTTCCAAAATTACTTTAAGAGTGCAAGTGTGCAATGGAGCACATAATATGAAAGTGATAGGTGTCAACCACATGCCTTTCGCACTTCATTTACACGGCAGTGACGGACAGTGACCTAAGTCTCAAATTAGTTTGCACTGACAATGCCTAAGGATACAGGTAAACATTGACACACAACTCAGAACAAGTTACCCACTACCAGCACAAACTGGCTAACACAAATGAGCCGTTAGAGAAATAGCAAAATGAAAGAAGAGCCATAGTCGAAGAGAATCCAATCTTACCTCCTCATCTCGAATGTCCTTGAGTGTGTAGGAGACAACAGTGATGCCCATGTTCACCAGATCAGATGAAGCAACCTCAAATACTTGCTTGCTGAATTTCTTACGGTCCTTGTAAATTTCCTGATGAAATTAAAAAGCAAACATGAATACATGATTTCAATAATACGCGAAAGAGTAGCAACAGTTGCTGACATCTTTACCTCTACAGTCATGCTGCCCATGATTGCACGCTGATGGCCTTCCAGTGTCACAAGGGCTATGTGTTGAATTTCTGCTTCAGTTTTGTCAAGGAATTGTTCACATGCTGCCAGAAGCATTTCTTCATTTTGACCTTGAATTTTCACCTGAAATTAATTAATATAATAAATTATGTAACTTTGGCGTAGAAGAAAGAAAACGTTATTTACAAACTGTGGAATTGACAAGACTGAAACATCACCCTTGACAGCAAGGAACTATACCTGAGCTATGCCTGTAACAGAAATTGGCACTCCTTGGCTGGTATACACAGTTGGGCTTTCCACTTGTAGTGTCATTGTATTCAATGAAATCCTGGTAAAAGTTTTAAATTTTCCCAATATAACGCATGTTTAATTTTTTTTTTTTAAGTCTTAATTTTTAAGTTTTTCTGAAGTCTCACCTCTGGACACATTGAATTGAAGGCCAGACAAAAGCTCTGCCTCCTGGTACCAATAATGGTTTTCCATAACAGCAGCCTGAAAAATTTGAATAAAATGAGTACTATCAAAACTGATGTGAAGAATCTGAAACGCTGTCAGATTTGACGAGACTCTGAGAAAACAAGAATGAATTCCTTCGACACCAAAAAGGATATTCAAAATTTATTCCGTTGCAGTGCACATTTTGCCATTAAATAGTAATTGGCTTCCAATATTTCTTTTAATTAATTCGGATAAAAGCATAAGCACAGGGACAGTGCAGAGATGTGGTTAGGAACACATCATCATCCCAGTAATGACTTGAAACTTATGTTCTAAATTATGAATCTGGAATCAAATGATATCAAAAAGAAAGAGCACGCTAACGAATTTCATCGCACAGAGAGCAACTTTCGTAAAGAGAACGACACTCCTGACATGATTGGCTTAATTGAATGGAATGCGAGCTACTGTAGTAGGCGTGCCCACAGCTAGCCGCCAGGCGTCACAAAATCAGCAAAATTTTAGTAGTCCTTCAAAATTGCGGTAAAATCTCACCCGACACCACGAGTGCTTCGTTGGGGCCGCAAGTTACAAAGCCCCACGTCATATTTTTTCGAGTTTTTTGCTTTGAGTACACAATTTTGCCCAACTGTAATTGACTCCCAGAAAATGGCAGACTACCGCGACCACAACAAACAGAAAACTGGGCCAAGCCTGCCTGGAGCCCGCCCCCCGCCCCCGAGCCGAAGACACCTTCGGTTATGTTCGAGGCATTAGTTCGTTTTCCGACCACTGGAGCACAGCACTGTGAAAACTGCAAAGCCCGCGTTGTTTTCAAACGCTGCGCACCACTTCAGTGGCATGGAAGTGAAGCATGAATTCGAAAGGTAAGTTTCCCAGTGAAGCCCACTGCAATCTGTACTACATTTTACCAAGATAACTTTGACACTTTCAGTTGACATTCCAAGAAACTTCAGGGACACACAAAATAGAACTAAACATTTTATTTCATATTTACTTTATATTTATTATTTCATATTGATACATTAGCATTATTTACAAACATTAACAAAGTTTTGCCTAATGCAGACCTTCACCAAGAGCTCTCTATGGCTTAGGTGGTTTCCATGCCTCAACTTTGGGTCGTGTGGTGCTGAAGGGAACATAGGCTTTCTCCGTTCCCGAATGATTTTCTTCATGATCTTTGATCCACTTGTATTTGGGTCGGGTGGGATCCTAGAAAACAAGAAGGGACCATTTAAAGTCTGGAAAATAAGATTCAGTACTCCACTGGTGAATAGTTGGTCAACACTGAATGCGTACTTCTGTGGGAATTCTATCGGTCTTGTAATGCATCCATCCATACCATTCGGCTGGAATTTGACTGCCATCGTAATCATATCCATATCTGTCAGAAAATTCTACCCACCGATTACGACCTGTAACAAAAAACAGCTTTAGAAATGAAGAATTACAAACCTTTGGCTGTAAGAGGATAGGTTTTCCAAACTCCTTTCCTGAGCTATTCCTTACCAAGAAAATACATAGGATTTTCGTAGTATTTGTTACCGAACTTATCCACTCCCACCAGTTTTCCTTCTTTTACTTCATCAATCCTGTTATAACAAAATCAGAGCAATGTCATGGTCGTTGATATTATTCTTTCCAACAGACATAGGTAATAGAGACAGTAGTCACAGATAACAGGACTTCTCTGTCACAAAATTAAAATATCTGATCGAAAGAAGATCCCAAAGAAACTGAGACATACGCAATTTCTTCATCTACAAGAATGTCACATTGGTTAGGTCAAATCAAAACATTTACCTGACCATCCTCAGATAAAATCCTTTCCATCCCCCGCTTTGATCCACGATGCGCTTAAACCTTTGAAGTTTTTCAACGAGACTGCCCGCCCGTGGGACGTTGCTCGCCATTTTCAAAGAGAACTGAAATCCGAATTATCCTCCAGTGAGAGAAGCGAATGAACAGCCTCTCAAGGAACAGCAGAACAGCTGAGAGCAGCGACTGTACTCGTTAGGCTCGAGGGGTTCACATGAATCAGCCGGGCCGTGCTTTGCCCCTGATGAGCTTCTGCTTCTGAGCTTCTTGCTTCTTGGACCTTCCCGTCGTAATATATTTATGCTGAATTATAAAAGAATCGTCCTAGTTTTAGGTCATGTCTCGCCTTCTACAAATAGTTTGTCTTTCGGAATAAATTCTTATTGCAGGTTGAAGCGTCTAAAGCAGGTGCTTATTCTCCTCGCGATCACACAAAATGCACAAAGTAACCAAAGTTTGATAGTTTTATTTTCCCAACAGGTACCATTACTTTACCTAGATTTGCGTGTCTACTAAACGGATAAGAATGTTAGAAAATATTGAACAGAAGACACCAGTGACATCAGAATCACAGCATGAGCAATGTTCTGAAGTGTTACCTCAACCAAGAGCCAGGAGAAGAAAGCGCCCCTTTTCCCCAGAGCCCATAGCAAATGACCGAAAAGCTCCAATCAGACCCAGAACAAAAAAGAGAGACCCAATTCAACAAGCCAAGGATTCTCAAATCAATGAGTCTCAGGCAGCATCATTTTCATGTGATAAGTGTGGATCTTCTAGTATTGTAAACCCTTCTCGCTGTCGACTAAACCCAAACCAAATAAAAAAGGTTCAGACAGTGCGTAGAAAGGTAGACCCTATCACAAATAAAGTATTAAATTTATGCAATGCTTGTGGGCTAGCGTTTGCCAGGCCTCGAAAAACGTCCAAAGGGGTAAGGAAGGAAGTGTCTTGCAGTTTATGAAAATAATTTTCAGTTCATTATTTTTTTCTAATTTAATTTTCTTGAATTTGCAGGAAGCTAGTTCTGATGAAGATCGAAAGAGATATCTAGCTGAAGCTGAAGCATTTGCGAAAGATATTTCTCAAAGGGTTGGAAAGCCTGCTGCTGAAAGACTTTACTGTCCTTCTTTTAAAAATAAACCATGTAGTTGCATTCAGACTTATTTATCACATACTGGTAGGTGTCTTATAAAATTTCATATTATTTACCATTCTTTTCAATTGTTTGTAATTGAACTACTGTGACTTACGTATTTCACTTACTTTTGCAGGTGATGAGGAAAGTACATTGGATAGCAGAGTTGACAGTTTGTTGCAACTCTTTAACACAGCCCGTGACCTCAATCGTCGAAAAAATTTGTTTCCTGAATACTCAGTATGTGTAATAACATGGGACATATTATTACAATGATGTCTTTATCTCTCTTGTCCAAGAATGAAGTGTCTTGGTTCCTCCTTCCTTCAAAAATTAATCTCATTACAGGTATCAGATCCTAAAAATATTGATGATACGAACACTAATTCTGTGCAAAGAAAACAACGCCAGAAAGACTATGAACACTTTATTTTGGAAACTCGACAGTTGCTTCGAGAGAAGTTGCATTTATGTGAACGTGCATGTCAGCGGATTCTCTTGTATTCCAATAATTTTCTGCACAAGAGATTGAAATCAACTCCAGATCAGTATGTCCTTAAATGTGCTTTGACCATCTATATGGAAACCTCTTGAGTTAAAACAATTTGTTCTTTGTCAATCCTTAGGAGCTCCCGCATATCTAAGTACACTACTGCAAGTCAACTTAGATCTATTGATGAGTTGGGTTCATTACCATGTTGCTCTGAGAGCTGTTCTCGCCTCGCAATAACTCATTCAACTCTTTTGGAAGAGTGGCGTAATCAAGCTGCCCTTGGCCAGCGCCAGGCTAGGCGAGTGTTAGCTGAAATGCTTACACCCTCTGGAGGTTCAAAAGCAAATTGTTATAAGTTCATTTCTATGGTCACAGGTACATACCTATTATTATTTTTTTATTTTCCTTCATTTCTACTCTCTCAACATACTCTATTGGATTTGACTGCTCTCTGGATCTTTAGGATGTGGACCCACCACAATTAGCGCTGTCAGTCATCAGATGCGCAAAACAAAGGGTAATCGAGAGCCTCCTGAACATGGTTTAAAGAAATGGTACAGGGAAAACCCTCGCAAACAGTCAAACCCATCTGAGACCCAAGTTTGCAACCAAGGCCAACATCAAGTGGAACTGTGCCTTTCCAATAACCTCTTGGGGCAAACCAAAAGTACTTCTCAAAACCAAGAAAGTGACCCCAATATTCTGGTAAGTCTGAATTTATCTGAGATTAAGATCTGAGGTGAAGCCTTATCATGTATTTAGAAGTAATAACTATTTTCATACATTATGATCAGACTCCAATTGACTGCACATTTATTTTAACTCATCCACGAGAACAAAGTTTGTCTAGTTATGAGACCTAAATTAAAACTCTTTGGTATGTCTGATTTGTAGATAGAACAACAACGTCAAGAACTTGAAGAAGCTAAGCGACAATTATATTTAAAGCAGCAGGAGCTTGATAGGTGTCAACAAATAATTGACCATCATCTTGGGCAGCAAGTTCTGGCATCAAATAAATCAGAGAATAATCCTCTGTGGAAGGTAAATGTTTCAGGTCTAAATCTATAGATAATTATGTGCATGTATTCCTGTGTATCAAAATTTTCATTGCTACATTTTAATTTTTCTAGGGCAGTGAGACAGAGCTGATGACTGTACCTGTAGATGCAAATGAATGTATTATGTCGGGACTGTCAAATGGACAATCTGTTCAACTAATTGATTTGATGCCTGGAACATATATTGCAGTTCCTTCTGGCTTTGATAGCTCAACCTTTCTTACTGTAGCCTCCGATAAACAGATTGCACCCAACAGTGATGTTTTACCTACAGATGACTTGCAAATTCAGCAGCCAGTAGTTTATTCTAATAGTTCACATCCTCTCCCACCTCCAAGCAATGATAATAACACGTTGATACATTCAGAAAGTGGTGCAATTTATACAATCACATCAGCACCAGATATGGTTAGTTCTATCATGGAAGAAGTTGAACCATTTGAGAATGGTTACTCTGAGATTCTGGTTGCACCCACACCAGCTTGTGAGGGTAAGTAGTACTTTAACATACCCATGTTCTAATAAAATGTAGGTATGTTTTTCTAAAACCATCGATTTTCATTGTCATTGGTTGTAGGTGTCGAATTTTCGTATGTCGATGAGAATAAGCAATGCAATGTGCCTATTATAAGCAGCTGTGAGGCCAAAACAATTGTTTGTAACAATTCTTCAATTTTACCCATGAAAGAAGACACACTTATTCCTTCATCATGTCCAACATCTGTCATTATGCCTCTCAACAACATCCATCTGCAAAGAACTGTTTCTGGTGAAACAAATGGAGAGTGCTCTTCGATGCTAAAATGTGCAAAGAATGTTTCAGACTTCGACTTATCAACTTCATTGAATAGTGTGATTTTGGTCCCCAATTCTGAACAACCACAATCCTCAAGCATGTGTATGAATGCATTCGAGCGTTTGTTCGATTAAAAGGAACTGAAGAGTGTAAATGCTTATTATTTTTTTTAACTATCAGGAACTGTAGAATTAGTAGATTGTGTCCATGTCAAATGGGTTAGGAAGGATTATTAAAGAAATTCCAAAGTATTTTACAAATAATTTTATCTATTACACATACAATTTTTTTCTTATAACTAGAAGCCAATTTTATAGGTCAATATTTGAAGCTGTCATTTAAAAGAAGCATGCTTGTGATAATTCTTGTTTATTGTTGGCGTGGGGTAATATGTATGGTATGAATACACGAGAGCAGTCACTTCACCATAATAATAAAGAAAATAACTAGAAAATAAGGGTAAGGATATAAGGAAGGGGGAAAAAATGAGCATTTTCTAAAAATTCCCTGTAGTACTGTTATTAACGTCTGCCTAAAAGGCACTGCTCTGAAAGAAAAAACTATGCATTCTGCCAAAAGGAATGAAATGCATACTACATCTTCCTATAACAATTCAAACAACCATAAGAAAGTTTAATGGTTTATAGACCTCTAACCTGTACATAACACGAATATTACAGAAATTCATAGAGAAAACTAATACAGCAATACAACAATGATTCAACAGATACAGTTAATTGTTCAAATTCCTTGCAAAGTTACATGAATAATTGTAACCTGGATCCAAAATTGAAAACTAGGAATCGAATCACAGAAACATACATTTTAGAGGAGAGTTTGACATGATTGAAGTAAAGAAGAAAAAGCCCTCACAGAAATATGAACACTGAATCTGAACGCTGCCAGTGAGGTAGTCCTCCACTACAAGAATTCAGCATTTAAAAAAAAAAAAAAAAAAAAAACAGCAACCAACTTGCCAAAAGGTACACACTAAGCTATCATTTACATACATTTCTAATTACTGAATGATCTATAGATAAAAATAATTGTAGTTGACAGGAACTTGCTTCTCAAATCTTGGCTTTAACCATCTCTGCCCAAGACAATTTTACAAGGATTCCTATGATACAATTTTTCATACACCAACAATTCAACAAAAGGAATTTCTTACCTAATATTCTGAGCAAGTCTTAGAGAAACTTGAAAAGCTGTGTTGGTACATGTTGGGCTTGTCAAGCTGAGCTGAATACAAGGAATGACAGCAGTTACATTCAAGCAGAAAATTTTATTCCTGGTGCAACCAGATGTAACAGATTGCTTAAATGTAAGAATTTTACTTTTCAATAAAATTTGGCTGATGTACAGTACGGTTTATCTTCACCTATGGAAACACTTCATTACCAGAAATTATCTCCAAGTATCACATATTCACAAAATAAAAACAATCTCAAGGCAATAAATCTACGTGGAATTGATGTATTGCATTGTAGGTAACCATATAGACTGTAGAATATTTAGTTAGAAGACATCACAGCACAGCACAGCTATACAAGCTTGCGGGTCTTCATTATATTATACATGGCCTCTCACAAATAAAATTCGTAAGGGATATTTACAAATATGTTTAAGATTATAAATTAAACCGATCTGATGGAGAAAACAAATACCAGTTTTCAAGGTAAGTAAAGAACTATACTAACTCATCAGTTCTTAAAATAAAAATTTGGTAAAAAATATTAAGAGTGAGCTGAGGTGATTGAACTTCAGCATCTGCAGTAAATTTCAGCAGAAAAGAAAAAGAGAAAAGTATGATGAAAGTCCAATCGAAGGTATGCGATGGCAACCAAAATTGTGAGGAAGTTTCACAAACGAAAGTAAAGAATGCTTTGGTGATAACAGATTTGGTTAAGAATTATCAGTTTGAGAGTGCAAGGTGGTCTGAAAACAAAAATTAAAAGAATAATTTTTTCAGACATTTAAAACAGGTAGGTTCCCATCTTGATATAGTGTGGCAGACATAGCTAATATACCTTATCAAACTGGTAGATTAAAACTGTACTCAAATTGAAAATATCACTGTGCACCAAGCACTACAGCAGAGAGAAAAGTTCCACAATTCATACTAAAAGTATTGATTAAAAAAAAGGTAAATAAGGTGTACAAAATATCTCTTCCCTGGTCACCGACTGTCTGCATCTTAGTTGTGCTTAAATAAAATGCACACACTTTGCTTGAGGTCAACACATTTTTATGTTCAAAGATTATTCCACAGGAGTCTCGTCCAGCCTGTAAGATAAGTCCAGTTAGTAATAAAAGAAGTGCACTCCCACTAAAGATTAAATAGCTAGTACAGGACTGACAAGCTACAATTCATTCATAACCAGAAAGTTACAGGCCCTTACCTAAAAATGTTAACAGCCACAGCTGTCTCCTCTTGGCCCACGTTGCTCACCAGTCAATTTGATCTGATCTGGGAACTCCGGGTACAACTCGACTTCAGACTCCTGTTCCAGTGCATTCTTGGCAATGGTCTGGAATGCCTGTTCCACATTCAATGCCTCCTTTGCACTAGTTTCAAAGTAAGGAATGTTGTTCTTGCTTTGACACCACTGTTGGGCCCTCTTACTTGATACCTACAGAAAAAAATGAAATGATAAGAATACTACTTTGTAGTAACTACATCTCTACCTTAATGCAAGGTACAATGGCGTTACCAATCTATTTTCCATGTCACATTTATTCCCAAGGACAACAAATGGGAAATTTTCAGGATCCCTCGGCGATGCTTGAATGAGGAATTCGTCTCTCCAACTGTCCAAGGACTTAAATGTATTGGGTGCAGTTACATCAAACACTAAAACACAGCAATCAGCTCCTCGGTAAAACGCGACTCCCAAAGACTGAAATCTTTCTTGTCCAGCCGTGTCCCAAATCTTAAAATAAAAAGACAGAAAAAAAATACAACCTGTTAATGGGGGTGGAGTTATAATAAGAAAAAAGAATGTGTTATTAGAAGCTGCTTTACACTAACCTGCATTGTGACAACTCTGTCATCAACCATGACCTCTTTGGTAAGAAAATCAGCTCCAATGGTAGCTTTGTATTGGTTTGAAAACTTCTTGTTAACATACTGATTCATTAGAGAGGTCTTGCCCACTCCAGAATTACCAAGGATGATCACTTTCAGTAGAACCTTTTTCCTTGAAGCCATTTCGGAGCCAGAAACCTACAAATAAATATCAAAATAGAGCACACACTTTAAAATAACAATTCAAGTATGACAACTAATATGAAAAGTATGCTACGATTGTGAAAAGAGAAATTGAAAACACTCAAATTTAACATCAGGAAACAAATGAGCAGTATTAAAACAACATTCAGCATGACTAGTGAAATTGAAATCCAACAGCCATTTAAAAGTACTATCTGTTTACGAATTCAACTGCAATAGTATCCATCCGCGATAAGAACAAAGGCACGAGCTTGCGGTAACAGCCGATGATTAGTCATAACTCAGCACAACGATATACCTTCCACAAAGCACAATGAAACAATGTAGGTTACCAACAACCAACCTGAGCAGACCAAAAGAACTAACACAAATAACGTATCGTAAGAATGGCATTCAATTCGCGTGACTTCATTCGCAACGCTCATGAAGGTGTAGTGTGATCTCGAACGTATTGCAAGTGTGCAAACTACGTCTTGATCGGGATTAGAGCCCTAGGCGGAAGTCAGTCAAAACATCGTCAGAGCACCATCGCCAGAGCACTTCCAAATCTTCAACTCCTACCTTTCCGTTTCAAACGAAAACACTACACGTACAGTTTGGGTAGCGAAAAGGGTTGAGAAGTCTGAGGATGTTGATAGCACAATGCAATGAAAACAATGAATTAAGCCTATCAAAATAAGCCTTTGGATTGCTTCCCTTCCCTTTCGTTCGCTTGACAACAACGTAATACGCGTTAAAGATTTTCTTGGAGTACGAACTGGGCTGCAAACAAATATACAAGTTCCAACAAAATAGGCAACCGTACCTTAACTGTGGCAAGACACGTTCAAACACAGGAAAATGGCGACTATTCTTAGCAAAACTTGACACGAACAATCTGAGCTCTCTCAAAACGCTGGGCAGCTTTCGTTTTGAGTCATCACGAGAGAGCCCATGATTCTTTTCGTTTTCTGGCCAAACACGCTGTTTGGACTAGAGATCACCAGTGTCCACGGCCAGCGCTGAGAGGAAACTTAATTTCGAATTTCTTCCTGTAACCATCCTGCGACGTGTCTTACCCATATCTTGCTGTCTTCAGAGAAAAGGCATCAAATAATTTTTTTTAGTTTTCAGTATCCGTGTCACGGGTGACCGCACACCATCCCAAGCACATCGTAGGCCTCGAACGCCTTGAACGCGTTCGAGCGGGAGATTCGAAACGTATCGTGGCACTAACCATCGCTGTTATTCCCCGCTTCGGATGTTGCTTGTGCTTGTGTTGAGATCCTGGGGCTGACAGACCTTCTCCCCCCCCCCTCCCCCCTTACTTCCTAGCCTAGGAAAAGGGCGACCCCTGTGTGTTCTAGCAGGAAATGATAGTCAGGCGATAATAATATCAAACGACGTCGCTGACTGTGTGACCGTTACGAACTTGTCCTCGGCTGGAGTGTCGATTATTCTCTCAAAATTTCGCGTTTCGCTCAAGATGATATTCGCGGTTCAAATTGGCTTTTAACAATTGAATCGCACTCCATTGTGGGTGACGTCGATGTAAAATAAATAAATTAAAGAAGCGTTTTAGACGTTGTCGAGGCCAGGCCAGGCCAGGCGTGACATCCAGTGGCGGCATACCACGTACCCGTGAGTGATTAAAGGAGACCCACAAATAATGGCCTCGTCTGCTTGCTTATCGTCTCTCCCGTCCATATTGCAGACGTATCGTCATGGGCCCGGCTACGTGCTCGGTCGGTCATGGGTTCCAACTCACTGCCGTCACGCCCCCCCCCCCCCCCCCCTCTCCGCGTATTCTGCGTGTGACAGAAAAAATAAGGATGAGGAGGAGAAAAGGACATATGCATGTGCATTGAAAAATCGAGGAGGGGGGGGGTCTGTCTAGAACTCTCACACAGACGGTATGAAATAGAGCTGTCTGGGCTGGGCTTTCCCGGTGTGCACGGCGGCCCAACGCCCGGAGGGTAGGCACCACATCCGACACCCACGTCCGAGTTGTGGCCGACGCGTCGTGGAACCGGGCCGCCGATGTGAGGCGATAGATGGATGCCGAGGCCGTAAAACAGAGTTTTGGAACATATTTCAAGAACCCAGGATGTCCGCAACTGTTATAAAACGTAAACTTTACCATGCGCGAACATGCCGCTCTGCCGCTGCGATGGGTCAGCCCCTGCAGGGTAGACCACACGCACGGATGTCGCAGTGGTGCGCAGCACTTTGCCTATCCTTCCGTTTGCAGGGGCTCAGCGCTTTCATAAGTGATCGCGGAAAACGTTTAGCAGCGTAGCCATAAACTAACACGGCGTTGTTGGCGTGACCTTGTTAGTCACTGTGACGCGGTTGTCACGTCCGCCGCCCATACTGTACCGGAGATTTCCTGAAAACGCGCTTTCCGTCCATCGCGGGCATGGAGCGGGGGTCCATCTATCCATCTATCGCCGCACACCAGCCCGGTCAGTGCTGCTGCCGCCGCCAGATTCCCAACAGTGTTCCGCACTCCACTTGAAGCCCAGCCGCTGGCCCGGCCGCCGTCCGCTGCCGTCGGCGGCCGCCGCTTGTCGTCTGGTCCTGGTCACTTACAGGATGATGGCTGGCTGCACTGGCTGGCGGAGCTGGCGGCGAGCAGAGAGTGCTATTCCCTCTCCGCCTCACGAAAGCGGCGAAAAAGAGCGGTAAAGGTGCGGTTGCGGAGGTACCATCTTGGCACGAGATGGGGGAAGGAAAAGAGGGGAGGGGGGGGGGGGCGGGCTCAACGTGTGATGACGACTCGCTCGCCGTGCTGCAACCGTGCTGGGCCACAAAGTGCCACACTCACACACCCTCAGACAACGTACAGCACGCGTAACTATATATCGTTGTTGTTAAAGGCAAAGTAAGTTCGTGGACCACTTATCGAAAAGAGAAAAAATACCTACCGGAAGTCGGGCATACTTCAGATTCATGTATCACATTTTCATAGTTCAAACTTCAGAAACTACGGGTCCTCCCGTCCCTTCCCCTCCTCTCCATATTAAACGTCTTCCACAGGGTTTACAGAGACGTAAAATTCATCCCGAAGCGGTTGTACAGTCACGCGCGTTACGTAGTTCCACGAGTGGTGCAAGGGAGCAGGGTACCACGGAGGGAACTTCCGTTTTGAGCTATTTACCCGCGGTATACCCCATTGCCCTTATCTTTGTCGCAACCATTAGTGCTTCTGAGTGGACAGCGCTAGAGCACAGCGCAGCGGCATGGGCCGGGGGGGGGGGGGGGGGACCGCCCGGGCGTGTGTGCAGCTGCAGGCCGTTGCCGACTCGAGCAGTATTGGCCGGGCAGGGCGGCGGCCGGCACTGGGAGTTCCCTGGGTGGTCGTTGAGCAGACACAAGGCGCGAGGGGCAGCATGGCAGAGCTCGCAGGGCTCGCAGAGCTCGCAGGGCTCGCAGAGCTCGCAGGGCTCGCAGGGCTCGCAGGGCTCGCAGGGCTCGCAGGGCTTGCAGGGCTCGCAGGGCTCGCAGGACTCGCAGGGCTTGCAGGGCTCGCAGGGCTCGCAGGGCTCGCAGGGCTTGCAGGGCTCGCAGGGCTTGCAGGGCTTGCAGGGCTCGCAGGACTCGCAGGGCTCGCAGGACTCGCAGGGCTCGCAGGGCTCGCAGGGCTCGCAGGGCTCGGACCTCACAAATCAACACGCTTCGCCGGCTCGGCGGCCGCTGCTGGCGGCACGGCACGAGACAGGGGTGGGCGTGGGCGTGTCCATAAACCACACCGCATTTCCCGGGAAGGATGTGATGGCAGTGGCCGGAATAATTAAATCATATATTCGTTCGCAGAAGCCAAGCCGGCAGACGCGACCGCAGCCGCAGACCGGAGATCAAAGAGCGCAAGCAGCAGGCGGGCGGAGACGGGCGGGCTGCGGCTGCGGCTGCGGCTTCGGCTGCGGCGCGGTGCGGCGCGGTACGGTGCGGTGCGGTGGGGGCGGGGCAATATGTGGCTACTTCCCTCTTTTATCTCTCGCATCCGCATCGCTTTGTCCGGCAGCGGTCCAGTCCTCCGGCCGTCCCCCTCAGCCCCCATCAGCGGATGCTGTCGTGTTGTCCTGGGGGCGGCGCGGACCGGCATCGGCACACCGGGCCCCCGGGCCCCAGCTCTGCCTGCTCTGCTCTGCCCCCCGCCGATACCCCACCCCACCCGGTGTGAGCACCCCGTCGCTACCCCCCGCACGCAGGCCCGGTATGCTGCCTCCGCTGCCGCCGACTCGGTGTCGGCTTGGAGTGGTCTGGGCGGCCGTGCCGTGCCCGCGCCAGCCCGCGCCCTGCGTATTGTGACAGCGGAGAGGGTTTTACGCGGCCGTAACGCGTTAACTTTACGGCGGAAAACTTTAACCGCCTGCCTCGCTTGCCGTGTGTGGCGTGTGGGGGTGCCGGGCTGCTGCTGGCTTCATGATGATAACGCGTCCTTGGTCCGTACCACCAGCAGCAGCAGCAGCAGCAGCAGCACACCGCCCGAATGCGGAAGAAATCCCTGCGCCCTCTCCTTCCTCCGAATTCAGGATCGTAGCCGGGACCTATTACTATTCGAATGCGGGCGGCATGGCTTGTCATGTCTGTCCGGCGTGCTGCCGCCCGCCTGCCGCGGCCGACCGAATGTGGCAACAACAGAAATGCCCCCAAAACGCTCCTTCGCGACCGCCGGCGACTCCCCACCAATCATCCGGGCGGCCTGGCGGCCCGGCGGCCCCCTCATCCATATGTATCGCAGCGGCCGCGGCATCGCATCGCTCTGCCATGAGCTCTGCTGTGCTCTCTGCTGCCGGACCCGACCGAACGCGACGCGATGGTGTGTTGTCGCCGTCCTGACACGCCGCGCGCCGCGCCACACTCTCTGTTTGTTATGTCCCTCCTTCCCCCCGACTTGGCCCCCTCGCGGCAGAGAGTTTCTTCTCTTGCTGTGCGCGGCGCGCCCTGCTTTTCCCCGGAAGATCCTACACCATACGCGCACTCTGCGTTGACTAGTCCGCGCCGTGCCGCGCCGTGCCGCGCCGTGCCGCGCCGTGCCGCGCCGTGCCGCGCCGTGCCGCGCCGTGCCGGACCTAACCGCCCGGGCCGGACGTATTTTTGGCTCCGGGGACGCGTGTGTCATGACAGCGGCGCCAGATAGTCCAAGTCGCGCCCACGCGGTCCCGAGCCGAGCCGCGGACCGGGCCGACCGACACAATGGATCCGTGACATTGACGACCGCGTGAGGGGAGAAAGGGAGGGGGAGGGGAGGGGGGGGGGTGCAGCGAACGAGTGCTGCTGTGACACCTGGACACAGCCAGCCCAGCTGGCCGGGCCGTAGCCAGCACAGCGCAGAGCGCGTGGATGCGACAGAACCGATGCGCACGGGAAACAATATGATGCCGCGGACGAGAGTCCGGGCACGGTCCTCTCCCCCCCCCCCCTCTCTCTCTCTCTTCATTCTCCCAGCCCTGTCACTCGCAGGCCCGGCCGTGCTCTGGCCCGGCCGGCGGGGTGGATTTCGAACCGCCGCCCCGTCGCGCAGCCGCGGAGGGGAAGGGACGGGGAGGGAGGGGGCGCCGCACGACAATACTCGATCGGGATCATCCTTAAATCACCTTACGTCCGCGGTTCTGCCGCAAGCGAAAACGACTTTGTTTTGACAGTCGTAGCGCCTGGTGGGTAGGCAACCCAAGCCTGGCATAGTGTAGGGGGCAGGGACTAACAGCGGCTAGCTGCGGCGCGTGCACCACAGCACCAGCCCGCGTCAAGTCGTCCGTCCCCCTTCGTGCCCGACAGCCAAGACCCGAGTCTCCTTCCGACACGCGCGGAAACGAATCTCAATCCGGATATATTTCACTTTGCGCCTTGTGTGTCGTGCATTTCGTATTGCAGTTCGGGGACCCGTTTTGGCGGGGCCCCCAGCGTCTGCCGCGCTCCGCGCTATTGTTGATGTTGGAGCCGCTGGACGTTGACAGGCCGCATAAAAGCCGGCGGCGCGGCGCAGCCAGGCGGAGCGCGGGGCTGCGTGCGTCTGTGCGGCGCTGCGTGCGGCGTGCGGCTGTGCGGCTGCAATGCAAAGCAGGCGGCTGTAAACGGACCCACACTGCCAGCTCACTCACACGCTGCGGCCCCAGACTGACAGTCAGGTGCACAAGTGGAGGACAAATACTGACGACTTTATCGATTTCAGCCGATGAACGTTCTTCTGAACGGTTGATCTTCGTGCGGTCAGTCAGGGCCAGTGCTGGACCTCCTCATCACTGGCGGCAGGCGCCACTTCTCTCCCATGAGTGTGTTTTTGTGAGAGAGGAAGAGTGTGTGTGTGTGTGTGAGAGAGAGAGAGAGAGAGAGAGAGAGAGAGAGAGAGAGAGAGAGAGAGAGAGAGAGAGAGAGAGGGGGGGGGCGCCTTCACACCTTAATTAACACATCATCACCTGGCAGGCACACTCTAAGTGTCAAAGCGTGTCGAGATTAGCCCCGGCGATTGGCTCTGTGTGTGTGTGTGTGTGTGTACTCTATATGCCGGACCACGGGCCGCCGCAATAGGCCCCGGTGGGATACCGGACCGGTCCCCTGCAGCCGGGCCGGGCGGAGTGAGTGCCTATTGTACCGTAACTCGCCAGCCATTGCGTGGCGCGGTGTGGATAGCCGTTGCTGGAGCGCACGCCGCCGCGCACGCGCGCTCAGCACTCGACACACGACCCGGGGCATTCCGGCGCAGGTCCTCGGCAGACGCCCCCCCCCCCCCCCCGCGCACACCGCGAGTTTGAGTTTCCCGCCACCGCTGCAGCCGCCGCCGCGCCGCCCGAAACTTTGTAATAACTTTTGGTTGGCCCGCGCCGCGCCGAAGGGGCCGCAGGCAGCCGAAGGGCCGACGGCGAGCAGTGGAGACGCGAGGTGGACGGCGGAGGGCGACGACGAAGGGGGGTCTGGCCCGGCCCGGCCCCGTGGTGGCTCGAAATGAAGCAATAATTTCCCGGGGCAGACGTTCGTTATGGCGCGGTGCGGTGCGGTGCGGTGCGGTGCGTGCCGGAGGTGGAGTGGAGAGGTGTCGGCGGCGGCCGGCAGTGGAACGACACTCCCATGCAGCCCCAGCCCCGGCGGCGGCGGCGGCGGCCGGCCCAGTGCCGTGACCTGGGCCTGGCCCCCTGTGCCGTGCCGGGCCCCCGGTGCCGGGCCCTTGCGGTGTTCGCCCGCGGTCAGAATAGGGAACCTCGGAACGATATTAGCTCGGTCCTATGGGCGCCCTGCGTACGCGGCGGCACCCGGCGGCACCCGGCGGCACCTCTGGGAGAAATATACTGCTGTCGGCGCCCCTTTAGATTGCAGCAGGGATTAAAGACAGAAGAAGACTGCATCGTGATATTTCCAGAAGCCCTCACGGCACGGAGTGAAGGCTGCATGTATAAATTTGACCGGGCTGGTACGGCCCGGCCTGCGGCTGCGGGTCCCCGGTCCCCCGTCCCCCGGCGTTGGGGCCTCGCCTCGCCTCGCTCCGCAGCCTCACTCAGCGCTGACAGCGTTAAAACGTGTAACGACGACCGCGTGTGTAGCACGTGTGTGCGCGCGCGTGTGCGTAATGTGTGACCAGGTATGGCACGCGGTGAAATACGGCGTGTCGGGTCTGCCGGTCCTGCTGCTCAAGTGCCGTCCCGACATCATCAACATGCCCCCTCCCCTACCCCTCCCCATATCCCCCCCCCCTCCCCGCCTGAGAATGTCCGAGACTTCGAGACAACATACGCCCGCAAATGTTATGATATGCGGATGCCGGAGCCCGGAGCCGCCAGGTGGCGAGGGACAGACACAGATGGACAGACAGACAGATGGACAGACAGGCAGACAGACCGACAGACAAGCAAGGGGAGGGGGTCTTGTTCGGTAAAATCTGGGGGGTCGTCAGATTGGCGGGGGCCCCTATTTTTATTCCCCCCCCCCCTCTCCTCCCTCTTGCTCCTGCTCCTCCTCCTCTTCTACACCTGGGACTCGGAAGTCCATCAGATACGAAAATGGATAAGTAATGTTGAGGTATCTGTTTCAGTCCCCGGGCCCGGCTAGGCCCAGCCCAGGTCAGCAGAGTCACGCTCTCTGGCCCGCGGCTGCTGCGGGGGGGGGGGGGGGGGGGGGGCTATCTGTTGATCGGCTCCCATTCCCCCGCGGCGGGCGGCCGCTGGTGGGTCGTTGTGTATCGGCTGAGATGCGGCGGCCATGATCGCTTATGCAGGCGGCGGGTGTCACTCCCCGGCAGCAGTAGCAAGAGAGAGACAGAGACAGAGAGAGAGAGAGAGAGAGAGAGAGAGAGAGAGAGAGAGAGAGAGAGAGAGAGAGAGAGAGAGAGAGAGGGGGGGGAGGGGGCTAACAGCTGCGCGCGTGTGTCCCCCGTGTAGGTAGGCAACGCGGTGCGTGGTATGCAGACTGGCTTCCTACCCCGGGGACTGAAGGGGCCTAATGACGCCGCCCGCGCTGCGGTCACGGCATGGTGACGGTGTCGGCTTTCTTCACGGCGCCGAGCAGAGTGGGCGCGTGCCTCACGTGCATGGCGTGGCGCCGCGTGGCTTTTCCAGGGCGAGGTGCCGCGGCCACCGCCACCCATTCCGTCGATTACCGCTCGGATTAATCACCTCACCCTTCTCACCTCTCCTCACCTCTCCTCTCCTCACCTCACCTCACCTCACCTCACCTCACCTCACCTCACCTCCCCTCACCTCACCTCACCTCACCTTCTCCCGGGAGTAAGAGCAGCAGCACGGTCTGCAGCACCTGCTGCGCCTGGACCTGCCGTCCCTGCCGTGCCCTGCGTCCTGCCTGCGGCCTGCGGCGCGGGTGACCTGAGTGCGGGGCAGGACAAAAGACATCCCGACGCGGCTGCTGGCCACTCCGGAGGTGGTGCTATGGCGATTGCCTACCCTCTTCGCCCTGACTAAACAGAGGCGGTGGCGTGGTAATGTGTGTGTGTGTGTGTGTGTGTGTGTGTGTGTGTGTGTGTCTGTGTGTGTCCGCGCTCACGGTAGCAGAGCAGTGACGTATCCTCCGCCGTCCAGCTGAGCTTGGACAGCGCGAGTGTGTACCCAGCAGCACCTACCCAAACAGAGAGAGAGAGAGAGAGAGAGAGAGAGAGAGAGAGAGAGAGAGAGAGAGAGAGAGAGAGAGAGACAGACAGAGACAGACAGACAGACAGACAGACAGACAAAGAGCCGCTGGCAAGCCACCCACAATACGGTAGCGCAAGGCGTCTCTCCGAGGCAGACCTCTGCAGACTCACGGGCCTCGCGTGGAGAGCCTAGCTCTCTTGCCTCGCGCACAGAAAGTCTTAGTCGTGGGGCCCGTTACGTAATTTGTGAGCGACTCCTCTGCGGCGCACAGCGGCGCACAGCGGCGCAGGTGGTGGCGCACAGCGCACAGCGCACAGCCTACAGCCTGCACGGTGACGCCGCTGATGTCTCCATGGTCCGGCGGCAGTTCCCAGGCTGCCGCACAGGGGAATGTGTGTGCGTTCCCCACATTCCTCCTCGTCGAGGTGTTTGTCGACCTGTCGGATGGCAGCCGATGGCGTGTTGATTAGACCAACAAGGGCAGCCACGGTAAGGGCCTCTCCCTCCGGGTCCTCTGGGTGCTCCGGGTCCCCCGGCTGCTCCGGGTCCCCCGGCTCCTCCGGGTCCCCCTGCTCCTCCGGGTCCTTCGGCTGCTCCGGGTCCTTCGGCTCCTTCGGGTCGTCCGTGGTCGGTCCCCAGGTTGTAGGTTGTTGGTGTTGTCATGAGGTGTAATGTGTAATTAAGGGATCCCGAGTGACACTCGGCTGCGACGGGGTTGTTCAGGCTGCCGAGGGACAGATTGGGAACAAGAGGCCGAGCGGGCTCACGTTTTGTTTCACCCGACAGAACCGGCCCAGAGGGTTGGAGAGAAATCACTTTCCCTCTTTCACCTAGACTGTGACACGCGCACTGCCTGATGGACACGACACCGCCGCACTGCCGCAGGAGGAGGCCGGCACCGATAGCTACGCGCTTAGCCATAACTCATAACCGTACGCGCGCTGAGAAAAATAAGTGCTGCCAACGTTCTGCCGAGCCCGAGTAACAGCAGACTGCCATCAATTCAATAATCATGTCTGCTCGTGGGCTGACTGACAGTAGCGGTCGGGGGTGTTGGGCGTGCTGGGCGTTGTCTCAGGCCGCGGTTATGGCGTGCCAGCAAGAGCCCGGCCCAGCAGGGCTCGGCAGGGCGAGTCGAGTGCGCATGCATAAGAGCCTGTGGCAGCCTGTGGCAGCCTGTGGGCTGCGAGTGCAGCCCGTGGGCCCTACAACAGGCGCGATGGCGCCCGATAGCATTATGCCCCTCCGATTGTTTTATGGGGTAAATTAAATAGAGATGATTGCGATGCGATGCTCCGCGCACACGCCTGGAGAAAGAGCCGGTGCCTGCCGGTGCGGCCGGAGCCTGCACAGCCCGGAGCCCGGAGTCCGGAGCCAAGGGCCTTCGCCGCGCTGCCCACGCGCCCACGAGCACACACACACACACACACACACACTCACAGAGTACCCGGGATGCCGGTTCTACCTGCCTGCCTGCCCGTCTGTCCGGCTGTGTCCGTGCCGCCGCGGGGCCGCCGGCACGGTGTGCTCTGCCCACGCACTTCTTTGAGAGAGGGACTGCGGCCTGACGGCCGGGCCTGGTCCAGAGGGTCCCCCCTCTCAGCCGCCGGCCCCGAGCTCCTCCACACAGTCTGCCGTCGTCGGCTGCTGCGTACACGACCCGACCCGGCCCAGCCCGCAGGCCCCCGACGAAGCCCGGACCGTGGGGCGTAACGCGTGCGTGCTACCGCGTAGTGCAGTGGGGTGTGCGAGTGTAAGGGTGTGCCGGCGCGGGTGTGAGCGTGTGAGTGTGACAGAGTGAGAGAGTTACAGTGCGACACAGTGGTGTGACATGCCCTGACGAGGCCCTGACGAGGCCATGGGGTGGCCGATGACTCGGAGTGTGGCCGCGGCGGCCGTGCTGGCCGTGCTGCTGCTGGCAGCTCTGGGTACAGTGCGCGCGGCGCGCGGGGACCATGACTACGACGAGATGTTCACGACGGAGGCCACCACGACGGCCTCCACCACGTCGGCGAGGCCCTCCACGACCAGCACCCTGTCGCCAGCTATGCTACTGTACGAGGAACGGCGCCAGCGCGCGCGCCGCGGCCACGGCCTCGGCCTGGGCCGCTACTGGCGCCGGCGCCACGCCCTCAGCCACGCGCGGCGTGTGGCGGCCGGGACCTCCCGGTGCGCGGACGGGGAGACGCTGGACATGCTGCGGTTCGCGCCCAGCGGGCCCGACGAGGCCCTGCGCTCGCTGATGGTCGGGGACGCGGCGCTGCCCACCGGAGGTGCGCTGCTGCAGCACGCGCGCAAGGCCGAGTTCGTGTTCACGGGCAAGGTGGTGGGCCGCGGGGACCGCGTCGGCAGGGACACCGCCAACGCCGGAAGGGAGAACACGACGGCGGCGGCCCGGCGGGGGCGGCAGACACAGGAGCTGGTGCCCCGGGGGGCCTCGGTGTGGGTGCGCGTCAAGCGGGTGCTCAAGGGCAGCCTGGAGCCCTCACTCGTGCAGCTGCAGACCGTGCCCGGGAACGGCAGCGGCGGCCCGTCGGGGACCTCGGCGTCCTGCCCGCAGCTGCTGCGCCTCCACCACACCGCCATCTTCCTGGCGGACAAGCCGTGGGGGTCGGCACAGGGCCGCCGCCGGCCCGCTTCGTCAAGCCGAGGATGGGGCGCAGACGTGGACGACGAGGCCAACGCCCTGCCGGACGACGACGGTGACGCTGTGAAGCTGCTGCTCACCGCCGACCCCTTCGCCCTGACGCTGAGGAACCTGCAGATCTCCTCCAAGGCATCCAAAGGTAAGCGCGCTCACGTACGCGGCGGCGCATGGAAAGCAGCGCGAACGGAGCGAATCGGCCGCCGAGGCTGTAGTCTGCGGCCAGCTGCGGCTGCCGGCTGAGGCAGGGATGCGACGAGCGTGTGCCGCGTGCCGCGTGCCGCGTGCCGCGTGCCACGCTGTGCGGGCTGCCGTGCGCCGGCCTGCCGCGGTGCTGCGGTGCCGCGGTGCGGTAGGTGAACGTTTTTTCCACCCAGGAGGCCCACTTTGTCACGGTTTGTTTCACAACGCGGTGCCGCGCATGTTATTGGTGCCGTTGGCCCGCGCTGCAGTGGCTGCAGTATGCCCTCCCCCTTGCCCCCACACCCCCCGCCCCCTGCACCGGCCCCCCCCGGCCTCTGGCGCGGCCCGTCCCGTCCGCCCACGTGGGTTCCGGAGCGCTGAGCGCGCGGAGCTGTTGCTGGCCGGAGGCTGGCCTTAGCGTCGCAATGCGGAGCCGAGCCAAGCCGAGAGCCACAAGACGAAGAGCAGAAAGAAATAACATTCAGATGGAAATGCAAAGGAGTGAGTGAGTGTGCAAGAAAGAGAGAGAGAGAGAGAGAGAGAGAGAGAGAGAGAGAGAGAGAGAGAGAGAGAGAGAGAGAGAGAGAGAGAGAGAGAGAGAGAGAGAGAGAGACGGAGGGAATGCAGCCGTAATCCAGGACGGTGGTCGCGGTCCTTAGACTTGAGAGCCCGCGTGATACCCGACGCCCCTAGGGCTGGGCTCTCCTGCTTGGTTACTCATCTATCGGGACAGACTTGATGAGTTCAAAGTCTAGAGGGCCGGGGACACCCTCCGCTATAGGCGACACCGAGCGCCTGCGAATGGTGAGGTGGGCCAGCCCGCCCGACACGAGTGCATGCAGAAGTCGTGGCTGCCTACCCAGCAGGCGCCATTCCGACAAGTCCCCTGGAGTCGAGTCGAGTCGCGGACGCGGTTCAGCCAACCAAACAGCCTCTCTGTCTGTCTGTCTGTCTGTCTGTCTGTCTGTCTGTCTGTCTGTCTGTCTCTCTCTCTCTCTCTCTCTCTCTCTCTCTCTCTCTCTCTCTCTCTCTCTCTCTCTCTCTCTCTCTCTCTCTCTCTCCCCCCCCCCCTCCCGGCACGTCGCGGAAAGGAGCCAACTGACCCTCTTCCCTTTCTTCCTTTTCGGTCCGGAGTGTTGGCAATCCTTGTGTATAATTAAAGCCTGCCCACGCGCCGCGCGCCGCTCCTCGCTGCATCGGGCCGATAGGATCGCTGTTCCCGTGTCCCCGGAGCCGGCCCAGGCCCCACAGGCCCCACATGCCCCACAGGCCCCACAGACCCCGCAGGACCCTGTCCCCGCATCGTCACAGCGGCTTAGCGCCGTGCGCCAGCACCGCCATACCAGACCAGGCGACCGTTCGTGGTGGGCTGTCCTAGTAAACAACCCAACAGCAATGAATGAATGAATCCATAGACAAATCGATTCGAAAATTATTAGCTACAAGTTTGAAAAAGAAAAAGTAAAAAAGAAGGGTGCGCAGTACACACCGGTCGGTTTGGCCGGGTTTGGCCCTTTGAGGCGATGCGTTGGTGTTTGAATCAGTCAGATTATCGCGCGGTTCGTTTCATCGACGGCTGACAGGGCCGTGTGCTCCGCTGGCTCCGCGGTGGGCTCCGGTGGGCTCCGGTGGGCTCCGGTGGGCTCCGGTGGGCTCCGGTGTGCTCCGGTGGCTCCGCGGTGGGCTCCGGTGGGCTCCGGTGGGCTCCGGTGGGCTCCGGTGGGCTCCGGTGGGTGGGCCGGTGGGCTCCGGTGGATCCCCCCGAAAATGGGAGACAGGTCCTTTAAAGGAATCGATTTGCGTCGCCAGCCGCGCCGGTCCGGTGCTCATTTGAAGCTGCAGCCTGGGATTTGAAGCCGCGCCCCGCGTGTGGGAGTCCGGGCCGGGGCACCGCGGCGAGGCGCACCGGACAGCACCGGGCAGCACCCAGCACCCGTAATCCGGATCGGAGACATACGTCATTGGCCCGGCATCGGGGCGGGGTGCGACGGCGGCCAATGGCAGCAGGACACTGCACCACCACATACAGCGCTGGCCGCGCTGCTAGGAAGTCCGCCCACCCGCCCCTGTCGGGCCGGCGTTGGCAGTATCATGTGTCCACGTCGTTCGCGGGTAGCGCTCCGGGGGCGGGGGCGGGGGCGGGACGAGGAGCGGGCGGCGGCGCCTGGCCGGCACCGCTCGCTGTCTCCGCAGACAATATATATAGCAAGCGGTGCGCGCTTCACGAGAACAATGTTACACACAGACACACGTAGAGCTGAGCTACTTAGCCGCCGGGTTTTTACTCGTTCTTTGCTTACTACTATTACTGCTACGACGTACAAGAAAAAGAGAACGAGTCCGCCAATTAATGGAGAAAAGAGGAAAACCGCGAAAAAACAAATTCGACCAATAGTGCATGAGTGTAACGAGCTTATCACTTTAAAAAAAAATCAAAACTTTTCATCATTTGAATTCGTCTGGACAGTTGTGGACATTTCGTGAACCCCCCTTCCCCTCCAAGTGTCCAGGTGGTATCTGAACAGCCCCAAAGAACGAGCCTGTCCTAGAACGGAAAAGCGTTCTCCATGCCCGTCTTGTTACTAGCGGGACGACGACAAACTTAGAAGGAGAAAGCATTAAACGGCGGCGTTCTTCATGAATGCTGCACTAGGCGGGCTCCAGCAGGTAGGTCCGGTGCGGCGGTCCGCTCAAACCATTCCATACCGATCCTTCCTTCGGCGGCGGAGAGGCGGCCGCGGGGCGGGGACCGACAACGGGGACCCTCGGAGGAGCCGGGGCGAGCCAAAGCCAGCCCATCGGCCGTCCTGCCGTCCTCCCACGGGAAAGGTAACACCGCAGTGCGGTCTGCGGGGTCTGTGGGTCCTGCACAGCCAGGCCCAGCCAAGCCGGCCCCGCCCCGCCCCGCCCCGCCCCGCCCGGCGGTGTGGCCGTGGGCGTCGCGGCGCGGCCTAACGAGTGCAGAGTGCAGCCCCAGCCCGTGCAGACCCGACAGCGTGACGCCCTGCTTGGCCTGCTCCAGGAGTGCACATGACGTCCCTTCGTTATCGCCTCCGCGTGCCATTATTTTTATTATCATTCTCCCTCCCCTCTGATGACAGATGGGCGCTTTTATTGCCGCCCTACGGCCTCTGCCTCTGCCTCTGGCCGCTGCCGTGCGGACAGGGTGGGGGTCGTGGGGGTACGGTGGGGGGTCGTGGGGACGCCGTGGGAGTCGGCAGGTCGCTGTGGGCAGTGCGTGCACGTTGAACGCGCACAGTGGAGTGGGGGATGAGAGTTTATACTCCGCCCGCCAAATATGCCCCACGGGTCGCATAGAAATGAATTGTTTGGATCGCTCATCGATCGGATGAGGAGCTACGCAGCGCTGCACGGCGTGTAGGGCGAGCCGAGCCGCCCTCCCCTCCCCTCTGCCCGTGTCCAGCCACGTTTGATTGGGTTCGTTGTCGTCTGGCCCGGAGCCGGGAGCCGGCCGGTGTCACGGGGTGTCCACCCCCCCCACACACGATCAGGGCAGGGCGACCGGCAACTGCCGGAAAATGACGGGAGTATAGAAATGAAGAGAAAAAAGGAGGGCTGCTGCGGTGTTTTACGCGCGGACTTGGATTTTCTTTTTCATACACGCGCAGACGGCTGGTGTAGCAGGCTGGGCGGCGGCTGGCCGAGGCCATATAAACTTTAAAATTGAAGATGGCGCGCCGGTGATGCCCGAACTTTATTTCATGGCCCGGTCTCTAGTTACCCTGCGCGAGTGCTAGCGATGCTGGCGATGCTAGCGATGCTGGCGTGGCGCGGGGTGGTGGCGCCCACGGCCGCGGCCTCAGCGGCCTCAGCCCCGCTGTCGTTGTCTGCGCTAACGAACAAGTGCGCGGCAGGACTAGGACCCGACCGGATCGGACCCGACCGGACCCGACTGGCGATCGGTACGACCGCTGGGGTGGGATGGACACGCGAACAGCCGTCTGGTCCGGCCCCGCATCGCGATGACGTCTGCGCGGACAGATATGGTCCGTCGGGCCGGGCGGGGCGGGGTGGACACCACAGCTGCTCGTGCGTGCTTTTTATTCGCACGTGTGAGTGTTTTTTGTTGTGATGGCCGCCGGACGTGAAAAAGACATCATCATCCAGCGTGAGTGAGAGAGAGAGAGAGAGAGAGAGAGAGAGAGAGAGAGAGAGAGAGAGAGAGAGAGAGAGAGAGAGAGAGAGAGAGAGAGAGAGAGAGAGAGAGACCGCGAGCCCAGGTGAAAACAGTAGATTATCCTGGAATTCGTATTTCGAGTATTCTTTTTTTAATTTTGGAAATTCCGGAACAACTTTTCCTTCTTTTTTTTTTGCGAGCAAAATGACGCGTTCCGGGCGCACAGGAGAATTGGCCGCGAGATTAAGTTGGCGCTGTTCTGTTCGCTTGGCCAATTCTTCCTCTCTCTTTTCTTTGGCTCGGAGAGAGAAAGAGAGGGGCAGAGAGGGGGCTGCAAAAGAGTCGGCCGAAGAAATAAAGCAAGAAATAAGGGCAAGTCCCCTACCTGCCGCTGGTCTGCGCTGTGGCTACGCCGTGGCTGGGCCGTGGCTGGGCCGTGGCTGGGTCGTGGCTGGGCCCGCGCCAAGCGATATGACCGACATATTTTCTCTCTCCTCTCTTTGCGCTCGCTCTTTCCCAGCCTATTGAAAACGTGCCGCTCGCAAACGGCTTGTCGACGTGCAGCGGCGGGGGCCGCTGTTAGTCTGCCGGCGGTGCCGCGCTGCCGCGCCCGCATGGCCCGTGGCGCCCGCGGCCCAGCGGGGCTGCCGCAGCCGAACGCATCGCGGTGGCGCGGGAAATGAACGTAAAACGGAACAGGGCTGTTGTTGACTTTGTGCGGGGCGGCGCGGGGTGGGGCACATGGCGTGCACCTGTTGGCGCACACTGCACGGGGGCGGGGGGGTTGGGGGGTTGGCAAAGCTGTACACATCGCGGAAGCAAGAGCCGCAGACGAACGTTGGTGAGGGCGCGGGACGTCGGGACCAGCACCAGGCTCCGGGTTCCGGTCCGACCACCGCCACATCTCATTAATATATTTACCCGAATGCGGCGCGGCCGCCAGGGCAGAAACAGACCAGCCATCGCTTATGGACCGGGGCCGGAACGGAACGGCGGCTCCCTGCCAGGGCCTCCGGCCTCCGCCTCGCCTCGGGGTTGGCGCAGGTCGGGGGTGGGGGGTGGGGGTGGGCGGTATGCGTGTACGTCAGTTTGGTGCAGCGGCAGCAGCAGCAGCAGCAGCAGCGCTGGCCACACTGAATCTACACCCGACCGGCCCCGGCCAGCGCCCCCACACTGTGCGTTGCCTGTCCCGGACATGCGGTGCGGTGCGGCACCGAGGTAAACAAGTGCACCGCCGGCCACCGCGGCACGCCCGTACGCGCCAGTGCACGCCAGCCGGCAATGCAACGCAGTGCTGCACATGCACATGTCATGTGCGGCGGGGCGGGGCACACAGCCACGCACACAGCCACGCACACAGCCACGCGCACACGCGCCTCAGTGGGGGTCCACCGAGTTGCACCGGGTCCAGCGCGCTCCAAACCGCCAAGAGTGTGCTAATCGGACAGTGCCAGGAAAGTGTCCGAATTTCCCCTCGACGCTGAGCGCCTGCGAGGGTCAGGGTAGGCCAGCCCGCACGACACGCGTGCATGCAGGGGACGGGATTGCCTACCCACCGGGCGCCATGTCAACGACGCCTGACCAACGTGGGTTTGCACTTGCAAACGAGAGTACTTCTCGCGCATAGCGTGTGTATGGCTGCCTAGCCGCACGGATCGCGCAGATTATCATGCGGCTGTTTGAATCGGGGCGACAGTGGATGAAAGCATGGGAGACAAGCGCCTGGCTGGAGTCTGTGTTGCGCCGCCGATATTCTGGCGGGTAGGGGGTCCCCGACGTCCCCTTCACCGCCTCCGCGATCCGCGAGCCGAGCACGAGTGCGCCGCCGCTGCCGCCGCCACCGCCGGCGCCGCCGCCGCCGCCTCGCCTAGTTGTGCTGCGCCAGCTCCGCGCAGCGCTGTGCTGTGACATTGTGGGTGGCGGTGGCGATGCAAATGCCGTTCACTCTACTCGCGCGTCGGGTTTTGTGATTGAAATGGCTGGCGAATACGGAGTGCGCCGTACGTGAAGTGCATAAATGCAGAGCCAATCCCGGCGGAGCATTGGCGCCGCTCCGCGCGTGTCCTGGCGCGTGCCCTGGCGCGTGGCGCACGGGGCGCCCACGCGTGCCGCATGCCGTGCCGCACGGCGTAACGAGCGCGTGGAGTCCCCCGTGCCTGTAAGCAGCCCTGTCTCCGCTATTGATGGCGCGGCCTGTACCCGCTTTGCTTTATTTTACGAGACCGATAGCACGCCACGACGCCGCTCGGCTCGGGGCTCGGCGCACCTCGTCTCTGCCAACACGCGAAAAAAGGGACAGAGAAGCACCACCGCGCACCAGCGAGCCGGGCCGGGCTTTGGCTGGGCTGGGCTGGGCAGGGCCGCGGCCTTGTCGACCACGTCTGGATGCCGGTCTGGCGGCGCTAACTTTTAATGGGGTCGCCTCGTTGCACTTTCTGAAATCTACAAAGTTTGCGGGATCGTCCTCGCTTTTGACGTGTCGCCACACCGAGCCGCGGCACCGCAGCACCGCAGCAGGGCCAGGTGCATTTCGACGCAGCGCCACGCAATGCCACTCACCCCGCCTGAAAGTGGTTGACTCGAAGGACGGCCACGCACTAATTCAATTTGCCTGAGATAAAAGTACTGAAGTTCAGAGACGTTTTCCAAAAGTAAAAAATGAAAATGAAAAAAAAAATTAACCTTAACGTTTTAATGAGGCTTTTGATAGAGTTTTTTTGTCTGTCTCTTATTTCAAGTCCTGTTTACGTTGCGGCATATTTATGGTGTGTTCACGCATGTGTGTGTGCATGTGTGTCAAAACCTCAAGGCCGCAAGAAAAGGCGGCGTGCAGTGCGTGAAGCCGCAGTGCAAACAACGCGCGAAGGGCGCTGAGACGCTTATTGGAGAAAAGCGGAAGGCCTGCCTAATCACACACACAAACACACACACACACACACACACACACACACACACACACACACACACACGCGGCATCCCCGGAGTTTTGTGTATTTGAAGCAAGTAATGAACAAGCAGAAAAACGGGGAGTCTGCATGTTTTATATCCCTGGAGGTGGCTTTACATGCCCGGAGCCACACCCACTAGGAGGCTACTACACACACCACACCTCCCTCTCCTCCTCCTCCTCCTCCTCTCCATCCCTTTGCCGTCATCTCACGGGGAGGCTTCTATACATACCGCTCTGTCGATTCAGGCACACTTTTCAAGGCTGTCTCTCACACAGTCGCATTTACATCTTATTTACGTCTGTTGAACGCCCACCTTCTTTGCTCGGGACCCCTGCTTGCCCCCCCCCCCCCTCCCCCTCTTTCCGATCCTCTTTGCCTCTTTCTGGCACCGAAAGACATTCACGACGGAGTTTAAGGCGAACAAGAGTATCGACATTCGATTTCTTTCAATGGCCGAGAGCTGTTATGCAAATGAAAAGAGTCTGTACCGCGCCCGGACGCACGTGTGTGTTTGTTCTGTCACCGGCACATCCGGCGCATTACGGCCCAGTCCAATATCGTGACATTTTACGGCTGCCACAAACGAGAGCGAGTGCTGCTGCATACGGCCAAACGCCGGTCCTCATCCAATCTGCGTGCGTTCGGCCCTTGTGGCACCCTGTGGCACCCTGTAGCACCCTGTGGCCGCTGGTGCTTCCGCACCGGTTTGCTCCACCTGGCCGGAGCGTGCGTTATGCGTTATCACCAAAACCGCGCGGGGATTTGTGACTGCGACAACATGATTGCGTCGCTGTGAATGCCAGCGCGGCCTCGTCGCCTAACACGAGTGCGAACCCCTTTTCTTCAGCACCTTATTCGTAAATCACCAATAGCAACTCCTCCCCTCCCCGAATATCAAGCCCAGATAAAAAGCCAACAACGACAGCAGCGGGCACAGTAATATAGGAGTGCGGCGGGGCGTGCCTCCGGAGCCGACCGGAGCCCGGAGCCCGGAGCCCGGAGCCCGGAGGAGGGGGACCCCCGGATGTGTCCGCCCGGCACCGCCCGGCACCGCCCGGCACCGCCCGGCACCGCCCCGTGTTGCGGTGTCACCGTGAGCGGTGTACCCTCTCCTTGGGTATCACACGCCGCGGCGAGGCGTCCCGCTGCGCCCTGCTGGGCCCCGCTGGGCCCCGACATGTCCCCCGACACCGCGGACCGAGTGCTGCGGGGCCGGACCAAGGCCGAGACCAGCCGGGACACATACAGCTTCACTTGGCCCCCCAATTCGACGTGCAGCGTCTGCATAGGCCGCACCAAGTTTATGGCGAACGTGATCACGATCAACGCGCTGCTGCCCCGGACCGGTCCATAAAATCAAATCCAAGCAGCAGTGCTGCTGGTTATCCGAATCACGGCGTGTGGCCTAGCGAGGCCTGGTTCTGGTGCTGCTTTGTGTCCTCGGCGGCCCCCGGCGGTCCCCGGACCCCCGCTGGCAGGGCGTGGGTGCGTGCGCCAGCGTGCGCTGCCCGGGCCCCTCTCTCTGTCTCTGTCTGGGCGGGCACTGCGCGGCCGCAGGACAAGGACGGCAGGCGTGGCCGGTGTCACATGATGTGACGTGACGGGGCAGTTCGGAGTCCGGTGTTCGGAGCCTCAGTTCGGAGCCCGGAGCCCGGAGCCCGGAGCCCGGCAGGCAGCGGATGAAGAAATTATACCTCTTCCCTCTACGCGGAAAGCAGGAGGGCTGAACCTCCGTCGGAACCCCGCTTCTGGAATTTCTATTCCAGACCGTCCGCGGATCCAGCCTAGCCGGCACGGCGCGCGGCGCACGGCCTAGAGGCGTCTTCGGCGTGGGAAGCGGCCGGAAACGGCGGCCTCGCCTTGTTCCAAGCCAGATGAAGGGGAGGGGAAGGGCTGCTGAATGCGCTCTCAGCCCTTCCGCTCAGCTTAGCAGCAGCCCTACGGCAGCAGCAGCAGCGGCAGCAGCGGCAGCAGCGGCAGCAGCGGCAGCTTAGCAGCAGCGGCAGCAGCGGCAGCAGCGGCAGCAGCGGCAGCGGCAGCAGCAGCGGCAGCAGCGGCAGCAGCAGCAGCGGCAGCAGCGGCAGCAGCGGCAGCAGCAGCAGCGGCAGCAGCGGCAGCAGCGGCAGCAGCGGCAGCAGCAGCAGCGGCAGCAGCGGCAGCAGCAGCAGAAGCAGCAGCGCGGCCAGTGCCAGTCGTGGTGATGACCGTCCCAACGGCCTATTGAGGACGGCTCGGCACTTCACGCCCCATCGCTGGGCTTATCGGGTTTCCAATCCCCCATCCCCTCCCCCATGTGCGCGTCCGCTCCGTACAACCTCGCTCATTCGGGGGGGCGCACTCCATCGCCACCGCGAGCGTCCGCCATTATGAATGGGGGCAAAAATGGCGCCGCGGGGGACCCGATCTGCTCCATAACTGTCCGGCAGGCTGGCTGGCCTGTGAAGGACACGGCCGCCGCGGCCGGTGAAGCCTCTGGCAGTGCGCCCTTGGCTTCTTAGCGAGCAGGGGGTGGGTACACTCACTGTCTGGATTCTGGTCTACAGACCATTACGCGGTATTACGCAGGTATTACTTAAGTATTACGTAGGTATTACGCAGGTATTACGTAAGTATTACGTAGGTATTACGCGGTGCTACATGGCACCCTGTGCGGCCCTGGCCCCCTCTGCCAGCCGGTGACGGGAGCTGTGATACACCATCACAAGGCACTGCAGGGGCACGGCTACGTCACGGCAGGGCTGCAAGAGACTTGTGACGCGGCGCGTCAGCGGGCGGCCGACGTGTGACACGGCCAAGCAAATTAGCCTCGCGTCGTCCACCGCGGCGACAACACCCCCTGCAGCAGCACCAGCGCGGCGCGCTAAATTCAAAACTGAACGGGGCTGCGACAAGAGGCTTGTCGCCCTGTCGGCCCTCCCGGCCCTGTGCGGTCGCCCCCCGCTGTCCCGCCGGTGTCGAGGAAGTCCGCACTTAAGCCCTCTTCTAAGCCCTGGGCAAAGACTGCCGCCCCGCTGGAGCCGCTGGAGCCGCTGCGGGACCCGGAGGAAGGCGCCTGTTTCGTCCCGCGAGGTTAATTGAATCAACGCAATCGGCGCAGCAGCAGCAGCAGCAGCAGCAGCAGCAGCAGCAGTAGCAGCAGCAGTAGCAGCAGCAGCAGCAGCAGTAGCAGCAGCAGCAGCAGCGTCCGCAGAGCGCCCGTCCGCACCGCCGGCAGCCCAGCTCAGTCCGCTGCAGCCGGGGCCGGGGCACTTCACACGGCATTCGTGTTTTGCGTGCGATTGGCATGGACGCGTGAACCGAGCCCTCCATGACTTTGGACGGGGACCTGAAAGAAGAGGGTTGGTAATGGTGGCCCACTGGACAGGAGCTCGTCAGCAGGCGTGCACAGTGCGAGTGAGCTGCGACCGCAAAACAACAGCAGAGCACAACATGCTTCGGTCCGATGAGGAACACCGTGGAAATCCGCTGCTGCTTTTCCCCCCCGCACGCGTTTGGACGTCCTGGAAGCAAGGGTAGTGTCGACAGGGGGAGGGGCGCGTGTGCGCGTGTGTATGTGTGCGTGGGCGCGTGTGTGAGGGTCTGCGCACTCATGTCACGTACCTCATATCAGAGGGCAGGCTGCGTTGCGTGCGGCGTGTGGCCTGCGTGTGGGCTGGCGTGTGGACATACAGCCGGAGATTTCAGCATGCCGTGTATGTGATTTCGGCCCGGGCACGCTGCAAAGCTTCAACCACCCGCTCGATGGAAGAACACGAAATAGAGCATTGCCGTGCACCCCTTCTCTCTCTCTCTCTCTTTCTCTCTCTCTCTCTCTCTCTCTCTCTCTCTCTCTCTCTCTCTCTCTCTCTCTCTCTCTCTCTCTCTCTCTCTCTCTCTCTCTCTCTCCCCCTCCCCACTCCCTACCCCTCGGGTCAAATCATGTCCTTGCTTTTTTTCTGTTCTCTTTTTTTTTTGTCAGATTTCAATTTTAAGAAGTTGAGAATTCAGGTAACCTGAAATTAAGTCCAATAAGGGCATCGCCGCGGCAAAACAATTTCGGGAGATAATGTGATTATGCTAAGCACTTCGCTCCTCTCGTGCTCGAGCGATTGTTCTTTCCTTTTTTTAATTCATCCCCTTTCTCCCCTAATGAGATAACGAGATTACCCCCAAGCCTTTCGGCGAGAAACTTTTATTGACGAGGAGAGCGGTGCCCTTTTGTTCCTGCCTGATGCAAAGTCGATAATTGATGAATCGCCGAATGCCCGAGCCCGGCCTCATATCACTCCTTTCAGCTCGGACTCCAATTTACGTTAGAGTATGGACACCATCCACCCCCTTTGCATATTTTTGGGCCTTGGGAAGGGTTCTGCTTCTCTTATACGCTTCCCGTGGATGACCTGGGCACAGGCGTGGTTCTATGCAGCGAGTGGTGTTCAACTTGGCGCGCGGGTCGCGAAAGGGTGTGTATGGAAAAGAGAGAGAGAGAGAGAGGGGGGGGGGGGGGACGCGAGATAGCACAATGTCCTCCCCGCCTGCGAAAGTCTGAATTCCTTTTATCAAAGAATCTTCGGAGCGGAGCGGACCCTGAAGGCTCGCTGATACGTCTCCCTTTCCCACGCCTTCCCCCTCTCCCTCCTTGCTGCCCGCTTTCAAATCTCGGAGAATTAAGTTAGAGGGCGCACCCTGCGCACCGGAAGTGCTGGAATCCCCTCCCCCTCCCCCCTCCGGACGCAGCGGTGGTATATACGGCACTACATTTACGCAAGTCGCAAACTTTTGACCAAAATAAAATAAAACGGCGGAGCCTATCCCCGTCTGCGATATAAAGTTTGTCGGCCGTTTTTATTTTCATTCACTTTTGTTCTTTTATTATTTCTGTCCGACTGGAGCCGTATCGGCGAAAGCCGTGGGAGCAGCGGGGGAATAAAAATGATAAGGGAGTGGGAAGGCAAGGCAGCGGCTGCGGCAGGTTCTACCCCGCTGCACTCGCAGCCCCGCTGGCCCCGCCCCGCCGCGGCTCTGCCTGCCTGCCGGCTATGTGAGCTTCAATGTTTTGGTCCTCATTTCAGAAACAAATTAATCCTCATCCAAAGACGTCCGCTGCCGCCGGGGTGCTGCACCGCACTGGGGCGTGGCGCAGGGAGAGGGAGGGGGGGGAGGGGTTCTGCTGCGGTCTGAGATGTAATTAACGCGCCGGGATGCGGGATAGCCGGGGCCCAGCCAGGGCTCGCGCTGTAGCGCCGGGCCGGGGCTGCGGCACTTGGGCGGCGCGGCCCGCTAGCGGCAGGGCACGGACGACAGGACATGGAATTTTTGGATTTTCTCTGATCGTTTTCTGTACATTTGAACATTTAGTGATAAAAATTTTATTCTTTCTTTTCCATCCTGATTTGTTTTGATTTTTTCTGATTTTGTTATTATGCCTCTGTACACTGATTTTAAAAAAAAATGAAGTTGCCCACTCAGTTTCCCCTGCGGCGAGACGGCGTCACACGACTTAAGGATGCCCCCTCAGGACATAGTGCGCCGCCTAAACTATTCTGCGCTCGGCCAGAGTAGCCACAGCAGCGGCGGCAGCGTGCTAAACCGCACCGCACCGCGGCGGTCAGCGCTGGCACACGCCGCACACACACGTATCGAGTGGACGCCCGCCTTGCGGTTAGGCATCCCGGAACACACGCTCCGCCCAAATCAAACGCTGCGGCACACATCGCACGAACACTGCTCACCGCTCCCCAACGCATCGCCGACTTGCCGATTGTGTGTACACCCACACCCTGAGACAGAGAAACGAATTCTTGATTCAAGCCTAGAACATGCTTAAAGCATTCAAGAATATAATTCTTGATCCATAAGACTATTTCTTGATTTAAGATTGGCTTGATTCAAGAAGATATTCTTGAATGCTTTTAGCCTAAGAATCTGTTTCTCTGGGTGTACGCGGCCGCCCGCCCCGCCTTTCTTGTCCCCCGGAAAAAGAAAGTTGGAAGAAGTAAGTGTCCGCCTCCGGGGCCTCCGGGGCCTCCGGGGCCTCCGGTAGGGTGGACGGCAGCGGCTAGCAGCGGCTGGGATGTCTTCATGCCGCCGTGCGACACGTCCGACACGTCTGACCCTCAGCAGATTGGAAGGGCGTAAATAATCCTGCCATCGTTGCCGTGCGAGGCGAGGCGGTCTCTGGGCCAATCCCGAGCTGTCACGGGATGACAAAGAAGCCTTTGCTTGCCAATCGATGCCCTGTCGCGTCCCCCCGGCACTCGGGCACTCGCCGGGCGTTACGGCCCTCAGGGACGACTAAAAGGAGGAGCGCGTAAGATGTACTAAGAACCGGCACAGGGAAGCACACAGCACACGCGGACAGCGACAGGGATGGCGGGTCAGTCCGTCCCACAAATCCTCTCTCCGCCATAGCTCATTTCATTTGCCAGGCCAGCTGCCGCTGCGGGCCCTGATCTTGATGAAGTGTCTGTCACCGGAATGCGACCCAAAAAGCGATCGCCCAACAACAGTATCGCCTGACCCCGTCGCAGCCGCACAAATCGCACGTTTCCGCTATACTTCATCACACACACTAGCAGAAAGATGACATAATGCGCACTTTATGTTTTTTTGATCCTTGCTATTTTAGGTACTTTCTTCTCAATTCAATTAATTCAAATCAAATTAATTCAAGCACATATTCCTTCATCTCTGTCATCATCTTCATTTCCATTTTCATCATCATCATCATCTTCTTCGTCTTCTTCATTCTTATTCTCCTTCATTCCCCCTCTTTCATCCTCCTCCTCCCTCCTCACCTCCAGGAGTTACCCGCGTGCGTTAGATGAGCCCCCATTCACACCTTAACTAACCACACGGGCTGCTGATGGTTATGGGCCCCGATGGGCCCCGATGGGCCCCGATGGGCCCGTGCCTGACTGAGAGTGATGCGGGACGAGGACGAGGCGACACGGCGTGACTCAGATTGGTAGCGGCGATTACAGAGGCCGATCATCTGCGCACCTGTCCGCCCCTTTCCTCTTCCCGAAGTCGTGTGTTTACCTTCTGATCACCCTCCGGCTCCGGCCCCCCGACCCCGAGGTAGAAACACCTTTAAAACTTCGGCGTCGTTCGTTAGTTTAAATTTCGAATTTGATCACTTTTGTCTTTTTCAAAAATCTTGATCTTTGTTTTTTACCTGTGAAGTACCTTAATTTTTTATTACTGTTTGTAAATTATTTATGAATTGTGTGTGTGTGTGTGTGTGTGTGTGCGTGTGTGTGTGTGTGTGTGTGTGTGTGTGTGCGTGTGTGTTGGGCCGCTGGCCGCTGCGGTGTTCTACCCGCCCTCCTCCCGGTTCCCACGCCGGACACACGACGGCCGGACGCCTCGAATTGATGACTTCCGATTATGGACTTTCGTTGGATGCCATTGTCCTTAGCCACCGCTTCGGTTATATGAGCGGCCAGGCACCAGGGCGAGGCCCTGTGCCAGCCTCCTACCGCCGCGCTGGAAACACCCCCGACCCTCTCCGCTGCGCAGTCTGCATGTCTGCATACGCGCACGGTTCGCACGTTCTGCCCTGACCTCGATTCACATTTTTCTCCCAACGGGGGCGAGAGAAAAAGTAAAGTCCTGCGGCCGGGTGACAAAATGTTCCCGCGAGTCCACTCAGCAGTGATCTACCGGCGCGATGCCTCGCTCTGCTCCGGACCGCCCATCCCCCTGCCCAGCACCGCGCCAACACACTGCCGTGCGCCTGTCCCCTAAAATAATAATAGTAATACCATAGTAGAAATAAATTTACAAAATTCCAGCGCTTCCACCTTTTTCTATGTCTTTTAATTCTCATCCGTCGTTCAGGGGCTGGTGTGCTCTCAAGTCGGTCATAGGGGGGGGGGGGGGGGGATGCGAGGGTGTCCAAAGCCTTCTTTTCCCCATCTTCTACCTTTCCTTAAAAAAAAATGTTTTTGCTTGTATCATTTATACGCGGAAGCCCAGATGACCAGCCCTATGTTGGACACTGTCACCTGTGCACCGACTGCGGTCTCGTCATGTTCGGTCCGCGCCGCAATTTGTGGCCCATAAATACACAACCCCCGGCCGCGGCCCCTGGGTGCCCCACGCAGAGCAGCTGGCCACCCGCGCCGTATATTTTACCCGAACAGTCACAATAACTACTTTCCACGTGCGTGTGTGTGTGTGTGTGTGTGTGTGTGTGTGTGTGTGTGCCTTATTCACAGCCCCGACTGCATATTCACGATTTTATTTCCTCCCATTTCGAGAGGACGAAGCAGCTCTCGATTACTTATTTGGTCGCGCTGGAGTTTTTCTGACGATCGTGGTGTTGTCCGGCCTGTAGCCGCGACGCGCGCCGGGCACGGCGCTACGTGTTGTGGCAGGCAGGGGCTGTCATTAATGAACCCTCACAGTCCTGTCGCCATGTCCGGGTATTGTGGTGTCAGTGCGCGCATGGTAATGCGGACACACACACACACACACACACACACACACACACTCACACAGGCGGCGTAAGTATGTTTGACTTATTGTCAAACCCCTCCTCCAATTCTCCCGAGCCGCGCGCGCTGCTTACATGATATTAAAATGCCATAAAATATGATACCTGCTCTTCCTATTCACTTGGATCAGATTGTCCCCTTGTCGCGCTCCCCCTGGGAGCTCTATGGACCTCCGGTGCAGTGCGTGGCCACGGCCTGGCCGCCCCCAAATAACAAACGGCCCCTTTACTTTTCCTCCGTTTCCCTGTACTGTTATCTCTGTAAAGAAGAGCGGCTCGCAGTGGCAGGACAGGCCGTAAAAGCCAATGGGCGCCCGGAGACGCGCCCGGCAGCCGGCTAGCGTCTCGCGCGTCGCGCCGTTTCGAATCATGTTCCCCGACGCCGGCTTTCGGCTTTCGGCTCGGCTTTGGGCGCGAAACGTTTAAATATTGCAGACCGGGCGCGGAACAGGTCCCGCCAGGCTCGTGCCGGCCCGGCTCATGCCGTGTGCCGCCGAGGGCCGGGCCAGGCACAAGCCCCCGGCATTGTGTGTCGCGGTCAACGCCTTGCGTCGTCGTGGGTTCGACTCCCGGTGACCTTTTTCATATTTTTTTTTAACCGGTGCTCCTGTGAGAATTTTAATTCGGGATCACAGCCTTGCTAATGATCGGCCTTATGCAGCCTAAGGGCTCGCCAAGGGCACGCGGACGCGCCCCGCCAGCCCAGCCCGGCCTGGCCTCCCCTAGGCCACCCTGATAGAATTATGGTCTCAAGATTGGCGCGCTCCCGCAGCATCCCGCAGCGCCCGGCAGCGCCCTCTGTCGCGCGCGAAAATTAATTTGGCCGCCCGGTTCAATAGAGTTTCTCGCGAAGTAAAATGAAAATATGGGCGAGGAACAGCGCAGCAAGGGGGGGGGGGGAGAGAAGTTTGGAGTTGTCATTTTTAATGAGGCTGGGCAGCGGAGCAGACGGGACGCTACTCAGCTGCTGGCGCTAAGTTCCCGACGCGGAGGGGTGTCCGGGAGGAGAGAGAGGGGGGGGGGGGTAGACGCCGGAGGGGCGGGCTAATTGCCACCTGCAGAAACACGTGTTCTGAATACTGTTGACGGGCTTGTTATCGCAGTGATTGTCCCGCCCGGAGGACGGCTGACCGACCCAGTCGGGGCGGAGCCGCGGGGAGCCGTGAGCCGTGCGGGGCCGGGGAGGTCCCGGAGCCGTCGTGGTAGGATCTGCTGTGTACGTGCCCAAACCCAGCGGCCCGGATAGACGACAGCCAACGAGGCTCCCGAACGGAAGTCGCAGAACAGAGCAGGAACACGCCTCACCATCACTGCCTGGCGGGGACGTAGAGCGGCTGGTTGCCGGTCGTGGCGGAGCAGAGCGCCACAGCAGCACGATCCAATTAAGATGCGGGGGTTATGATCGATTAGTCGATCGGATCCGCTGTCGCGTTACGTCGCGTCGCTCCTGATCAGACATGAGATCGGGTCGGGGGCTGCATGGCGCTGGCACTGCGGGGGCGGCCGGATCAGGACACAGCAGCATCAGGCCCGGGGGGGGGGGACTCGAACCCGTGCCGACGACAACGTCAGCCAGAGCAGCACAGCAGAACCTGCTCATCACCCCCCGCGGGTAAAACGCCCGTATAAGTGGTTTTAGCAGGCCCCAGGAATTCGACAAGTCGTAAAAATTGCGCCGTAACACCGGCTGCTTCTGCTGCTGCCGCTGCCGCTGCTGCTGCTGCTACTACTACTGCTGTTGCTGCTGCTGCCGCTGCCGCCGCCGATCAGCGGACGAGTGAGTGTTATGGTGAGTGGGATGAGAGCGGAGCACCGGAGCTGTGAGGTGAGATCCTCGCTGTGCGGCGGGGGAGGCCTCGGGCAGCGCTCCAGCGGCTCTGGCGGCTCGGGTGGCTCCAGCGGCTCCAGCGGCTCCAGCAGCTCCAGCGGCTCCGGCCGCTCCAGCGGCTCCAGCGGCTCCAGCGGCTCCAGCGGCTCCGGCGGCTCTGGCGGCTCTGGCGGCTCTGGCGGCTCTGGCGGCTCTGGCGGCTCTGGCGGCTCTGGCGGCTCTGGCGGCTCCAGCGGCTCCAGTGGCTCCAGCGGCTCCAGCGGCTCCAGCAGCTTCGGCGGCTCCAGCGGCTCCAGCGGCTCCAGCAGCTCCAGCGGCTCCAGCGGCTCCAGCGGCTCCGGCGGCTCCGGCGGCTCCGGCGGCTCCAGCGGCTCCAGCAGCTCCAGCGCTCCCGCCGGGGCTCCGACACGGCTGCCACTAGGCTGCCATCACCGGGCCGGACTGGTCTGGTCTGTCTGTGGCCGCCCGAGGCGCTCTCTTTGCGCCCAAAGCCCGCACCGCCGCATCGTCCGCTCAAAGCCTGGGGCTGCCTTGGTCAGCGCGGTCAAGAAAGTCGTGTGTGTGTGTGTGTGTGTGCGTGCGTGCGTGCGTGCGTGCGAGAGAGAGAGAGAGAGAGAGAGAGAGAGAGAGAGAGAGAGAGAGAGAGAGAGAGAGAGAGAGAGAGAGAGAGAGAGAGAGATAGCTGGGCATGAGAAACTTACGAGTCCCCCCTGAGGGACACCCTCGGGCGGGGGGCTTCTGCCGGCTTCTGCCCTCAGCCCCACCAAAGGGACCCTCCTCTCCGCGCCGAAGGTCCACTCTGGGAAGCAAAGGGTTTTACCGCAGCGTGGCGAGGAGGCCCCCGCCGCCCCCCGCCGCCCCCCGCTGGCCTCCGCCGCCCCCACCGGCCGCCGCTGCGCCCCGCCGCCCGCCGGCCCCGAGATGTATGCGGACGGTATGCCGCTATTGCGTCTCGACGGGAGGTCCGATGAGGAGGGGGCCGGCGGCGGGACGCGGCCGATGGAGCCAAAGGACCCCGGAGGCCGCGGACCCGACCGGAGTCAACCGGAGTCGCCCGGACCCGGCCGGACCTCCCATGCCGGAGGACAGGGTGGCCCCGGCGGTTACCATGTTCCCCGTTTTTCCGGCACCAGGACGTCAACGTCAGCACCATCATGTCGCCAAGATTTCCTCGGAGCGCTGCGTCAGTGTTTCACTGTTTCACCCGCGGCGGGGCGGGGGTCGGCGGGGCTCCGCTGCTCCGCTGCTTAGCTGCGGACTACTCGGCTGACGATAATGGCGTTTTAAAACGATTTATTATTGGCGAGGACAGAGTGATATTAATGACTGCGGGGCGGCGGTGGGGGCGGAGGGACACGCCACCTGTTACAGGCCGAGTGCCGCGGGCAGCGGCAGCGGCAGCGGCAGCGGCAGCGGCAGCGGCAGCGGCAGCTCATCGCCTCACAAAGTCGATCGAGGAGAAGTTATTGGGCAGTGCGGGCGGCAGCGGCAGGGGCAGGGCCGAGGCGACGGCTGTGATTCTCAATAGCGATTGGGACCGCGAACCCGCCACCGGCAGCTATAGCCCAGCCAGGGCCCGCCGGGCGGGGCAGGGCGGAACGGGACTGCTGCTGCCGCCACTGCTGCCGCCGCCACTCCTGCCGCCGCCACCGCCGCCACCGCCGCCATCGCTGCGATCCCATGGAGACGAGACGCACCTTTTGGAATTGCGGTGTTGCGTCTCTTCACCCCACAAAAGCCGCGACCAGCCAGCCAGCCAACCAGCCGGCCAGCCATCCGGCCAGCCAGCCAGCCAGCCAGCCAGCCAGCCAGCCAGCCAGCCAGCCAGCCAGCCAGCCAGCCGCCCCTCTGTGTAACGACCTTTCCCCTCCCCTTCCAAAGCGGCGCCATTCACTAACTTTCCACTCCCTTTGTAGTAAATAGCGGCGCCATTCACTAACTTTCCACTCCCTTTGTAGTAAATCACCCCACAAAGCCGCGACCAGCCAGCCAGCCAACCAGCCGGCCAGCCATGAATAGCTTGTAAAACTCGAGCTTCCATATTAACGGTTTGATTAACTGGAGACTCTATCGTTTCCGTGCTCAGCGACGCGTTACTTTGCGATGAGTCTCCAACCAAGTCGAATAAAAAGCTTCCCTTCCCCTCCCCTCGCCCTCTTGCCGTCTCCATTCGCGTGCCAACTTCCCAGCCGCGGCGGCTTCGGCTTCGCGGGCCGACCGCGCGGACGACGTTTACTGCGGGAGACCCTCAGGGAGTCTCAGGAGTCTCAGGAGTCTCAGCAGGTGGGGGTGGGGGTGGGGATATGCAAATCGATGTCTCGCGCCGAGTGAAACCGCACCCGTTCTGGGGTTGCGCGGGCGGCACGGGCGGAGCGGGGGAGCGGCCATGTCTAGGCGGCGGCGGTTTATGACAAATTCAATCTCCGCCAAGACACTCTTGAGCAGGCGATAGGTGACAGCCAATGCCGGTGCAGCGGCGGGCTGCGGGGGGGGGGGGGGGGGGGGGCAGGGCGGGGGGCGCTGGCGACGACAACTTTCCGGCAAACGGACGGGGTTGCTGGTGTCACTGGCACCTCTGGTGGCGCGGTGGTGGTGGGGCGGCTAAAGAAAACACCCCTGGCCACCGCCCCCCCCTTCCCCTGGCCGCCCCCCTACTCCCCCTGGCCACCACCCCCGGCCGCCGCGCTGTTGTTGGCTCAGGAAGGTGAGCAAAGGGTGGGCGAGAGGAGAGAGGGAGCGATCAAGTGAGGGGATAAGAAGACGAGAGTTTAGCGCGCCAACTTTGGCTATTAATCCCAACTGTTTGGGACAAGGATTTGATCCCGTGCCAGACATCACCGCACCTCTGCGGCTGCAGCTGCTGCAGCTGCGCTAGCGCTGGTCCCGGTAGGCTTCGGCACGCGGCGTGGCCGCCACGGTCCTGGTCTGTGACTGTGCCCCCCTCGAGGTCTGTCTCTACTTCTTCCTCTTCGCCGTCTTCTTCCTGCTCGGAAAATGGAAAACGAGCTCTGTCGTTGAGCACCGCGCCAGCCTCAGGTGGCAGCGGGGCCTGCCCTGCCCGAGGGGGCTGTCCGAGGAACGGGAAGGGGGGAGGGGGGTCGTTACATTCACTTTCCGCACCGCCTATTCCTCCTCTGACCCCCTCCCCCCCCCCTCCCCAACCCCCCGGTCTCTTTCCTCGAGTTGAGCGCGCGCGCGGAGCTACAAGAAAACTAATTGTGTTTCAAATTCTTGCCACTTAGGATAGAAGAAAACTTTGATATGGAGCCACTGGGGAGCCCGGGGCGGGGAGGGAAGGGAAGGGGTGTCGGAGTTGGCGGGGACTTGCAGAGAGAGAGAGAGAGAGAGAGAGAGAGAGAGAGAGAGAGAGAGAGAGAGAGAGAGAGAGAGAGAGAGAGAGAGGGGGGGGGGGCGAGGGGGACGGAGACACAGAGAGATTTTTTTCCCCCTCCTTTACTTTCAACTTTCGCGGGAGGTCGCGTCGCGTCATAGCAGCACCCTTCCATAAAACGGTTGCGGAGGCCCTCCGCAACGAGGGGGAAAATGTTTTATTTTCCTCCTCCATAAATCAGTGCTGGTTTCCCGCGCCCCTCGGCTCCCCGCCTCCTCAGCGCCGGAGGAGCGCTGCCGGCCGACATTCCTAGAGCCGTATACGCGACGCCCACACACCACCCGGCCACTCGGCCGCGGCATCAGGTGGATGGAATGCGTAATGAAACGTAATGGCATTCAAATCCTACACGCCGCGCCACTCTCTTGGCGACCCAATAACGTATCGGCGCCGTTCTTATGGCGGTGCGCGGTCCTCGTCGCACCCGCGGCCGCGACCCTGCAGGAGCGAGTGAGAGGGACGGAGGGCTATCGGGGAGAGGAGTGATTCATCTCCACGGACACACAGCCCCGGGGCCCGGGGCGGGCGGGGCGTGGCGGACCCCACAGTGTGAGTGCAGCCCGCGGCAGTAATGACGACTCGTTAGCCGGTGTGGCTCGGCCCGGCCGCCTTACTCATCGCGCCTCCCACGCCTCCGGAATACGGCCCGGGACCCCCCCCCGGGACCCCTGAAGCTGTCTCCTGATCGAACTATCACCTCACCCCGACTCCCAACAACGCTTTGCAGAGGGGAAAGGTGTCGTGTAAAGTCCGCCCGTTCTAGACCCCCCCCCCTTTTCCCTTGGCCTCTCTCGTCTATCTGGCCCTTTTTCTTCCGAATCGTGGGCCCTATATTTTCGGCTTTACGCGTAAAGGATTAGCGTGAGCCTTACTGATAGCGCGGACCAGCACCCATCTCGGCCTGTGTGCGGCTTTCAAGGTGGCAGGAGAGAGAAAAGGAGAGAGAGAGGGAGAGAGAGAGAGAGAGAGAGAGAGAGAGAGAGAGAGAGAGAGAGAGAGAGAGAGAGAGAGAGAGAGGGGGGGGGGGGGGGGGGTCAGAGCGCCCTGCGTCGTATGCGGCGCCTGGCGTGGCGCGGCTATGTGGGCCACCGTATCCGCCCCCAGTACGTACAAAAGATTACGATATGAATTGCGTTTTAGTTAAGACATGAAAGCCGATTAGGGCCTGAATATTTTGTACGTGAATATTAAATCGCTGTTCTTTTTCGTCGGCCGCTGCCGGTTGGCGTGCCTCTAGACGTGCTGCGGCGCGCGGCAGTGGAACACCCAGCAAAACACTCTCATCGACCGAATTCCCACACTAAAACTTGTTCTAGGTCTTGAGCCCCGTCACACATACAGTCCTTGTTGTGACTGTGGCCGGCTACTCTGTCCCGGGTTCGAGTCCCAGCCGGACACAGCGGCAGGTTACAGCGGGGCAGCGGCAGCAGCGGCAGCAGTGGCAGCAGTGGCAGCGGCAGCGGCAGTTCATTACATGCGGACGGGACGTGACTAATTGGCCGACGTGTGCCATGCGCTTGCGCACGCTTCCATCCACAACACACAGCCAGAAGATCCCCCCCAAATCCTGACAAGTTGACCGGGAATTTCAACGAGTGCTTTTCGTAAAATTTGGAAATTCAAATTTTCGTAAAATCGTGTTCCTTCATCTACGACCACTTTTCCAAAAAAATCGCGCACGGAAACAAAAAACAAAAAAACAAACAAAAAAAAACAAGATCGTCCATTTATCGAATCCACTTTATAGTAGTGATCATCATTCAATGCACTTTTTTAGGATCACAAACATACAAACGTGCTAATATACCGATAATCGACCAATATATCGACTCGACAAGTGTTGACACTAAAACGAATGTTAAACCATCATCAGAGTTTAAATCATGATGATCATCATTGTTCATTTACAGTGCCCTCCGAATGTGTAACTTGGACTCCAGTGAGGACGCCACGACCGTCTGCCGGATCCGGCTTTAGGGGGCTGGCGGCGCCCGAGGGTTGGTGCGCATGGGATTTTAAACCGTCGAGCGAGAGAGAGATGAGAGACAGAACCGGAGAGAGAAAGGGGGAGCTTGGGGGAGAGGGGGCGGGGAGTTTGGAGAGACAGAGAGAAAAGAATCGGCTGCTGACCATCGATCATCCTGCAAACGCAAGCAGCAAATCCATAAATTAGAATAAGCGCTCGTAAAGGCCGTGGCGCGCGCCGTACGATGCTGCTCCACGCCGCCGACCTCGTACATAATTTAAAGCCGGCCCCTACAAAAAAAGAGGGTGAAGCGAGCAGCGTGCCGCTCGCCGTCGTTGTGTTATTCCCCATGCCGGCGAGGGACTTTCCTCCCTGGCCCTCTCCAAGGCCCTCTCCCTCCACGGCTCTCTCCAAGACTCTCTCTAAGGCCCCCTCCAAGGTTTTTGGGAAGCCGTCGGCAGCCGACCGCCTGCAGGGTAGGCCATCCCGCCGGGCCGGCACGCCCGGGGGTTGCCTATCCGGCCGCGGTACGGCGGTCTGTCATGGCGGTCCGTCCGCCTGTACGCTGAGTTCGGAGTGCCTGTGTTCGGGGCGGCCGTATTTCATTCCTCATCGCGGCCATCAGGCCCTCATCACTGCCCAGGTAATGAGAGTGTGCCGCTGCCAGGTCAGTGTGGCGTATGGCCGTGCACTCTACAGCATGCAGTGATTAGCCGTGATTAGTCCCTCCCCTCCCAGCCGGCACGGCCCGGCATGGCTCGGCATAGCCCAGCATTACATATGCGCGGCCGGCTGAGTGCATGTGTGCAGTTACAGGAAAAAGGACATACTACACGTGTGTGTTCCCCTCCTCCGTGGGAGCTGGCATACTGAGGCCCGGGGGGTGAGAGTGAGAGAGGGAAGGGGGGGAGGGAAGAGGGGGGGGGGCGTTGACTCGGGCCGGGTCGCCCACGTACAAGGTGAAGGCAAGGCCCCGCGCGCATGGCACGGCCCTCCGTGTCGGCTATGTCCTGTCGGTGTGCGTAGGTGTGATCGGGGCGGGGCGGGGCGTCCTGTGTGTTCGTGTGCACCGTCACCGTCTCGACACCTCTCTCTCTCTCTCTCTCTCTCTCTCTCTCTCTCTCTCTCTCTCTCTCTCTCTGTCTCTCTCTCTGTCTCTCTCTCTCTCTCTCTCTCTCTCTCTCTCTCTCTCTCTCTCTCTCTCTCTCTCTCTCTGTCTCTCTCTCTCTCTCTCTCTCTCTCTCTCTCTCTCTCTCTCTCTCTCTCTCTCTCTCTCTCTCTCTCTCTCTCTCTCAGACAGACGTCCTATTAGTCCCCAATAGCCGTCGCCATCACTGCATCCATCCCATCAAACCTCTTCTCCTCCACTCATATCTCCGCCACAAGACGTCGTTCACTTTCATTTTTTCCCCCCATTCGTGTCTTACGAATGTATCCCACTCCTTGCGCAACCCGGGATGGATCCTCATCCATGTCGATTTTCTTTTTATGCCGATCCGATATGTCAGTTTGATCAAAAGATCATGCGTTGCACTGCGGGGATCTTTTGGAGGGGGCGGAATCCGGCGTGCGCAGATGGTATGCAAGCCTCAGGCCCCGCCGGGCCACGCCCCGAAATGATGAGAAGTTTGGGGAACGCCGTGTGATAACAACAGCCAGGGCAACTCATGTGTGGACCACCGGGGCAACATCAGTGATGCGTGGATTCTGGGGATTACACGCCTCCTGTGTGCGGCTCCCACGTACAGCTCGGCTGCCTGCGTTCCCATACACTGTTCCAGAATCATCAAATCAAGTCGAGATGAACAAAGTTTGGTCGAATCTTTGACTGAATCGTGGTCGAAACGACCGGTTTCTGGTCAAATGTAACGGAAACTGTCATCGTCCCTATTTTTTTCGTAGTTAATTTAACTATTAAAAAAGTATTTTGCACGTAAACAAGGCAACTGGTAACATCAGAAAGCTGAAAATTGGCCTTTGTTTCTTTTTCTCTTGAATTCTTATCTTTTCTTTTTAGCTTCTAAGATATTTTGACTCTTTTTGTCTCAGGTATGTATCTAGTACAGTACGAAAATCGTGCATTGTATTTATTATGATCGCACCAGTTTCGAAACTTAAGTTGCGTTGATGATCTTGGAGTATAAAAATGAAAGATTGATGTCCCATCGTCTCGACTACAAATCTGTTTTTAGAGTGTAGGCATGCCTTGGGCGAGCTGTGCTCCTCGGCCGTGAGGCGAGACCCTGAGGCCCCGAGGCCCCGAGGCCCCGAGGCCCCGAGAGCCCCGGGCTTCTCATGCCGCCCCCGCGCCGCGTTGCGCGCATTCGCAGCTGCAGAGATATAATTCTCATACCACACCGCGGTATGTGAGCGGAGCGGGTACGGCAGGGAAGCTTTGATATGGGTCCGCATACCGGGATCTGCTGCCGTCTGTTTTTGTTGCCATTCCACGTAATTCCGCACATCAAGACCCTGATTTAGCCAGCGACATAAGCACCATAGGTGAAAACGAGACGAATGAGAAAACCACGAAAAACAAATGGTCGAACTGCAAAAGTAAGAGTCGATAGAATGACTACCGTTTCACTAAACGGCGGAGGCAGCAGTTGTTGTTGACCGCGCGGGCAATTTAAACGGGGTCAGGTGAGGGGGGGGGGGAGGGGAGGGGAGCTCATATAAAGGAGAGGCTCGGGTTTCAAGGGGATGCCGACGGGAGGAGACGAGCGGTACCACGTGCAGCGTACTTGCGGTGTACCCTGGGAACAACTCCTGGAGCATCGCAGCGCTATGCGGAGGAGTGGAAACGGCAAGTGTATCTTCGTGTAACTTCCCAAAACGGCACTGTTGCCGCCTTGCGAATCTTCCTCTCCACTTCCGGTTTACGCTTCTCCGAAGTATCCCTCGGAATATCCTACGGAGGCGTCGAGGCCAGATAATGTTTTGCTGGGTCGTTATGCTGGCTGCGCGCGTGATCGGCCCAGTTGTAGTAGTGTTCCCCAGAGCGACCCCCGCCGGGGGCGACCCGGGGCGTCCGGCCGGCCCACGGACCCAAGTGCGTGTGTGCGTGCGTGCGTGCGTGCGTGCGTGCGTGCATGCGTACGCTTTACGGCCGCGAGAAACAAACGGGAATAATATCTGAGGCAGTCACACTTTCAGGTGATGTGTATGCATGCATTCTCATATATATCGCCGCCTTGGATTTATCGTCACTGCCGTACGTGTGTGTGTGTGTGTGTGTGTGTGTTCATTTGTGGGGCTGGTGGGCCGTTCGCTCCGGCCTATACTCGCTCTGTGCAGCGGGCCGCGTTGGTCCAGATGGCAGGAGCCACATAGCCCGCAGGACTCGCAGAGTGGACGCCGCCGGAGACACGAGGCACCGCCTGCCTATCATGACTAGCCCAGTTTTACGGGATCGACCCTCCGGGCGCCGGGGCAGCCGGACGTGCAGCCCCGCCTCGTCCGGTCCTATTCCAGATAAAGGTGTCGTCCTGGCGCGTGTTTCCCGTCGAACCCACATCGGGTAGAAAATGCGTCACTTTCCCAATGCCATGACGGCGGTGGCCTCCAAGGCTCCACGATGACCCTCGCCGGCCTCCACGCCGGCCTCGACTCCACGCCCCATCGCCCACGCCTCTCACCTCGCGGACAGCCGGGTACGTCGCCGCCCCGTCGCCTTACTTCTATTATCGATCTCTCCAGCAGCTGTCATCAGGAGGAGAAAAGGAGGTAAAAGTGACGGAAATCCGAGGCGGCGGCGGCGGCGGCGGCGGCAGCTGTGTGGTTATTATTTGATCGATTCGCCTCCTTTGTGAGCGGGCGGGAAACGCGACGACCGGTCCTTTCTCACGTGAAAGATGAAGGACGCGTCTCTGTCCACACACACACACACACACACACACACACACACACACTCCGGAGCCTCCAGTGCGGCAGGGCGGGGCTGGGTGATGATGCACCGCGCGCTAACTCCGATTGCGATGCGCTATTCATTCGGTCTCCCGCCCTTCCTCCGCGCATGATCGCTCATTGCCGGGGTATTATGCTATTTGCATACAGACTGCAGGGCAGGCCGGCGCTGTGCGGCGTGCAGCCGCAGACGGGACCATTTCCACATTTGTTCCACCGTCGCGGCACCGCCGCCATGCGCAGGGCCTCCGCTGGGAGGGCGGGGCACCCCCAATCTTTTCCGTTGTTTTCTTTTTATTTTATTATTCCTTTACCACCGCGGGCACGATACAGCGCGACGAGTATGCCCTGGAGCATTAGGCCGAGGACAAGTCAGTCGGGCTGGGGGCCGGCGGGGGGCCGGCGGGGGGGCGGGGGCCGGGGGGGGGCCGGCACACGCAGAGCAGCCCGCGATTATTATTAAAATCTCCGAGAAAAGCCGCTGAATATTCAATTACGCCCTGTAATTTGGAGGTGCCCCCCCCTTCCCCCTCCTTCCTAACTCCTCCGCCAACCTCCCGCCTCTGCTCTGACTTTGGGGGACGACGCTCTGCAGGACAAGACGGCGTGGCGTGTGAGGCAGGCCAGGACATTGGAGACCGGAGGGGGGGGGGGGGTATAACGCCGGCATTATGCGTGTCGAGGGCGCATATACACCGCCTCCTGGTAATTGTCGCACTATTACACACACACACACACACACACACACACACACACTCCACGCGGCTGCTGGCATCTGCACCGCGCCCAGACGGCCCGCAGGAGAAGCGAAACGCAAACGCCGTTAGCAACACGACGCGCCCGGTGGGTAGGCAACCTCATCGACAGCGCACCGCACACGGATGTTGTGTGTGCTGGCCTACCCTGCTAGTGAAAACAGGAACTCTCCACAGCACAATTTATATTCGAAAAAATATGCTCACCGCATAAAGTCGCAAATTAGCGTAAAAATTGTAATAACGGTTTCGACTAAATTTCAGTCTGCATGATTGAGTTTTGGTCAAATGAACGAGAATCTGCAGTCATTTTGATTTTTTCTGTGATATTCTTTTTAAAAACAGTAACGTCAGTCCTATTGTTGAGCTCCGTGACACTCTTCACCTCGCTACTACTGCAGTCTGATTTACGCCGCGCCGGGCACGTGGCTGTGCTGCTGCTGCCGCTGCTGCTGCTGCCGCTGCTGCCGCTGCTGCTGCTGCTGCCGCTGCTGCTGCTCGCGCTGCTGCTGCTGCCGCTGCTGCTGCTGCTGCTTCTGCTGCCACTGCTGCCGCTGCTGCCGCTGCTGATGCTGCTGCCGGTGTGGCCGGACCGGCACCGGCCGACAGCCGGCCGTAAAGCAGTCGGTACCGAGGTATCAGCTCGGCGCCGCCTGCGATCGCCTGCCAGCGTGTGCCAGCATGTGTCAGCGCGTGCCCGTGACGCCGGTGTCTGATGCCTTTTCGCTCCGCTACAAACTACAAACTAACCCGCAGTAAAAGAATACAAAATTAAAAACGAAATAAAAAACCAGACACAAACTGTATATATTGTGAAGATTCCGAGGTGGAAGAGTGTTAGCGGAGACGGAGCTGCCATCAGCCGCTCGCCGCGGGTGCCAACATGCCGGGCGAATTCCTACAATATTAAGTCCGCAGAGACAGTATTCGAACCCGCCGATCCCTAAAGCAGAAGAGCACAGTGTGTGTGTGTGTGTGTGTGTTTGGGGGGGGGGGGACGAACGAGCCCTCTGCGCCGCCGCTTCCCCCCTCCCTCCCTCCTGCGCTCCTCTTCCCGCCCCTCCCTCACGTAAGGAGGTGATGGTTATTGCGTGAGGAGGCCACTGCTGTCTCTGATTGGCTGTGCGGACTACTGCCCGACCAACGCCATGCTGGAATGGGGAGGGGGGGGGGGGATAATCTGATACGAGTCTGAGAGGGTAGAAAAAACAACAACAACAAAAAAAGCAAACAAAACGTGCTGTACGTGACGCGCTGCGCTCCTTCAGCAGCCCCAACAGTAGTAAGGTCACAGTAACGCATCTGCAAGCACACAGGACGACCTTGTGTGCCGCGGCGCTCTGACGATACGTACTCCTGCTGCGCTGCACTCGTCACCGTCCCTCTCCGGGGGAGGAGGGGGGAGGGGGAGGGTGGGGGGCGATAAATCGTTTGGCATACACACACACAGTAGCCTCGAGGATTTACGGCCACCATTCAACAAGTATGCCGCTTTATAGCCAATAAAAACATTTTCAACCGGAGCAGCAGCAGCAGCAGCAGCAGCAGCGGCGGCGGCAGCAGCAGCGGCAGAGAGGACGCGGCGACGAAACGACGGACAACGCGCAAGACGCCAGCAGAAGGCCGGGCAGCCAGCCGAGTCGGCGGAGCCAGGCGAAGCCAGGCGAAGCCAGCGCGCGACGAAGCGTGAATCATTCCTCCGCGCCACCACCCGGTGACCTCCCACCCTCACTCCACACTCCCCCCTCCCCTCCCCCACCTCTCCCCCACCCCTCCCCACCCCTCACCCACCCCATCCGCCGCTCCAACTAGTTCGCCCAAAGTTGGTTGGCGGCCCTTCGCGGATGCCGCCGGTGCGCGCGTATGTGTTTTGCATGATCTCGTCAAGCGGCAGGCAGTTGGCAGTACCGCACTGTGCGTACGTACGGCGTACGGGGCAGGGGCAGGTAGGAGCTGCCGCCGCTATGCCGCTGCTGCCGCACACACTTGGTGGTCTGGCCTAGGCCCATTCTTTTCTGTCGGCATTGTTCAGCCCCCCCCCCCCTCCTACTCGCGCACAGCCTCTTTGCCGCGTGCCGCGCGCTTTTCAGGGCGGAGACGTGCAATCAGGTGTGTGATTCTGTTTTCTACAAAACGCGCGCCCAACTCCAGTCCCTCCCTCCCTCCCTCCATCCCTCCTCCACACTTGCTCTTTTCCCCTGCTCCGAACCCTCTCACGCCTGTTGTGTGCCCAGCCTCCTGTGCCTCCGGTTCGGTTCTTCCGTTGCTCGCCCCGCCCCGCCCCGCCCCGTCCGGCCGTCACCTATATTCTAGCAATAAGCACGCAGAGCCCGTGCCTCCCGAGCCGTACCCCCCCCCCACCTGGAAAATAGCAAAGTTATTCGCCGTTTGTTTTCTCTACAAGAGGAGGGTATGGAGACAGCGAAGCAGGGACTTCCCTGACCGATGAGCTGATGAAAGCGTTCTGTCCTCGCAGTGTTTGTAAAACGACAGACGGTGATGAGGAAATTGGCGGACAGAGAGAGAGAGAGAGAGAGAGAGAGAGAGAGAGAGAGAGAGAGAGAGAGAGAGAGAGAGAGAGAGAGAGAGAGAGAGAGAGAGAAGGCGATAGCATATGACTGCGGCGCCGGATGGATATGCGTGCCGTCCAACACAGTATGTCCCCTTGCCCTTTCCGTTTTCCGCCTATGACCCTCTCCACCCCCGCCGGTTCGCAAATCTGGAACTTGGCGAGAACGTGTATCGGAATTGATTACATTTGTGGCCCGCGTGGGAAGGGGGGGGGGGGTAACGGTCTGTTGGAGAGGGGGGGGGGAAGCGTTGAGCACGATTCACATTCACAGCAAATCCACGCTAATGCGCAAGGAATCGGAACGTACGATCGGCACGTGGCCTACCTTCAGGCGCATGTAATATTCATGTCGAAGACGTTATGCTTGGCGTCGACTCAGGGGGAGGGGGAGGGGGAGGGTCCTTGGAGAGGGGGCTCCCAACATTTCGCGCCGAAGGGCGATATTGCATCGGAACGCTAAAAGATGACTTACTCTGACTGGCTGAGTGCGAGAGAGATGCATATGAGAGAGAGAGAGATGATGAGAGGGCATCTCTTTCGCACACGCATAGAACGATTTCATGCCCAATGATTGTGTGCGAGCTCGTTGTACTTAATCATATGGTAATCACGTACAAATTTAAACGGCGCAAACGCGTTACTCATGCGTCATATAATCTTTGGTGATTATGTATACAGGACAGGTGATCGTGTACACGCCAAGAGGGTTGGCGGCCGTTGGGGTGCTCCGCCGCTCCGCTCCTCAGATGGCTGGCCCAGTGATCCATCGCACCCCCCAGCCTCCTCCTCCTCCCCCCCCCCCTCTCCTCTCGGACCAGCTCTTTAATTAATGCTATCCCGCCGGAGATAAGCAGCGCGTTCCAAGGCTGACCTGGCGTGCCGTAGGCCGCGGCGTCCCCAGCGCTGTGCGCACCCCGCACCCTGTGGGGGGTGTCCGGCAGGGGAGCGGGAGCCCGGAGCCGGAGCCAGAGCCGGAGCCGGAGCCCGGAGCCGGAGCCGGAGCCCGGAGCTCGGAGCCGGAGCCGGAGCTCGGAGCTTTGAGCCGGAGCCGGAGCTCGGAGCTTTGAGCCGGAGCCGGAGCCCGGAGCTCGGAGCTTTGAGCCTGAGCCGGAGCCCGGAGCTCGGAGCTTTGAGCCGGAGCCGGAGCCCGGAGCCGGAGCCGGAGCCCGGAGCTAGCGGCGTGCACAGGGTCTGCGTCCGATCGGCCGGAGTGAGACGGAATCGGACTGCACGGCGGGCGAGCGAAAGAGACAGAAAGGGGGGCGATTTGTTACCTTTCGCCCCCCCCCCCTTTCTGTCTCTCTCGCTGGTATCCGGGGTGTTATTCACTGGGCTGTGCGGTGCCTTCGAGAAACGGTACGTCCGGTTTCTCGTGGCCGTGTACGCTCGGTCTACTTCCTGCGTGTGCCGTCATGACAGGGGACTGCACTTTCAGCTGCCTGTGTCCACCCTGTCTCAGAGGTCCAAGTTTGGAGACACGTCGACTCGCCACTTCCCTTTCTCAAACTCCACGCCTCTCGTTCTCCGCGGATGTACCCACTCTTCGCGAGAACGGGACCTCTTTAGCCAAAAGTATTGCGAGGCGAGAGCGTCTGTCGTCTGCTGCTGCTGCTGCTGCTGCTGCTGCTGCTACCAGGTCGCCGTCACTCACAGCACAGCGGACCGCCCGGCCTCGAATATTGAGTTCTACTTTTGGAACTACATCGCTCCGCTCCCAGGGATCCGCGCCGGCGGTTGGGCACGACGGAAAAGAAACCCAAAGAGGAACCCGTTTTGTTTCTGCTGCCATTTTCGCCGCACAGTGAACACGGATTTTTCTTCCCCAAACCGCAGCGAACGAGAGAACGCCTGCGAGACGCGGGGTAGGCCAGCCCGCACGACACCCGTGCGCGCGGCTGTAGCGGCTGCCTACCCCGCAGGCCGCAGGCGCCGTCCCGTGTCCGGGGCAGGGACAGTCTGCCGACGCGGGCTGACGCCGGCCTCCCCCCCGTCATGTCACTCGCGGCGCATTTATCTCCGCCATCAGACACGAGCCTAATTCACCTCCCCAAGACGCCGTCGCCGCACCCCTTTCCCCCGCCCCGCCCATGATGAGTTATTGCGGCAAAGTTTTGATATCGTTTATCTTTATTTCCCCCGAGGCTTGCACAAAAGTGCGCCGTAGGTCCGAGAGCAGCGCGGCGCGGCGCGAGAGAAGAAAATGTATAAAAACGTTCGTACTTTAATTTGCTTGTCCGCTGGTTGTAGCCGCTCACCCCTTCGCCTCCGTCCCCTGCAGATGACGACGGTGTCTCACGATTCCTCCCCCCCCCTCCCCCTCGTGAGTTCAGGGGCGGGATTTATTATGATGGAAGAAAGCTCAATTATTCAATGATCCCCCAAACCAGTTAGGAACGGACAAACGCGGGGGAAGAGTGCTTGCAGTGGGCGGGGAATTGGGCAGCGGCAGCAGCAGCAGCAGCACAGCAGAGGCGTGGCATTTCGCTTTTCGGCCGATTCATATTTTATAGGCGACGAACAGCCCCCCAGTACGGCTACCTAGGCTGTACCCCGCCTCCCTGACGGAGTGGTCCGACTAGACCCCCGGCCCCGTTGTTCCGAGAGATGCGTTCTTAGGCCGCCGTGCCACTTGGCGCGCGGATATTATTGGCCGCTAAGGGTATCTCCCGTCTCTGTTTCTCCCCGTCGGAGGGAGGAAGAGGGCAGAGCCGGCGGGCGCGGCCCCGGGCACGGCCTGTGGGCACGGCCCACGCCAGCACGCAGCCGCCGCACCGAGTTATGCGCCCCCCATTATTCCGCTTATGTTGAGGAAAGTTTGCAATGTATCAAATTGCGGGAGAGGGGGCCGCTACTGGTGCCGGCGGTAGCGCGTGCGGGAAAGAGCGAGACAGAGAGAGAGAGAGGGGTAGAGAGGGAAAGCGGGAGAGAGGGAGAGAGGGAGAGAGAGAGAGAGAGAGAGAGAGAGAGAGAGAGAGAGAGAGAGAGAGAGAGAGAGAGAGAGAGAGAGAGAGAGAGAGAGAGAGAGAGAGAGAGAGAGAGAGAAGTTGAGGTGGGGGTATAGGGGTGGGAGAGGGTCCGAGGGCCGAGGGCGGCCCAAACCCGGCTCCGCTCCGCGCCCGGGGTGCTGGGCTGCTGGGGACCTTAGGCCCGGCCATCAAATCAATTATTCGTGCAGCCATAATGCAGCCGTGCTGTTTATATCGGCGGCGGGTCTGTGACCGGATGCGGAGGGGGAGGAGGCGGCGGCGGCCCGGAAGGGAAGAGCACACGGCAACCGGAAGTGCTTGCGGCCGCCCCAGCAGCAGCAGAGTACGGGCCGCGTCCTGGAGTCGCAGCGAGGCGCAGTCCCTCTTATCTGCGTCCGCCCCCAGCGCCGCCCCCAGCGCCGCCCCCAGCGCCGCCCCCAGCGCCGGCCCCGGGAGTCCGGCCGGCCTGCCAGAGTGGACCCGACGGGACGGGCCGCTGGGTCGGAATGGGACGTGCGGAATGGCACAGTTTGCCATTGGCATGGGTATTAATTTATGGTAAACTAGTTGGGCCGGCCGGAGAGAGAGAGAGAGGAGAGAGAGAGAGAGAGAGAGAGAGAGAGAGAGAGAGAGAGAGAGAGAGAGAGAGAGAGAGAGAGAGAGAGAGTTTTCGCGATAAAATAACAGCGGCGGAGAGGGGGGGGGGATGCGGAGTAGCTCAGCTAGGATAGCGCGGCGCAGCGCGGCGGGGCGCGAGGAATGTAGATGATTTCGAAATAATGGGTCGGAAGCTGGGCTGCGGGGAGACCAGTGGAGTCCTTGTGGCGCTGCACGGCGGTGCGCGTTGGTGCTGCGCTGCAGTAGCTTTACCGCGGGGGCGTCTCTCTCTCAGACACTGGTGCGTGAGGTGTGTGAGGTTAGGTGCACGGCCTGTACCGAGGCCTGGGGGCCTCACCTCTCGCACGCACGTACGCCTGCACGCCACCCCCCGCTAGGCTGCTGGACGGGCCTGGCAGGGCGGCCCTGGCGGGGTGGGGGCTGGGCGTTGACACTCAGGCTGAGCAGGGGGGGGGGGGGGTGTTGAGTAGGGTTGCTGTGTGCCAAATAGTTGCCCCGTCCCGAGCCCGCGTCCTGAGAAATGTGGTCTGTCGTGGGGTGGCGGACCGGCGGACCGGACCACCCGACCCCGGCCCGGCCCACCAACTTGGCGGGCGGCGTACCCTCCTTGTATCGGTCCGTCTGCCCTCTGCGGACGGTGCGGCACGGGCGGGTGGCCGCTAACAACTGGGAGCTGCCCGCATCTAATGCGGCTCTCAGAGTACTACTTCCGCTCCGACCGCGATGCGGTTTTTGCTGCGCATCGCGAGGCAGCAGTCGGTGTTGCGGCGACCCCCCAGCCGGCCGGAACGCCTTTCTTGCTCCGTCGCATCTGCTCGCCTCGCCCCCCGCAGCGCGCCGGTGCCCTCCGAATACCTCCACGACGATGACCTCTCTGTCTCCCTCTCCCGCCTCCTTCTGCTCCCACAGCCAGCTGCATAGCGCCCACACTGAGAGAGAGAGAGAGAGAGAGAGAGAGAGAGAGAGAGAGAGAGAGAGAGAGAGAGAGAGAGAGAGAGAGAGAGGAGGAGGAAGAGGTTCGCAAGTTCGCAACTGCGAGGGGCGAAAAAATCTCCTTGTTATGTAAAGCTTGTGAAACTCCCTCTGAAACGCAGATCCGCGAATTATTTCACTGTAAGTTATGGGCGACCATAACTCAGGCGGGAGTGCTCCGGGTGAGGGGCTGGCTGGGGGGGGGGGGGGGGCTGTGTGTGATGCGCCCGGCGGGGGTGTGGTGTTCGTCGGTCCGCCGGGGCGACGACTCCAGACGAATGCGGCCGTCGGCACGTATCTGTGCGGAAGTGGGCAGGTTACGAGTTTATCTTATCATTTTTGGTCCGATTTCGGGTTTGCGCTGGGGGTCTGGTTGGAATCCCTTAGTGTTTTCCTCAGCGCGGTGCCGCCGGCTGGAGGCTTATTAAGGGCGTTTGCCACCAGATGGCGCCGCCAGCACACACACCAGAGCCTTTGCCGGGGTAACCTACTCGCAGGGCGCACTGGACCCACAGGATGCTGCCCTCACCATTATTACCCCGCCGACATTTTTGGCCGCCCGGTGCCCCCACGCGGGACTTGGCAAAAAACTGGCGGCCCCCGCTGCGGCGGTACCACGCTCAATTCTAGCCGGCCAGTCAGCCAACCAACCCGAACCCCACCGACCCAACTCATCGCAGAGCGACCACTGCTGCGGTCAGGACGCCCTGCGCCCCGCCCTGCTCCCTACCGCCGTGAGACTTAGCGCCGGGCCGGGCACACGGGCAAATACAGCGCAGAAGACCCGGTCCCGATACAAAAATAAAATAATTAAGGGTCTGTTGGGCAGCCCTGTCTGTGCCGAGGTCACGAGAGAGCCCCGACAGGATTTGAACTCCCGCGATTATATCAGTATTATACTATAAACAGTATACAGGGTTGGGGACGAGTCGGTACCCTTCTGCGGAGAGCCACGGGAGCTGCGGCGCCGCTGCCCTCTGGCTGCGTGTCCGTGTTCCGGCGGCCGGGTCTGTGCGGGTGCGGTCGGTCGGCCCCGCCGACATGGAGTGCGGTGTGCAGAGGGTGGGTGGGGGCCGCCCCGCCCGGCCCGGCCGCCCCCCGCTGAGGGTCGACGCCAACCAACGCTTCGTCGCCCCCGCTGGCGCTGTTGCTGCAGCGCTATTTCCCTCGCCGGGACGTCCCCACCCTGCCTGCGGACCAGACCAGACAGCCCCGAGAACGTGTATCCCTCCCGCCTCTGCCCCCCCCCCCCCCAGACTCTTGGACCGCGCTGTGCCCTTCCTCATGTCAGGAACCGCCTCTCCAGCAATTAGCTCCCATTTGGGCGATCGCGGCCTCTTGCCAAACGCGTGTCGTGCGCCAGGAAGGGGGCTCCCGTACCCCGGGGGACCTCTTGTCCATGTGCCTCGCCACACCACTTGCTCCGTCTGCCGCTGCTCGCTGCTCGCTGGTCTTGGCAAAACCTCCCCCACACCGCATCACGACGCCCAGAAGCATCGGTCTCTCGTATTCACGGGTCGTCAAGCGGGCCGGCCTACCCTGGCCATCCACAGGCGTTTTTCACGGTCATGAATTCTTTCGAACTATTTTGTACATGTGCGCAGTCAGCAGTAACGCACATAGCTGTGTGGAGCTATGCACAAAATGGTACACGTCAGAGCGTACTCATGGGGGGACAATCGGATGCACTTTACAACCTCCGCTGTTTCGGGCCCTTCACGAGAACGGAAGTCCTTGTGAACAGAACAGAGGCCCTGAGACCTCTGCATCGGAAGCTCCAGCGGTATCTCCACAGCAGGTGTTGCTGGGGCCAGGGCAGGCCGGGGCCGGGGGCCCGGAGGCTCGGAGGCCCTGCCCAGTCGGAAACGGGGATCTAATTTATTTATTTTCCATTTGAAATTCCTCTGCGCGCCGCTGGAAAGCCGAGGGCGGCCGGGAGATGGGAAGGGGGATGGAAGGGGGCCCGTGCTGATAATGGAAGTGAGAAAGGGGCGTAGGCCCGGCGGGGGCCGGCGGGGGCCGGCGGGGACGACTGCTTGACGGCGGCCTTCCTCATTCTCACCCCCGGCGGAAGCGACGCCTCTTCTAAACAGTTTCCTGACAAATTGTGATCGGAAAAAGATTATTCATGGCGGCAGTGGCGGCGGCGGCGCGGTTACTTGTATCGCCATTAACGTGCCCGCCGCCGTCGCTGTATAGCACAGCGGAAAAATACGGCGCGGCGCTGGTGGTGCGTATGGCGCGGCCCATCCTGCAGGGGCAGGGCCTACAGGGCCGGGACGGGCCGCGGGCTGTCCGATCGCTCAGCCCCGCGTCGGAGGCTGCGGAGCGGTGGGGGTATCGCTTCCAGCTCTGCCGCCGCCACTCGACTCCGATGTGTGTGTGCGCGCGCGCGTGTGTGTGTGTGTGTGCGCGCGCGTAGGGCGCGTGTGTTTTATTGGTTATCGATATGATGCGCGTTGGTGCTGATGAGGGCCAGCTGTGTGTGTGTGTGTGCTTAACAAAAAACAGACAGGGAACAGACTGCGGCCATCACGGCCGTCCGTCGTGCACCAGTACATTATATGGACGTCGGCTGGGTACTCGCGCTGACCGGGTGGGGGCTGTAATTCCCACGGTCGGGCCTGACCGATGATGTGTTCATTGCAGTAGACCACCCCGCCAGAGGCACCGCCAGGCATCGCCAGGCATCGCTGGTTAGGATCGCCGTCTTGACGCCGGTCGTCCAGGAGCTGCGGGGGGCTCCAGCCGCTCCAGCCGCTCCAGCGGCGGGGACCGGCGGGGACCGGTGGCGTGGCCGCGCACCAAACCAGACCAGCGGGCCGTGAAATCCGATATCGGCTGGGACGCCTCGCCGCCCCTCCTCTTCCCCCCTCCTCACACTCGAAAACTTGAGACGTCGCCCCTCCCCGCGGCTCTGCAGCTCCCGCCGCCGCCGCCGCCGCCGCCGCCGCCGCCGCCGCCGCCGCCGCCGCCGCCGCCGCCGCCGCCGCCGCCGCCGCCGCCGCCGCCGCCGCCACTGCAACGCACCGCGAGGGGTGCGTCTGTCCAGGACTGGCAGGTGGCAAGCGAGTCATAGTCGCGAAGGCCGCTCACACGGGGGTCCACTGGGTCCACGACGCCCCGCTGTCCGTCATCAACGTATCGCAGCTCTTGAGGCTATCGGCGCACTAACTAAGTTTTTAGTTCCCGCCGCGGACTGCGGCTGTTTCGCCTCTCCAGTCTGTCCCTGCCGCTGTGCCAGCTATGCGGGTGTGCAAGTAGTGGTGCGGGAGGCTGAGACTGAGACTAAAGCTCGAGTGGCTGGCTGTTGTTTTTTGCCGCGCGGGGCTCTTGATGTTTGCAGCCGCACTGCGCTGTTGACTGTGCGGCCGGGTTCCCGCCGCCCCCGCCGCCCCCACCGCCCCCGCTACCCCCGCTACCCTCGCCGCCCCCACCGCCTTTCGCACCTTTCGCACCTTTCGCACTTTAGGTTCAGTCAGAACGCTGCCCCTGTGCGCTGCTCCGTCACTGAAAAAGTTGCGATTATGTCAACTAATTTTGGGCGGCAAGGAACTTACAGGGGCTTTTTTAGAACCTGACAGTTGTGTCGGGGGTGAGCAAGGGGTCCGTCACAAAAAAAAAAAAAAACAATTTACACCCTTAAAAAAAAGAATCAGACAGAAGTCAAGAAAAGAAGTCAGAAAATTTCAGCAAAATTTTGAAAAATTGGAGATTAAAAAATCAGAAAAAAATCGGAGAGGAAGATTTTGATTTTTAAACATGAAACGTCGTTTGCATCACGAGTGAGGGACCCCTCGGGATGGGTGCAGTGCCTTGCATATTTGGAGACGGAGAATGGTAAAGAATGGGAGAGAGGAAGAGAAAGAGAGAGCGAGAGATAGAGACGAAGAGGGAGCACAAGGGAGCGCGTGTGTGATTAGGGAGATGTGCTCGAGGGGTAGCGCGCAGGGGAAGTGGCACATTTAGTAAACTCTCTCTCGGAACAGTGCTGTCTAACAGACAGGACTACGTGCTAATGATCATACCCCCTCCCCCTGGAGCTGGAGCTGGAGCTGGAGCTGGAGCTGGAGCGTCTCTGCTGCCACCGCCGCCAACAACGTCTCCTCAGTTTATCTCCTTCCCCCTCCCCCCTCCACTCGCGCTCTCTGATAGTGTCTCAGTCTAAGGCGGGAGCCTAGTCGTACTCCAGGGCGCATCGAAATGCCGCTGTTTTGTCGCTCATTGTCTTTGTCTTGCTTACCCTTCCCGTTCTCGTTCTTAAGGTTTCGCCTGTCTTTTTTTTATTTCTCTTACTCGCGCGGATTGTCGCGCGTTGTGTCGTCCTTATTTTCGTCGCCAGTACCATTTGGCAGATCGAGTACGAGCAAGAACGAAGCTGGTCCCTGAAAATCTGTACACCGAAACTCAGAAATTCGAACGGAAGTAAACCAGAACGCAAAAATAAAGACACAAAAAAAAACGCACACCATTGGTCAAGCAGGGGAGGCTGGCTGGGTTGGGTCGTGTACTGAGTAGTATAAGTATTACATGCCTTACTTTTGAGAAAAATTTTAAAAGTGGAAAAACATTCATAATTTTTGAGCATGGACGGTATAATATGCATTATGGAGTATTATACCTGGTATTATTGGAGCACGTCGGGAGTAGTACGAGTCGGAAATTCACCGAAATCCTCAGAATTTATAAAATTAGATCAATATTCGTGACACCAAAATTCACCGGAATACTTCAGGTGAAACCATAAAATGTGCACAAGGCAACCGAGGTTCGCTCCCAAATTCTATTTCTTTCGAGTGGGAGAAGCGAAGAGAGAAGCCCCAGTGCTCGGGTGACTTTGTCGGCTCGGACCGGCCGGCCGTCTCCCGGAGTAGCGCCCTCCGCGGCTCCTCCGGGCTCCTCCGGGCTCCTCCGGGATCCGCGGGCACCGGGGTGTGTAATCAGTTCCGTACGCGGTCCCTGGTTCCGGAGTCCCGAGTCCCGCCGGGATCTCCCGGGCCTGGACTGGCGCCGGAGCGGCGTGGGACGTGACCCCCGCTCGGCCAGCGGCAGCAGCAGCACGCCAGCGGGGAGCGCCCGACCGCGAGGGGGTAGGCAGCCCACCGCGCAGCTCAGCGTCGCCACCCGCGCTGTGGCCTTCCTTCGGGGCGTCGGCGTCCGACCGGAGCAGAGAGCTTCGCGCGTGCTCTGACGCCATGTTTATTTCCCACCGTATCGCCGCCGTTGCGTGCGCTCCTGCTGCCCCGTTACCCCGTGACGCCGTCACACCCGACCGGAACACTCGCGGTAGGGGTAGCCTGCGGCGTCGGTGGCCCACCTCCCCCTCCTCCACGACTGCGAGGGGTACAGATAATAGTATGGACCGGTAAACCTTTCCCCTCCTCGCGGCTGCTGAATGGGCTGGAAGCAATGTGTGGCGGCAACTTCACCACCTGCGATGGCTTATCTACGCGACCGACGTCTCTCTCTCTCTCTCCAACCAAGAGGCTGACCCTACCCTGAGCGCAGACGGAGCACACCGCGCGCCATTCCGGCGCTGTCCGACAGACAGCGGCGGATGGCGAATGGGACAAGGCGGCTGGCCACGCTCAGCGCGCGGACAAAGCACACTGCGCGAGCCAACGGTGGTTCTGCTTTTTGCGGGACAACAGTGGCTAAAGTACCGGCAGCGCGCTGGGAGTTCTCACCACAGCTCCGTAGCGTAGTGGGCTAGCGGGCCGGTCGGTGACCGCAAGGTCCGGGGTTCAACTCTTTGCCGGAGTAAAAATTTTTCTGAAGTCTGCCGACCGAGGATGGTGGGTAAAATATACCAAAAGAACGTGTTCAAAGTGTGTTGTCTGAGTGACCGCGGACGTTGGGCCGCGGCCATTCCCCGGAGGTTGAATACACTGCTGAGGAACAGTGGTTCGACGCCCGAGCAGGGGAATGGTGCTTGCCAAGACTCGGCAGAAGTTAAATGTAGAGGCCTAGGGTTCGGCCTTCTACATTTTTCAAGCGTAAGGCCTCGGAATCTGGAGTATTCGGGCAACACCTACTTGGATACATGGCGTAGAAGAGTAGAGTACAATCGGCTTCGGCCGTGTACGATCTGGGCATCCTACCTCCCTCTCAATCCGCGAGGGAGTGGCCTCACGGCCACAGACCAACTGGCTGGTCGAAGGGGGCTGACTCCTGAAATCTGGTCAGCGGAAGGGGCGATGTTGGCCGTTGCGGAAGCCTGCCTACCAAGGCGGCTGCGTCGTGCCTGTGTCTTAGCGGCGGTCAACTCCTGGTACACCGGTTCCCATCCGAACACCGAAGTTAAGCAGGAACGGTTCCGGACGGAGGTCTGGGACGAGGTAGGACCCACCCATTTTTGCCGTTTTTTGTTGTTGTTGTATTTTTTTATTTGCAGGGTCTGAATCTTGAGGATTCAATATACTTTTGAATTAAAAAAAAACTTATTGAAATTAAGCGCTTTCTACCAATTAATGGAGAAAAGAGGAAAACCGCGAAAAAACAAATTCGACCAATAGTGCATGAGTATAACGAGCTCATCACTTGAAAAACAAAAAACTTTTCATCATTTGAATTCACCTGGACAGCTGTGGACATTTCGTGAACCCCCCTTCCCCTCTAAGTGTCCACGTGGTATCTGAACAGCCCCAAAGAACGAGCCTGTCCTAGAACGGTTAAGCGTTCTCCATGCCTGTCTTGTTACTTCATGATCGCATTACAACTTAATGTAGGCGCCATGCGATGTTCCTTGTTCCGGTCCATCGCAGTGGCGGGTGTGCCAGCGAGTGATGGCTCCCCCGATGTCGCGGGTTCGAGCCCCGCCGGCGGCAGCGGCCGTGCGGCACGAGTCAAGCCTGGCCTGGCATCATTTTTCACGGCGCTCTACGAAAGGCCAGGGAAGGGCCTCTCATTGACAGCCGTGCGGAGCGGCGGGGCGGACGTGCTGCCGATGTGAAAAGCGAGTAGATAGTGGATGCGCGGGTCTGCGCGGGGAGGGCGATGGGGGAGGGCGATGAGGAGGGCGGGGGGGGGGGAGGGGTTCGGAAGATTTTCACCTGGCCGCGCCTGCACTTCCCTGCGCGTTAGGCGGCCAGGCCTACCCCCCGGGCCCCGGCCGGGACGGGTCTCGGACGGGGCCCGGACGCCCCAAAGGGCTCTCACAACACAGGGCGCGGGCTGCGGGGGGCAGCGGCAGACGGGGTGGGGCGGGACGGGGCCCTTTAATATCGCCCTTTGTCGGGGACTTCGGCCCTTCGGGCCCGTGGGGAAATTGCCTGCGATTCTCACAGGTCCCGCGCCGTGTCCTGCCCGTGCCGCCCGGCCGCCCGTATACCTGTTTCGTTCATCCCCCGCCCGGCTCGGCTCTGATTTCGAGAGGCCGTGCCGGCGGGTGGCGGTCGGCCCGGGACCTGGCCTGGCCCGGCGGGGCCGTGGCGGGACAGGCGGCGGGTCAGGCGGCGGCTTATTGCCGGCGCCCGCTTGTTTTTCTCTAATTCAGTGTCGTCTTGCTTTTCCTTGCAGGTAAGCCCTCGCCGACATCAGACGGCCTTTGTCAGCGCCTGCGGTGCGCTGGGGCGTGAGGTTATCTTGGTGCGTACTGATCCGCCCGCCTCCGCTGCTAACAAACCTGAGGGGAGGCGGAAGCGGACGAAAAGCGTAAGTTTTTATCGGGAGCCGAAGAGACGGAGGCGACGCCGTTGGACAGACGACGGCGCCGGGCTGCCGGGGCGCTGGCGAGTATTGCTGCGGCGACCCCACGGAAAAATAATTGTTCGCTAAATATGCACATCCAGATTTTTTCGCTGACCCAGCAAATAGCTCACTCACCCATACAAAAATATTTTTTTCAAAGGTCAGAATTCGCTGGACCAGCCAAAAATTCGCTAATCCAGTGAAATATTTTTCCGTGTGCACATTGTACGCCATCCTGGTGTCGACGACGTTGTAGTAGCTCTCAGGGCACCGCAACCTACGCCAACGCCTCCCATCCCCCGTGCGGGCAAGTGCCGCCGACGGTCGGCGCGCTAGGGGGGTTGGTGGCGGCCGGGGGCGGCCGGGGGCGGCGCGCTGGCTGGCGGTGAGGCCGTGCACCCTCAGTACTCCGCCAGCCCCCGCCGAGGTCGGACCCGTCCGCGTACCGCTCCGCGCCGCGCCCACGGTGGCCTCTACCTCACGCGAGACCACACTCGCCGCCACGCACCGGCTGACACCCCAGACCAGACCCCCGTGGGGACGCGCCGGGCCGGGCCGGGCCGGCCGGGAAGAACGGAAGGGGCGGCCCGCTGGGGGTGCGCGTGTGCCGAGCCGAGCACCGAGCCGAGCCGAGACCGTGTTTGTACCGCCGGGTCGAGCCGAGCCGGCAATTTTTCCGTAACACGCGAGGAATATCGACCGCGGACGCGACGCCGACTGGCACCCGCCGCACGCGCCGCACGCCCGATGCCGAACGGCCACAGGCGCCACAGGCCAGTTGTCCATTAAGACGGGCCGAGTGTCGCGACAGTGAATCAGTGCCAAAGTGAGTGTTCAGTGGCAGTGGATAAGTGATGTCTGCTCAGTGAGTGCTTGTGACAGTGTCGGGCAGCAGCAAGCGCCACGTCTCGGGAAGAGAGAGAGGCGCAAGGCGAAATAAAGGATCCCGAGGAAGAAAGAAGAAGCCCAGGCTTACTTTTCAACGACGCGATAAAATCGTCGCAGACGACCAGGGCGCCTCTCCGGGCCGAAGGCGCCGAGGCTGGCCGGGGCACGCTGGAGGTCGTCACAATTGCGCTGATGGAGGTGAGGAGGAGGTGTCTGCTGAGAGCGGGCTCAGTCCCCAGAGGGGCGAGCGGACGGGACGGGCAGGCGGACGGAGAGGTGGGCGGGCAGTCGCAGAAGGTGGGGAGAAACACGTCAGCACAGTGATGTTCACCCAGCCTGATAACATCTTCCTGGCCAAGGGAGGGGAGGGAGAGAGAGAGCGAAGCCGAGTGCGACAGAAAAGGAAGAACGCAAAGAGCTGCCCACCACGCCAGCTCCTCCGTCCTCGTCCCTTTCGCAGAGATCCCCCCCTTCTTTTCAATTTATTTCCATCTGATTTTCACCACCAGGCTTCCCTTCTTTTTTTGTGCTTACGAGTCGGTCCGGGATAAGACTCTGGGGGACAGCCGGGCGGGCGGACTGCGGGGGCTGCGGGGGCTGCGGGGGCTGCGGGGGCTGCGGGGGCTGCGGGGGCTGTCGGGCTGTCGTCGCCGAGCCGAGCTGGCCAGAGCCAGGCCGACTGGAGTAAGGCCCATCTGAATAATTGTGACTAATCAAGATTGTGTCATGTAAATGCTGGACAGGCCGGTGGCGGCAGCGGTGGCGGTGGCGGCAGCAGTGGCGGCAGCGGTGGCGGCAGCGGTGGCGGCAGCGGTGGCGGCAGCGGTGGCGGCAGCGGTGGCGGCAGCGGTGGCGGCAGCGGTGGCGGCAGCGGTGGCGGCAGCGGTGGCGGCAGCGGTGCCTCGGCCAGCCGCAGCGCCGGTCCACCGGCTGCTAGAGTGACTGCTTGTGACGCGGGAAATTGGGTCAGGCGGATCATTAATTAATTGTCGGAGGCGCTGCTGGCGGCCTCTGGCCAACGCTGCCCGCCGCCCGCGCTACAGATGTGGTGGAGATGGACGGCCGTGACCGTTCGGGCGGCATCGCTCCCTGAGCAAAAAATTACAAACGGAAATATGGAAATTTGTAGCAGTTTGGAAATTGCAGTTTAGTGTAGTGTATAGTGCCAAGAGAGGCCCTCGAAAGCGCACGCATACTCTCCATTCTCTCTCTCTCTCTCTCTCTCTCTCTCTCTCTCTCTCTCTCTCTCTCTCTCTCTCTCTCTCTCTCTCTCTCTCTCTCTCTCTCTCTCTCTCTCTCTCTCTCTCTCTCTCTCTCTCTCTCTCTCTCTCTCTCTCTCTCTCTTATACACAGCTCACGCACACCCATGCTTCACGCGGTGTACAGCAGGGCCCTTGCGGCCGGAATGTGGAACAAACAAAGTAGCTATTGATTCGGCCTCAGCATGTGCCGTGGCCTGTGCCGTGCCCTGTGCCTTGCACACCAGCGCGCCCTTCCCGGCACCAGCCCGGCCCGCCGGGGTCACAAGCCGCGACCCTCCGTGGCCTTCCCATCCCATTCCCTTCGCCCGCTCCGCTCCGTTCCGACCCTATCCCTTCCCCGTCCGACTTCAGCCCGCCTTGCGGTTGTAGGAGGTTGTCACCCGTGAAGGCACCCGAAGTCGTTGCAGAGTTTGTGGTCAAAAATTTTCTGCTGTTCCCAAAAATTTCACTCCGTACAGCTAAAGTTCATTTACACGTCAAAATTCAGCGGCAGCGGCCAAAGTAAATCCAGAGACACGATTTCTCGATTCAAGCCTAGAACAGCGTGTTCTTAAAGCGTCCAAGAATATAATTCTTAATCCAAGAAATTTTTTTGAGTAAACTCTAAGATTGGCTTTATTTAGTAAAATATTCTTGAATGCTTTTAGCCTAAGAATCTGTTTCTCTGGGTGTACTTTCTCTCAGTGTGATGGGCCACGCCGCCGGCTCCTGTGTCGGGGAAGCGGCAGTACCAGAGGACTCTCTCTCTCTCTCTCTCTCTCTCTCGCTCTTTCCCTCTCTCTCTCTCTCTCTCTCTCTTTCCCTCTCTCTCTCTCTCTCTCGCTCTTTCCCTCTCTCTCTCTCTCTCTCCGGTGTGACGGGTCATGTGGTGCCGGAGCCGCGCTCCACCCCCCGCTACTATTACCGACACCCGTACTGTTACACTACCGCATGGATGCGGAACTGGGTCGATACGCTGTGGGAGACTGAGAGAGACGGTGTGTGTGTGTGTGTGTGAGAGAGAGAGAGAGAGAGAGAGAGAGAGAGAGAGAGAGAGAGAGAGGCGGGTATAGGTTATGGTAAACAGAGAATGAGAAGGGAGATGTCACATAAGGAGGAGCAGCGCTCCTGCCGCGGGGTCTGGTGTGTGCCCGGCCCGGACCGGCCCGGGGGGCTCGGGGCGTGGAGCTGTCGTCCCCACATCCCCCTCCCCTCCTGACTCGCTCGTGTCACAGACATTTCAGCAACAAACATGGCAGTGACAATGGCAGCAGCCGGCGCAGACAGTGGCAGCAGCGGCAGCAGCAGCGGCAGCAGTGGCAGCGGCCCGGCCCATCTTTAGCAGATCTCGCCTGCTCCCCGCTCTGGAGCCTCCAGTCTCCCCCGTTTGGCTCCATGCCTGCTGCTGCTGCTGCTGCTGCTGCTGCTGCTGCTGCTGCTGCTGCTGCTGCTGCTGCTGCTGCTGCTGCTGCTCCAGACGCCGCCGCCCGAGAAGATCTCTAATATCGTCCCCTGCCAATACGGGCCCGCGTCAAGCACTGTTACTGCCTGCACAAACGGCCGCTGCTGTGCTGCCTGCCAGAAAAAGCAGAGGAGCACAGCGCAGGGGTTGGTGTGGGGGGGGGGATGCTATCTCCCCCCCCCCCCCCCCCGGGGAGGGTGAGCGTGTGGGAATAATCTGTGACACGTCGTCGAAAGGACCAATCTCCTCGAGCGGCGCGCATTGCCGTCCGGGGGCGGCAGGACCTTGCGGCAGGACCCTGCGCCCCCTTAAGGACCTAACGGCAACTACCACGGCCGCTCCGCTGCTGTGCGCTGCGGTCACTAAAGCGCGGAGTGGACAGTAAACCCAGCCCGGCCCGGCCGCACACACACTCCGTTTCCTCTCAAACGCCGTGCACTTCTGTGAGGGACGCCGTGCTATGCAGCCCCGGGGCCGAGTAAATGGCCACAGCCTCGCCTTAACTTCGCTTTTTTTTTTTTTTTGGTAGGGCCGGGAGAAGTGAGAAGCGGGATAACGACGAAGGCACGTTAGTCTACACGGTGGGGCCCCGCGGCCCCCGCGGCCCCTACGGGAGCGCCCCCCCCCCCACACCTCCCCGATAAGCAGGTCTGCATACAATGGGACGAGCAGCACTCCGCCTTCACCCCCACCCCCACCACCCCATCCAACTGCTTGACCGGCAACAGCGGGGGTCCTTTTTCCCCTCGCTACGCCACCCTGCGTTGCGACCCTTAATAGTTAATGACGTCCTTCAAGTAAGCAAACACGCGTTTTCCATCGGATCAAGCACCGGCAGCGGCGGCAGCGGCGGCAGTGGCAGCAGCGGCGGCAGCGGCGGCAGCGGCGGCAGCGGCGGCAGCGGCGGCAGCGGCGGCAGCGGCGGCAGCGGCGGCAGCGGCAGCAGCCCTTTCGAGAGACTGCTACTGATGGCGACGACCCGCCTCCTCTGCTGGCCGCGCCGCCCGGGCCCGACCCGAGGGGGGGGGGGGGGGGGGGGGGGGGGCGGGGGGAGATTTCTAAAATCGCCCCGATGCTCCGCGTCGCCCGCGAGCGTCGCCCCGCTCAGGGGCTTAAGTAGTGCAGGGCGGCAGGCCCGCATTCCGCTTCCCTGAGGGCCTAGACCGGCCCGGCCTGGTCTCTCTGTGAACACAGCTCCGCGCCGCCTCTTCGCAGTATCCTTTTGAAAGTGTGTCCCTTTGGCAGCAATGTGCTCCCCCCCCCCCCACCCCTTCGCTGAGGGCCGGGCCGGGTTGCCGCTGCAGCGGCGGCCAGGCCGTGGCTAAACCTCACGTCTCACCTAAAATTTTAAAAATTTCCAATAACGGCCTTCTTTCCGCCGGGCAAAGGGCCTTTCTTTGCTACGGCCTAGAGCTTGCTTAGTGCGGGGGCAGCCACGTTTGTCCGTGTCCCCCCCTCTCTCTCTCTCTCTCTATGTCTCTCTCTCTCTCTCTCTCTCTCTCTCTCTCTCTCTCTCTCTCTCTCTCTCTCCCTCTCTCTCTCTCTGTCTCTCTCCCAAAGTGGTGTGCCGGGGGACCTCTGCGGCAACCCGGCAGCCCTGCCGGGGGAGGAGGCGGCCCCGTGACAAGCATAGTTCCGGAATTCCGGAAAAGTGTCACATTATTCAGCGCCCCTTTTGGCGGCGGCCCCCAGTGGGGCGACGGTACGGTGACTCTGCTTCTTCACGGCTCCGCGCGGCGTTTGCGCTGGGGAGGACGGGGAGGACCCCGGCGCGGGGACACAGGCCGAGACCCATCTCTCTCTCTCTCTCTCTCTCTCTCTCTCTCTCTCTCTCTCTCTCTCTCTCTCTCTCTCTCTCTCTCTCTCTCTCTTTCATCCGACTATCTACCTAATTTGAAATGTAAAGAAACAAGGCATCAAGCGACTTTGCGGTGGGAGTGACTATCATTGTTCGTACGAAGCGGTTTTATACACGATATCATGAGTGCTCTGAAAAGCAATAAAATTGAAGGCCACGAGTCTACAGGCAAGCGAGTTTTGGAGAAGAGAGAGAGAGAGAGAGAGAGAGAGAGAGAGAGAGAGAGAGAGAGAGAGAGAGAGAGAGAGAGAGAGAGAGAGAGAGAGAGAGAGAGAGAGAGAGAGAGAGAGAGAGAGAGAGAGAGAGAGAGAGAGAGAGAGAGAGAGAGAGAGAGAGAGAGAGAGAGAGAGAGAGAGAGAGAGAGAGAGAGAGAGCAGCCTGTTTGCCCGAGCAGTGGCTGCGCACGGCTGCGCACGGCTGCGCTTCGGCTGGTGGTTGTGCGGCGGTGCCTTCCATTTTCATTACAGTGGGAACCAATAACACACCGCGGCGCGGGCCTGCCTACCTTCCTCCTCGTCCTCCTTTGATTCCTCCTCTCATTCCCTTCCTCTTCTCCTTCTCTCCCCTTTCTCCTCCCCTCCCTCGACCGCACAACTCAGTCGATTCGTTCTGTCTTGGGTCCACAAAGGAGGCCGTGATGCTGGTGGCGCAGCAGGAGCAGGGCGGGCCGCGGGCTCGGTGGCGGGGAGGCGGGCCGGGCCGGGCCCGACTTTTGGCCAGGTTCGCCCCCGGCCTGGCCCTGCAGGCCCGGCTCCGGACTGTGGCTGCGCGCTCAGCGGTGCTGCTCCTCCTTCGCCCCGTTGTGCAGAGAACGCGAACAGGGTCAAGCACCGTCGGGGCATCGTTGTTTCCTCTCCTCTTTTGACGATGACTCCAGGTCGTCCCAATTATATTTCCTTATTTTCCTTTTTTTCGTGGGCGCTGTGCTGCGCTGTGCTGCGCTGCGCTGTGCTGCGCTCGCCGGGTTCGGGCGAAAGGTGAAAGGTGTCTGCGGTGCGCAGACTGCCGCGAGAGCGAGACTCGGCTGCTGCGGTCGCCGCAGACATTGAGGCCCCGCCGGCCCCGCCCCAGTCGTGGGCTCCACAGCGATGTACAGTATGATACTTATTGAGGCACCTCATAATTCTTATAGTACTGTATAATGTAATAAAATACCTTATAATACCTGTCGTACTGTACCTCGTAATATAGTACTCCTGACACGGCTCAAGCTAGTCCCCCCACCCCCACCCCCACCCCCCTCGCGGCCGGGGGCGGCGGAGTAGCCTCTGCCCCGGCGGTGGCGATGGGGGTTTTGCAGCCAACACGACATGGACCGGCTGTGACAAGCGGGGGACGACGTAACAAGCTCTGCCACCCTCGCCTCGCCCCTCGGCGTTGGCGGTCACTGGCTCCGCCGCGGCCGGCGGGGGGGGGGGGGGATGGCCGTAAAGGCCGCAGCGGAAGGCTATGGCGGCATGGCCACCGGGCCGGTCGTTGTGCGACCAGCTCTTATCACCACTCTCTTTTGCTGAATAGCATATTTCGCACTAAAAGTCAAATTATGAAAGTAGGGCTTGCGAGTAGGGCTGTTTGAGCCGCTTGCTGGCTGACTTTGTGTGGCCTCGGCTCGGAGGGAGTGTAGGCCCTTGCACGGCGGGGAGGTGTTTTCCCCTCCCGCGCGGCGGATAGCTTACTCGGAGTGTCCCCGTCCCCGGAGTGGCTCTACTCTGCTCTGCTCTGATCGCTGCACCATCGTCATGCGCTCCTCGCTCGTCGCCCGACCTCGTCCTCGGCATGGCCTGTCAGTCCCACGGCCCCGTCAGCAGAGGGAGGCGGAGAGCGGCTGGGCTGGGCGCGTAACTGGCTTAGCTACTTTAAGACAGAGCCCGCCTCCGACGTCCCCGCCGCCCCCGCCGCCCCCCGCCGCCTCTCGCAGAGAGTTACCTTCAGCGCACCGCTATGGGATTGGTTTGACGGCAACGCGGGGGCGCGAGGAAGTGGCGGAGCGGGGGGGGGGGGGGGGCCCTTCGGAGGGGCCGGAGGGAAGGACGACCAGCCCTTTCGTGCGACTAATGGCGAGGGTGCTCCACAAGAAATGTAGAGCGTCCACTTTCCTGTAAGGCTTCGTCCGGTGCGGCGCCGTGCCGCCGGGCAGCGCCAGCTGGCAGCCGGTAACTCTACACTGATGCACGAAACGCGATGTCGGGCTTGCTGCCCCCGCCGCCCCCGCCGCCTTCCGGCCACCCTGGTCGGCCCTGCTCGCCGCGTTTCCTCCACCCGCCGTTTAATATCCATTTTTGCGGCGCGCGGTGGGAGCGGTGAGCAGAATCCGGGGCAGGAACGGTAAACCGCGGTCCTGGCTGCGCGGCTGCGCATGTGTGTGTGTGTGTGTGTGTGTGTGTGTGTGTGTGTGCGTGTGTGCACCGCCACCGCTACCGTATTCTGCACGCAAACAACGCGGCCGTGGAAGTTGGTATCCCTGCGTCATTCGCCTGAAAGCCTGACGCCGCTGGAAACTGGTGTGCAGCGCGCTGTAATACGTCTCCGTGCTATCGACCTCGGCGCCCGCAGCGGCCCTGCGGTGACCCTGCCGGGTGCGGCGGCAACTAGGGTCGGCTATCCGCCTGATGCCTGCGCAGCCTGGCAGGTTGGCAGCGCTGCAGGTCATCCCTGCAGGGCCCTGGTGCCCTGCTCCTCAGCAGGGGACGGGGAGGACGGGGGCTCATTCCGAAAAGCACACCGTCCCCTGTCGGTCCCTGTCGTATAATTACAATCGTGTCCAGTACGAAATTCGAGTTCGCCGCGTCGATTTTGCTGAGAAATTCTGGCAGCGACCTTTTCTATATCCCAGCTTTAAATTCCACATGGATTTTGGGCAATTTCCATCTGGATTTTCTGCTTTCCAGATGGGTTTCCCATTTCCAGATGGGTTTTGAAAATTCCAGACGGATTCAATGGTTTCCACAATGGAAAAAGATTTCCATCTGGAAAATTTGGTTTCCACAAGGCCTTTTTTCCATTGTGGAAATTTTCCAGAGTGGGAATAATTTCCCACAATGGAAAATATATTTCCATCTGGAAAAGGGGTGTGGAAAAAGCTGAGATTCCATACAGTATTTTCCATACTGGAAATGATAAATCCATCTGGATTCCAAATTCCATTCAAAATTCAACTTCATATAAAATCCAAAGTTCTTGTAATAATGGATTGAAAGTTGAAGTGTAGCACCTCCGCACAAAATTACTAGGGCCATTTTAATTTCGCCGAAATCGGTGACCTAAAATCGGGTATCTCGAGAACGAAAGGAGATAGAGAAAATCTGACAGCAGATTTGGAACAGGCTCGGTTATGACGTCCAAGAAGTGACTTGAGGTGATGTTGGAAGTGCTCAGTTTCGCAGAGATACAGCATTTTGTTTTCCATCTCCAGCTACTTTCCAGTATGAGGAAATTCCAAAATCCAGATACCGGATTCTTATAAATCCATCTGGATTTGGATTCTATGCTCTGGATTATTTCCAGGTGGATTCATGAAATCCAGCTGGATTTGTTCCAATTACCAGATGGATTTTTGAATTCCAAACCCAGAATGGAAAAAGTGTATTTCCATATGGAAATTTTCCATATAACATTCCATATGGAATTTAAAGTTGGGATTGTTGTTGAGAAGGTGGACGCTCTACATTTCTTGTGGAGCACACTGCTCTAAGATTCTGATTTTATTTTTATGAGGTTTGTTGGCGTGTGTTCCGTCGTCAGGGAACATGGTTACGATTCAGGCTGATAATTCTCCAGTTACAGGTTTACCTGCAAAGATTGTAATCAATTCCGAGTGCAATTTTACCTGCAGAGATTTGAAACAAATTCCAACCCTTTTGCAGGTACATCAACATTGTAGCGGAACACGATTGGGGAAAAAAAATCCCCAACACGCAAGCCGAATTATGTAAGCCGATCGGGGGCGAGGCTTACGGACGCCCCTCACGGGCAGAGGTCCGGTGAGGCACTAGGCCATAAAACACGTTGGTGCAGTGCTGGCCTGGCTGCGGGCCGGGCTGGGCGCAGGTGACCCGTCCGGAGCACTATAAATATCCATCCGACTCAATCCGTGGAAGTGGCCGTCGCGTCTTGTTCGTGGGGCACTTCGTGCAGGCCAGCCCCCACGTCCCCCGGCCGCCAGAGAGTAGTATGCTAAGCGGAGGTGAGGCCCTGTGCCACACTGTTGCGCTGCGCGGGGACGCACTGTCGGAGAGCTGAGCTTCAGCCCGCCCCGCCCTGCCGCGCCCCGCCCAGCAGCGCTACTTTGTCACCGTTGATTTTCACTTTGCGAGACTACTTTCCGGCTTTTAGGAAAGTCGGCTTTGCGGGCGCGGCGCAGTGCACTAGTCTCGCTTGCTGCACCGGATGAATACAACTCCTCTGCTCAGCCAGACCCCGGCGTGCGGCCGGGCGGCACGGCGGCACCGGGCGGGGCGCGGAGCGGAGCGGAGGTGCCAAGTGAGGCGCCGTGTTGCCTCGCGGCAGTTGAGCCCTAATTGATGTCGCTTGGTCTCCCCTCAGGAAGCAAGAAGCCCCCGACCCGCCCGGCCCGGGCTGTCCTGTCCACGCGCCCGTCCCGTCCGGCCCGACGTGCCACGGCCATCGATTTCTTTTTCGTTCTCTTGTTCTCTCCCCGCCTTTCTCTCGCCCTCACTCCCCCCCTTGCCGTCCCCCCTCACCTTTTCTTCTTTTTTTTTTTCGCTTCCTTCCCCGTTGCACCCCTCTCTCACTCTGGTGTCACAAAGGGGACGTTGATGGAAAGGTCAATATGATGCCTGCGGCCGGGCGGGGCCAGCCTGCCCACCGCCTGCGCCGCCCCCCCCCCCCCCCCCCCCCCCCGCCGCGCCCCGCCGCCGCCCCGCCCGGCGGACAGAGGGAGGCAGAAATGAGGAGTGAAGACCCTCATGTCGCCGTGTCGTGGAACACCGACTCGACAACGGCGGCGAGTGCTCGACGACAAAATTCCATTCACGTCAGGCGGCCAGACGGAAATGCTGCAGGGAAAATAATTGGACGGGCCAGGAGACACGTGCCACGTGCCGCGTGCCGCGTGCCGCGTGCCGCGTGCCGTGAGACACAGCGCACAGCACAGAGCACGGAGCCGGGCCAGGGCCGCTCCAGACTGTTTGTGTTTCATGCGGCTGTCGGCCGCTGGAGAGGTGCCAGACGTATATAAAGTGCGATCGGTGTTATGGGGGCGGCCCTGACCAATTAACAGATATTTTGTCCGCCCCCTGCCCCCTGCTGCCGTCGCCGCCTTGTTCCCTCCGCGCCCCCATCGGCCCCGCTGCCCCCTTCACCCTCGGCCAAATGAATCGAGCGTAATTTGATTGGGAGGCGGTGCTGCTGTTCCAGTGTCTGTCTGCCCGCATTGTGTGCCGCGCGGCTCGGCCGCCAATGGCCGCCAATGGCCGCCTATGGCTGCCTATGGCAAATACGGACCGTATTCATGCGATCGCATGCGACGACGGCGCCTCCGCGGCCCGCCACGACTGTACACACGCTCAAAACCTTTTTCAAACGTTTTAAAAAATGGACCGAAATTTTCACCGCGACGTGTATCTGGTCTAGCGCCCTTGCCATCTGCCTCTGCTGACGATGGGATCTCCGCATCACGGTGATCGGATCGCTGTGTGCCCCCCCCCCTCCACTCTCCCCTCCACCTTCCCCCCTTTCCCCCCCCCTTCTCCTCCACCCTCCCTCTACCCGGTCAGGAGCGGTCACGCGGAAACGGCGCGATCCTTTTGTTTCACCGCAGCTTGCTGCCGCATCAAAGAAGAGCAGACAGAGTCGGGCGGAGCCGTGCTGCCGCTGATTTCAAGAGGATTCAACCACCAGGGGGGGGGGGGGGGGAGGTGGAGACAGCTTGCCGGGGCGGTATGCGCGCGCGCCCTCCGCGGGTGGTCCCGGGGGGCAGCTAGCCAGCGGGGCGCTCGTGCTGTGCACGGTGCGGGCGGGTTCGTATAAATCGCATTAGCTGCGTTGATCTCGTTAGTGGGTGGCGTGGCGTGGCGGCGCGCGGGGCGGGGTGGGGCGGGGCTGGTCACGACGGAGGTGTCTCGTCGCCTGGTGCATGCGTTGCGGCCGGGGGTGGCCGGGGGTGGCCGGGGGTGTACCAGTCGGGGCCATCACACACGGCGCGCCGCGTCCCGGTCGGTCTCCATAATTCATACGCGATCCTGTGCGAGTATCTCCGTCCCAGCATGAGCCGCCGCCCCGCCTCCTCCCATCCTCCCCCCCTCCGCCTCCTTCCCAGGGCGCCCCTGGACGTCCGAGCGGCGCTCCAAACCAGGCCTGAATGTTGCAAGCTTGCTGCCGCCGCTGCCGCCGCTGCTGCCGCTGCTGCCGCTGCTGCCGCTGATGCCGCTGCTGCTGCCGCCGCTGCTGCCGCTGCTGCCGCCGCTGCTGCCGCTGCTGCTGCTGCCGCCGCTGCTGCTGCTGCTGCCGCCGCTGCCGCCGCTGCTGCCGCACTGGCCGCGCCGTGATGGTGCCCAGCATTATTCGCGCGTTTGGGACCTGCAGGCCTGCAGCGGCCCTCCCGCCGTGGTCTTTCGGGGCCAACTCCGGTGAACCCTTTCGCCTCCGGGCAGCGGCAGGGGAGGCAGCGGCAGGGGAGGCAGCGGGGAGCGGCGCGGCCCGGACTCGAAATAAATGGGTTAATCATTCGAGCCCTTTCCCTCTCTGGCCCCGAGGATCCATGCAGACGCTGGTCGCAGCCTTGCTTGTGCACGCGGCCCGGCGCACGTGACCACGCGACCTCGGAGGTACAAAGCCTCAGAAGCGGAGGCTGAGGAACAAAAATCTTTCGCAAACCGGAGACTCTCGAGAGCAGGTATGAGAAATCTCGAAGCACGAACATCGCGCTGCAACTATGGGTCTTAGGACCAATAGGTCTTAGGGGGTTAGCCCCCGCCACTAAAGGTGCGTTTCTCATTCTTGCTCTCGAGAGTTTCCGGCCAAGAGGTGTTTTTTTTTGTTCTGCATAGCTTCCGTTTTCAAGTCTCATTGGAAGGCTCTATTCCCTGCTGCGGTTGCGGCCGCGCGGTCCGGGTGGTTTGTCGCGAGAGGAGTGTGTTCCATGCCGAGGCCTGAGACCCGAGCAGACCCGAGGCCCACGCACTTTGCATTCATCCTCCGTCCCATTCTCCGTGTCTGCCCCGCTCTGCCCCGCTCTGCCCCGCTCTGCCCAGCTTCACCCGCACCGCACTCCGTGCCTCACCTCACCTCTTGCACCGCGGTCTAATTAATCCAATCTGTCCCCCTTCCCCCCCCCCCCCATGCCAGCCTCGGACACTTCTTGTGCCGCGCAAATGCTGCCCGCCGACTTAATGCGAACCGGAGGATTTCCCGACCGTTTGCTCTGTAAATAGTCACGGAGGTAAAATACAGTGTCTTTTTTTTTTTTATTTTCGCAGTCACAGCAATAATGCGGTGCAGGGGAGCGCGTGTTACCTGGCACGGCGCGTGAGGCTAGGCATCCTCTTGCGGCAGCCACCCTACGATCTCACCTCCAGGAATTCGCTCCCCCCCTCTCCCAACCTCTTTTCTCTCCTCTTTCGCAGCCCCACGAGTGGCCGGCGGCGTAGCCGTGCCGAGGAGTCCCATTTTGGCCGTTCTCCAGAAGAAGATGAGCAACAATTATTATCATTGGCCCGGATGCCCGGGGGCCTGGAGGCGTGGGGGGGCTGGGCCGGCGGGCCGGAGGGGCGTGCATTGCCGCGGCAGCAGCAGGAGTCGTGCCCCGTAAGACCCCTCCGTGTCCTACAGGCCTCGCCTCATTCCCGCGGTGCTCACCTCGTTTATGAGCCGCACTACGTTGCTCGCCGCCGCCCCCAGTGCGCCGCGCTGCGAGACATTTATTTTTTTCGGTCGCGCTGTGTTGGAACAAAAAAAAAAGTACACTGCTAAAGTGTGTGAAAACGATGCGTTTTAAGAAAGCCGCGTTCCCGGCTCTACATCCAACGCAAGTCGCTCACGTCTCCCCGATTTCGTGGCCGTCAGTCACCCGCGGGGCAGCCGGGGGCAGCCGGGGGCAGCCGGGGGCAGCCGGGGGCAGCCGGGGGCAGCCGGGGGCAGCGGTAGGTGTAGTGATCGATCCCGCCATCGCTCCTTGTTGACACGGCGCTAATAAAAACAGAGCGAGGCCGGGATATTACGGAGTTTTTTTTTTTTTTTTTTAACCGCGACCACTACTGCGCGGGGCGGCCGTCATTTTATGCGGAGCGCGTCGCTTAGCGGCCTGATGGCGCCTGCGGACGGGCGGGTAGGCAACCCGCCTTGACGATGCGTCCAGCACCGTGCCTACCCTGCCGATGGCAGGCGGCAACCCTCATCTGCGCGTCACGAACGGGTCAAAGCTCTCTCTTTTTTCTTCCGCCGGTTTTTACCCTGTAATTTTCCGTCGATTTATTTTTATTTTTCTATCGGGGAGCCTTGGGCCTGCGGACCCCACGGGCCTATCGGGCACCACGACGGCCCCACTGCCGCTGCTGCCGCTGCTGTCGCAGCCTCGAGATGGACGGGCCATCATCGAGATCGCAATGGAAACCTATAATCAAACAAGGGCGGGTATTACGGGTTTCGGCGGGGGCGCAAGGCCCAAGGCCCAAAGGGCCGGGGTCCTCCGTGCCCTCCCCAATCCGCCCACACCCAACTCCATTCTCAAGCCGATTTAATCTGAATCGCCCGCCTTAATTGACTGCTGTATATATCCTTTCCGAGCAAGTCGCACAATTACTGTCTTCCCTTTCTCCCTCCCACCTGAGGGCTCCCGGCCGCTCCCGGGGTGGGGCTCCCTCTGTGGTTGGCCACCCTCCTCGACACCTCCGGCGGCCCACCCCCGTCCCTTACTTTATTTCCTGTTCGCTCTGTGGCCATCCCCCGGCCGCCCCCGGCCGCCCCCGGCCGCCCCCGGCTGCCCCCACAGCCCCACCCCCGCTCCACCTCCGACCGAGCCACCTCCCAATTCTTCCACAATCCGTCCAACAGAACGCTCAGTCTGGGGCTCACAAAACTCCCCTCTCCCTTTCGGTCTCAGAGCAACCCTCTCCTCCTCGGTACATGAAGGTTCTTATTTACGTTCGCTCGTAAAAATATCGATCTTTTATAGGCAAAGGCGCGTCTCTCCTCCTCTCCCCTGCCATCCACTCTCTCGGCCCAAAGAAGTGTCTCTCCTCCTTTCCTTGTCGATTCACTACTTCTCCCCCCTCCCCCCACCCCTTTCTCTCTCCTTCTGCTTTTCGCGAAGGGTGCATTATGCTCCCGGACGGAATCAATGGTGACGTTTGTGAGGTGGGTCACACTCCCGCGGGCCGCTGGTCTCACAGCTGGTGGTGTGGTACGAGTGAGAGGGGCAGGCATGCTTTCTCCCTCACTCCCGTGGTGACTGCCGTGCGCTGTGCTATCGATACGAAATATGTTTGAGCAAGCTCGCGGCGTTTATGACACGGATGAAGCAAACGCTGGCCGAGCGTGGGCTTCGAGAGGCAACATTTTTTTTTTTTTTTTTTTTTTTTTGCATAACAGCGTCGCCCACTTTGCTCCTCTAGTGCCGTATGGCTGTAAAACTCGCGGTTTTACAGCCCACTGGAAGCCCATTGACAGCCGACAGTCGCCGTGGAGCCGTGGCCCCTACACAGCCACCCTGTCAAGCCTGTGGGACAGACACTCGAGCGGAGGGGCGGGGCCGCGCGGGGCTGGGCGGGCCTCTGATACTCGAGCACGCAAATATGCAACAGCGATATATACCTGCTATATATCCCCATAGCAGTGGTTCTGGAGTGAGCAGGTCGTGTTTTGGGGCCGCGAGGCCGTGAGGCCGCGAGGTGTCACCGTGAGAACGCCGCGCCAGCGCCGAACTAGAGAGGGATCGCTCTCGTGTTCCCGCCACTGTAAGGTCCATTAAGCTACACATTTATCTAGAGACGGGCTCTTCCCCCGCAGCCCCCTGTAACCCCCCCCCCCCCCCCCCCCTCTCTCTCTCTCTCTCTCTCTCTCTCTCTCGCCCCATTCCCCATCCCCACCCCAACACTCTTCTTAACGCGCTGTTACACTGCAGGGCCGACTCGGAAACGCCTTTTGGGGCCGGAGTGTGCTTGAGCGCGTCACGGCTGCCTTCACCCGCCTTCACCGAAAGACTACAAATTGCCCGCAAGCGACTTGGTGGCCCGGAAGGTAGCAGCCGTGCCGTTAGCAGCTGCACACTCACCGACACACTCACCCTTTACTTCTTACATGTCGCTATTATTTTATTTTACCCCGATGACCTGCCTCACGCCGAAAACGCACGGAAACGACAAATTGTTTGGCCTGCTGGTGCTGAAATAAATGCGATGGCAAACTCCTAAATTTTCATAGTGGCCCGGATCCCGACCGCGGAGTGATCACCCGCACCCGCCTTTTGTTTCGCCCCACGACGTTGGGGCTTCATGAAAAATTTACGCGGCATGCGTGTATGATGTATGGGCCTGCTTTGTGTGACTCGCGTGAAAAATTCACGCGGTCGCGGGCGGTCGGGGGCGCGGCCGGGGGGCGGGAGGGGGCGGCCGGGGGGCGGGAGGGGGCGGCCGGGGGGCGGGAGGGGGCGGCCGGGGGCGGCCAGTCTGCTGCTGCGTGCCGCGTCCTGCTCCAAAGTTATTAGCGTCCGAAAGCCGTCACAGCGGCTGGGCCGCGTCGGTCCGCGCCGCGCCGGCCCGGCCATCGTCGTGTTTTGTTGTTGCTCTGCCCTTTTCCTGCCACAGCGCTGCCGGGTCTAAAAGCTCATTACGACGGGAAATAATTGAACGTAATTGATTCATTAACGTGTCGGCAGTGCCTTCGGGCCGTCGCTTCCCTGCCGCCGCGGGTTACACCGCGTGGGTTACACCAGCACTGCCTTCATTTTATACACCCACCAATAAGCTGCCTGCCCTTCCGCAGTCTCCTCTCGCTTCCCATCCTCGCTCTCGCTGCCTCTCCTCCCAGAATTCCTCCGAAGATGGACACACATATCTGGCATTCCTTTTCCTCTCAAAGGCCACCAGCTCCATACGGAGTAAATAATGGCAAAAGGCAGAGTTGAAGAGACACGAGGACTCGCTATCGCGGCGGGGACAAGCGACACCGCACCTCCCTCTAGCATCAACCTCTTTTCCCGTTTCTCTCCTCCACTTTATTGCGCGTCGCGTTGACTGTATACTTCATTTTGCCGGCGAAAAGAGCACACGACGACTCGCACACACCCTCACATGCACATACACACACCTCATTATACGCAGCATACCCCAATTCGGTGCATAATTAACACGTGTGTCGCTGCCGCTACCACCGCCACCACGCGCTTTTCCTGTTCTGAATTTGTGTGCGTGTGTATGTGCGTGAAAGAGAGAGAGAGAGAGAGAGAGAGAGAGAGAGAGAGAGAGAGAGAGAGAGAGAGAGAGAGAGAGAGAGAGAGAGAGAGATCGTCGGTGTTTGATTTTCCGGAGCTCTTTCTATATTTGCCCCTGCCCCCTTGACACACACACACACACACACACACACTCTCACGGCGGCACGACATGGACACCTCAAACCACTTTTGATGTTCATTCCATATATGTGGCCCCCATCCTTCGCCCTGATGACTTTCATCTCTGCCGAGGCCCCCCCCCCTCTCTCTCTCTCTCTCTCTCTCCCACACACACACACACACACACGCACACACACACACTCGACGCGAACAGCCAGTGAAACACACATACCTCGACTCGACTCGGCTCCAGTTCGTTTGGCGCCCGAGGGCTCGGGGGCTCGGGACCCGCCAGGCGCGCCGGAGGGGCGCCAGCCCACCAACCCTGTATGAATCCGGTTTAGTGAGTTTAATATTGTAGAGATTGAGGCGAGCAGGGCGAGCAGGTCCCTGGCATACCGTGCCTCCTCCCCCAGTGCGACGAGTAGCTCGGGGTGAGAGAGAAAGAGAGAGAGAGAGAGAGAGAGAGAGAGAGAGAGAGAGAGAGAGAGAGAGAGAGAGAGAGAGAGAGAGAGAGAGAGAGAGAGAGAGAGAGAGCGAAAGACAGAGACAGAGAGAGAGAGAGAACTCTGTGGGGGAGGATTTCATTTGGGAAGCTGATAACCGTTGATAATAGAAGCTCGTCGCGATCTGTAGTTGCGGTTCCGCAGCATATACACTCCCTAGAGGTATGCAGGTCTGCCCGATCTGCCTTAATAAATAAGCCGAAATAAAGCGGACCGGTGCGGTATTAGTGGTGCCACTGCAGTAGTTGTGGTATGACGCGCTTGGGGTATTCGGGATAAATTCAGGTAATTGTGCGGCGGAATGGGGCGGAGCAGGAAAAGGGGATGGACGGACGGAGCTAGTTTTATTGCGGACTTTCAGTCAACCGGCCAATCCGCAGCCTCCAAGGCAAGTCCTGAAGCGCCTGGACGCGTAATCACATGACCCCACACGGCCCCCGTGCTTTCCACAAAGAGAAAATAAGGGGTGAGCCAATGACTTGTTCAAAGGAAACACCCCACCTCAACCCGGTGTGTGTGTGTGTGTGTGTGTGTGTTTGTGTGTGAGTGTGTGTGTGTGTGTGTGTGTGTGTGTGTTTGTGTTTGTGTGTGTGTGTGTGTGAGCAAAGCAATGACGACGACTGAGTGGAGAGGGATTAGCGCAAAGCGACCCCTTGATCTACGCTTCTTGTGTGCGCCTGCTATTTTTTCTGTTTTTTTTTTTCTTTTTCTCCCTTCCAGCAGTCCGACGTAACCTTTCAATTGGACCTCCCCTCCCTCCCACACGAGACACTGCTCTTGTTGCTCACTGACTGCGCTAACTTCTGCCGCTGGCCGCTCGGCTGGACGGATGGCTCGCATGATGTTCTGCTAACTCTTGTGCTGTAGTGGTGGTGGTGTGAGGTGCTGCTTGTGCTGCTAACACGGTGTGGTGTGGGTGCTTACTGGTGCTGGTGTGGGCGCAGGTGCCGCCGGCGCCACGGGCCGCCGCCATGGACTGAGGCCGCCGCTCCATGGACCGTCCCATGGACCGCTTCCCGCCGTACGACCAGAGCTACTTCCCCGGCGATGTGCCCGTGCCGGCGGGGCACGGCGGGCACGGCGTGCATGGCGTGCATGGCGTGCCGTACCCGGACGTGGCGCGGGACGCGTCCGAGGCCAAGCAGACCAGCTTCTACGGCTACCCGACCGCCGCGCCGGGGGCATTCCCGAGCCCCGGCCTGGGCCCGGGCCTGGGCCCCACCATCGGCCCCGCCCCCGGCCACGGCCTCGGGCCGCATGGCCACGGCGGCCACCCGTACCTGGTCGGATACGCCACCATGAACAAGGCCTCGCTGGCGGACCACCGGCGCACCAGCCAGGACGGCTACGGGACGCTGCGGACGGTGCGATATGACATCCAGGTAAGCTCCTTTTGCGTACGGTGCGGTGCTGGTGGTGCTGGGTTCAGAACTCCGTGGGGGGCTGCTGCTTTTTCTGTTCATCCATCTTCTGCTTTGCTGCACCGAAAGTGCTAGAGCGAGCTGAGGCGAGGTGTTCCCCGTGATGGGCAGGCCATGTCGGGGAACGGCAGGGGCCCGCGGGGGCCCGCGGGGGCCCACCGGCTCCACGGGGACGGCCGAGTCACGCGCAGAGGGACAAGAAGAATTCGCCGACATAGCTCATGGGGGTGATCGTCCCCTCCCCGACACGCCACATAACGAGAGACCAGCTTGGCGCACGGCAGCCCACGGCAGCCCACGGCAGCCCACGGCAGCCCACGGCCCGTGCCTTGGGCCCGGAGCAGGAGCTGGAGCCGGAGCCGTTGGCCCCGGACCTGGGCTCCGGTGGAGGCTCGGCTCGACACGGCACGGCTTGGGCCCTGCGTAGCCCTGCGCCGTGGTGGCAGTTTGTCACATGGTCCGTGTCAGATCCACACTCCGGGCGGTGCCGGGGGCCGGAGGGGGCCAGAGGGGGCCGGAGGGGACCGGAGGGGGCGAAGGAGGCGGAGGGAGCCGGGCTCTCCTCTCGTCCTTGCCGGGGCTGCAGGACCGAGAGAGAGGAAATGGGGGCAGAAAGGCGGGGAGGCGAGGAGGGTTGCGGTCCGTGTGTGGCGTTCAGCACACGAACATGTATGATTTACGCACCTCCGAAGATATCGCAACCTCGGGTATGTTATGCGGATGGAAACACGGTAACGACACCATTTCCGGTGGCCCGTCGCATGCTTAGAAGAGCTTAAAGTTTTGCTTCAAGCATGATTCGGAACAAGCCGTGATTTTACCGCGTTTAAAAATGGCGGGTGCGACGAGATTGCAAAATACCGAGAAACATACCGCGCAGAGCAGATCTCTTTGCTCATTGCGGACGGAACGCTCAAACGACGTCTGCTTTCGTTCCTCTAATTTTAGACCCTCCCACCCCCACACCACCCCACACCACGCTCACCCGTTCCCACACAGTCACTGGGTCGGAAGTGAAGTGCCCTGTTCTCTCTGTTGATGTGCTCCGACTCTCTCTCTCTCTCTCTCTCTCTCTCTCTCTCTCTCTCTCTCTCTCTCTCTCTCTCTCTCTCTCTCTCTCTCTCTCCCTCTCTCTGCTCGTGGCTTGCTGTCTGTCTGTCTCCCCTCTCTCCCTGTCTCTTTCAAACTCGGAGCTTTATTCCCCCAAACGCTCGCAATTTGCGCGTCGAGCGGGTGCGTGCCACCTGTAGTGTAGGTCAGGGAAGGGAGGAAGGGGACCGAGGCGGAGGGGGTGAAACTTTGCAGCCGAAATCGAAGCGAATGCACACACACACACACACACACACACACACACACACACACACACTCCCAACGGAAAGCGCATTAGTGGCCCGTTTTTACAACTTACTTTCTTTCCCTCTTCCTTTCCGTTCTTCCCTTTCGTGTCCGGTCCTAAACCTTTAACTTGCTCTCTCTCTCTCTCTCTCTCTCTCTCTCTCTCTCTCTCTCTCTCTCTCTCTCTCTCTCTCTCTCTCTCGCTCTCTCTCTCTATCTCTCGCACTCTATCATCTGCTCGGTGGAACCGCTTCATGCAGCAGCTGTGCCCTGCCGCGTGCCTCATCATTTATTAATTCGCAGTGCAATCGTCATCCACCACTATCCCTAACCCTCCCTCCCTCCCCACCCCGCCGTCTGCTGCCTCAACGGGATATGGCCGCACCCGCACGTTCGCTGCCTCGGATTCACACACCCGAATCAAAAGGGAGAGGTGGAGAGGATGAAAAGAGGAAGGGAAAGAGAGAGTGCGAGAGAGAGAGATAGAGAGAGAGAGAGAGAGAGAGAGAGAGAGAGAGAGAGAGAGAGAGAGAGAGAGAGAGAGAGAGAAAGAGAGAGAGAGCTTCAATTATGGCTTTAAGCCCGATGTGACTTTCCGCATGTGGCCTCGCGGTCCGGCTGGTCCGGCTGGTCCGGCTGGCCGCCGCCCTCCCCCATTGCGGCCACACGGCCTCTGCTCCGCCTTCTGCCTTTTGCCTCCACCGCCCTCCACTCGGCAATCTTTGCAGCCGACCCTAAACGGGTTTACGTGCGGCCATGGGGAATGCCATGCGTTACGCTTCAAAAAATTGTATTCGCCCTCTCTCTCTCTCTCCCCTGTCTCTCCCGCTCCCTCACACAACACAGACTATTTCCCTCTTCCTCGCTCTCTCCTTTCTCTCTGTCGTCGGAGCAGGTTCTGGCCATGTTAATGTGCGTCCGCCCACGTGATGGGGGAGGGGGGGGGCAGCACAAATGCTGCCCCCGGCACGACTAGTGCCTCATGCCTAATGGAAGCACTCTGCCGGTTTGACACTTAGTCCATACCGCTGGTCTATATCTTGCACTACTTGTGCCCTGCGAAGGCGGACGTCGGCGCGGAAGTCAAGTTGGCTCCGCTCGCCACTCGGCACTCTCCAATTCATAAGAGGAATGTCGGGAGGGGCGGGGGAGGGGAGAGGATAGGGCGGTGGCTGCACTGCCTTTGTCACGGGATGCCCTCCCTTCACCCCACCCCGACGTCTTTCGCTTTGACGGCTCTGTTGACTAGGTCCCGGCCTGTGCGTGACGGCCTGCCCTGCTGCCGCTGCTGCCGCTGCTGCTGCTGCTGCTGCTGCCGCTGCTGCTGCTGCTGCTGCTGCTGCTGCTGCCGCTGCTGCCGCTGCTGCTGCTGCTGCGCTGCTGCCGCTGCTGCTGCTGCTGCTGCTGCTGCCGCCTGCCCGGACGGCATGCCATTCCAGCGGGGACGAGGACGAGGGCGGACAGTGACGAGCGGAGCGGGCAAAGAGCTTCTGTTACAACGACACACTCATTGGCACACGGCGCCGACTGTTCGGCCTGCAATCAGAAGAAGAGTCACACCAGGCCCAGGCCCCGGCCCAGGCCCAGGCCGCGGCCCGCTGGCTGCCGCTATGGTAGCTTCCTGCCTCTTGTTCGCCGTTCGTTGCATCATGGCAGCAGCAGCTCCTGAGATGGTCGTGCAGCAGAAGCGCACCGCCGCAGCCCTCGCCCTCTGTATCGTCCATCGCCACTCTCTCCCGTTCCCCAGATACGGTTTCCGACGCTGTATTCACTGGCGTGGTCGTTGCTGGCAAGTTTTACGCACCTGGCAACTTTTCAGGAATAGAATTACCAGGCCGTTCGTGCGCCAGCCAGGCTCCGATGCGGGTGCTGGTGCCGGCGGGGGAACGCCTCGCCCCGCCCCGCGAAAGGTAAACCCAGCCCGGCAGGAGCGTTCTGTACTCCGTTTAACTGCCATCGCACTTCTCCCTACCGATCCCTGTAAAAGACGGGTGGCGAGTTACGCTGGAGTAAAGGGGCTGGCGGCCGCCCCCAGCGCCGCCCCCCCGTGCCAACCCCCGCGCCCCCCCCCCCCCCCCAACGCTGCCCTCCCAGCGCCGCCCCCCGCACCCTGGCTAAGTGGAGGACACCAACTTCGCCAGCGGCACACCGTCACTCCGGCGCGGCGCAGGTAGAGCGCAGAGCGCAGCCGAGCAGACCGGAAGAGAAGTGCATTTTCACTCCGGGTTTGCTCGTGGCCGTGTTTAATTCAACTTGAGCCGGTGCTGCAGGAGCGGGTGTCGGCGAGTGCCGTGGGCAGGGGAGAGGGAGAGAGACAGTAGCGATAGAGAGGGAGAGATCGAGTGAAACTATCAAAGTGAAGTGATCCCCTCAACAGGAGTGTCGCGGGTGCTTTATTAACCAGCTCCCCGGCTGCGTGGCGCGGCGTGGCGGCGACACGAAGATTAAAACCCCGGCCGCGCTGCCGCCGCTGCCGCCGCTGCCGCGCCTCGCTGTCTCCATCTGTCAGCCCGCGACACGCAGCCCGAAGCGCCCCAAGCCCGGCTGCTGCTGAGTGACCTTGCGGGGCGGCGCTGGCAGGAAGCACTGCAGCGGGAAGTCAGCTAGAATACCCGCTGTTCCCGTGCACGGAGAATCTCCGAGGCCAATTTGTCTCCGGATGAAATTCGCGCATCAAACAAAAAATTTTAAAAGATTAAAATGAACACTGTAAAAAAAAATCATACCGTCATCTCGATAATGTATCAGTGGGTTCTGGTCCATCGCGAATACGTAAGAATTTGTCCCTAAATTATGGCTGTGGCAGCTGTCGTCAGGAGAACTGGTCGACGTTGCAAATCCATTTCTGGGCACATAGTTGCCGTTAATCTGTCTGGCCAGGAGCAGCGGGGTGAGTCTGTTCGCAGGCTGCAGGCTGCGGCCCTCGCCACCTGTCCCTGCTCGCACAATGCCGCGGTAAATACGAGAGGGCGTAGGGCGTGCCCCCCGCCGCACTCCTCCCCCACGAAACCCCTGGCAGCGGGTCAACATATCGCATCTCACGCTGAATTGCATTTTCCATATTTCATGACGGCTATGGGGTGGTGTCCGAGGCAGGCCGGGCCGAGCCGGAGGGGCTGCGGCCGCTGCTGTGCACCTGCCGGGCCCGGCCCGGCCCCACTGCCAACACCGCAGTCACAGCGGAAACAAACTTTACGGCGGGAAAGGAGGAAACAAGACGAAAACCCTCCCCTCTCCCGCCCCGCCCCGCCCCGCCCCGCCACGGCCCGCCACGCCCCGCCCGCCAAGTTATCGCGCTGCTTGCTCGCGCCGGCTTCGCGCTGCTTTTGCCGTGCGTTTGCAAAAGTTTGGCCATAATTCGGACCGTGGGCCGTTCCGGCCGTCCTGCGCAATGTGTTTCGCTTTCCGTAAATCCGATTCCGCGCGTATCGATTTGCATCCCGTGACGCCGGCTGTGCGCCACCTAATTAGCACGTCAGGCAGCGCGGGCCTCCAGGACCCTCGCCAGGACCTCAGGACCAGCGTAGCGCTGCTCTGTCCTCCCGGGACACTTCCGCGGGTGTTTCATTTACCGAAACACGGCTGAGGTGCTGCACACAACAACTATTACAATAACTCCCGGCAGGGACATTAGCCCCGTGTACTACAGCACACACACACACACGCACACACACACACAGCACAGCACAGCAAGAAGTCTCTGCTCTGCTTTGGCCGCGCGCTCCTCTACAACTTTTCGGGGTTGTGTTTTTGAAGAATGAAGGCGTGCCGTGGCGTGCCAGGCGGCCGCCCGGACATGGCTGTAATTTCATTCCCCCCCCTCCTCTCCTGCCGAAGCCTCTCATCGCGCGCCGTCCTCTCCGGGTCCTCCGGGAACTGCCGAAGCGGCGGGTCCTCTCATCCGTCCTCCGTCCTCCGGGTCCTCCGGGTCCTCCGGGTCCCCCGGGTCCTCCGGGTCCTCCGGGTCCCCCGGGTCCTCCGGGTCCTCCGGGTCCTCCGGGACGTCCGTAGCCTCCGGGATCGGCAGCGGCAATCCGGAGCGGAGATGACAACTCGCCTTCGCGTATTGAAATTTAATGCCAATAAGTCGGATATCCCAGCAGGGGAGAGGTGGAGGGGCGCGTGAAGTGGAGAGGGGGGGGGGGGGAGGGTGATATCATCGCTATCTGTCGCGGCCGCGGGCGTGCGCCCTTTGTGTACCGGGAGTGCTGTGTTTGAGCGGTGTTTTAAAAGAGCCCCCCGCCACCCCCCACCCCCTTCGTCCAGTCCCGGTCCGTACGACATCGCCGCCCTCCCCCAGGATATGATCTTTCAGCCCTTCCCTTTTGTTCCATCGCACTCGCAGGGTCGTTTCGGGATGCCCCCCCCCCCCCTCTCTTTCTTTCTCTTGTTGTTTTTGCTGTTGTTTCCATTATTTTTTCTAAATTATTTTTATTGCTGAGCGCCGTGTGACCCCCATGGAGCTGGAGCCCGGCCCGTCTGGGAACGTGAAGTCACAGTCTTAGTCAGATTCGACAGAGGGACAGAGCAACTGCCCGCACAGCCACAACTTGAACCCTGCTGTCGACGCAGTATTCTTAAGAGGAACCTGTATAAAGCACTCGATAAGTTCTTCTGAACGCGTTTCGTAAGCATAAGGTAACTTTTCCCTGTCGCATTTGCATGTCCGTATCGGATGAGGTACCCGTTAAGTGAACGTCCATGTTTCAAAATAACGTTTGTATGTTAACGGCTGCCATTGGCGATGCTGGTGGCCGGTGCTCTTGTGCGCTGTTGCGGGCTGTCGCTGTGTCTCTCTGTCGAATCTCAATAATATGACATTATTTTCACGTCCCCCCTCATGGCCGTGTCTGCCGGCTCGTCCTCCGCGTGTCTCATAGGGCGTTGCCAAACTTGGGCACTTCGTTATGGGCCCCACAGGCTGCTGGCCGGGGTCAGGTGGGCGCCACGACCAGCCACGGCACGGCGGCACGGCGGCCACCACCTCCGGCCCATTACTCCTTTCCGTAATAAGTTTGGATGACATTCTATCCTGTTTTTGGCCGCACGCTCGCCTCCCGGTGCCTCCGGTGCCTCCGGTGCCTCCGGTGCCTCCGGTGCCTCCGGTGCCTCCGGTGCCTCCGGTGCCTCCGGTGCCTCCGGTGCCTCCGGTGCCTCCGGTGCCTCCGGTGCGTCCCGGTGCCTCCGGTGCCTCCTGTCCGGGCCAACCGCTATTACCGCACAGCCGGCGCTCTGCCGCGAGGGGTCGTTCGCAGATTACATAATACTCCTCCCCGATCGCGGTGTCACATGGTTCAGGGAGAGAGAGAGAAAGAGAGAGAGAGAGAGAGAGAGAGAGAGAGAGGGGGGGGGGGGAGGAGAGAGACTGTTATTGGCGTTTATTAGCTTTGACTCCGCTGCTGCCGCTGCTCCTTGTCTTTGGACAATGAATCTGTTGCAGCGATACGCGGCGCCGCGCCGCTCTCTGCCGCTCTCTGCCGCTCTCTCGTGCCTCCCGGCAATTAAGTGAAACTTTCCACATGATAGCGCCAAACGCTCCGCTGGACATATTTATGGACACACTCTGCCGCGGCCCCCCATGGCGGCCCCGCCGCCCTTATGCGCGCGCGCGCACACACACACACACACACACACACACACACACGCGCACGCACATGCGGCTCCACGCCTCCCGCGCCGCCTAAAAGTCACATCATTTGCAAGGCGAGAAAGTGCCCCGGTGGGAAGGCGTTACTTTTCTCCTTGTCTTGTCAGAGAGGCGGCCTCCCTCCCTCCGGCCACAATTATTCATGCTCCCCAACACTCGCGGTGCAGAACTCATGCCACTCCCCTCAGTGGTATTTCCCGCTGCAATCGATGTGACGTGAGTACCCGATTTTCGCCCATGACGGTAGTAATATAAATAATAATAATAATAATAATAGAACGATAATAAGTTGAATAAAACTAGAACGGTCGAGTCCGGCGGCGGCACCAGCGGCCGCATCATGCTACATGCATGCCCGGGCACTCGACAACACTCGCCACACAGCCACACTAATTAATGTATCGTCCGTCCGCAGCGCTGCAGTCGCCAGCTGCAGCGCTAAAAGCAATTCCATGCGCTGCCCAGCCCTCACCTGCCATGTACGCCACATATGCCTGCACCCGTCCGCACACAAACTCACTCACGCACACGCACACGCACACACACACACACACACACACACACACACACACACACACAATGACACAATAGCGGCAGCTGGCCGTGCCTATTGTTTCCACTGACTTGGCCAATTTTCGGTCGGGTCCCACCGGTCCTGCGCAGACCGGGCCGCCCTACGAGCCCCGAGCCACCCCGACTATTCCGGGCTCTTTATTACAGTCGAGGCGGGGTGGGTGGGGTAGGGGAAGGGGGGGGGGGGAGGTAGCTGCCCCCGCCCCGCAGAACCTCGATGCAACACGCGAATATGATTGTGATTTCGTACTCGGAGAGAGCGTGGAAACTATAATCAGTTTTTTATTCAACGATCCTGACCGCAACGGCCGCCGATATGTGCTCTCCTGCACAAAATAATCACGTCGGGATTGTCTTTTTTTGTGTCCTTTTTTTACCTGCTTTATCTGAGTATAGCACAGGCGTCGTCACTGTGCACCTCACTCTCCGCTCCAGCGGCTCCAGCTGTGCTGAGCCCTCGGGGATACCTCGGGAACCCTTACGACGCAGACGGAGTTGAATATCCTGTTTAGCAAGTTGTTTTGAGGCACCGGCTCCACGACAGTCAAAGAAGGCGCGTGGCGGACCCGAGCGGACCCCGGCGGACCCCGGAGGACTTTCCAGCTGCACCGGCCAGCCCGCAGACCAGCCCGCTGGCCGCGCCCTTTGAAGTTCCAGGTTAATTAAGGCCGAGAGTGATCAATGGTAAGCCAGGCGTGTGGCGATGATTCAGTGCGCGGCCGGGCGGCCGGGGGAGGGAGCCGGTGTGGGCCCGGACCAGACCCAGACTGCTCGGGCTGCCCTCCCCCTCCCCCTCCCCATATCGATATTCGGATCGACGCAAAAGGGTTTGCAGGTACGGACCACTGCGGCTGTCGGGTGGCCTCGGCCTCAGTGCGCTGGGCTGGCTGCACACCCGATGCCTCCCCTCCCTCCCCCCTGATAACGTACAATCGGCTTCCGATGTACGCGCACCGCACCAGGACTACAAACTACACCGCGTGTACGTCCCCGGCGGGGCAGCGGGCCCGGCCACAACCCGGCGGTGACGGCGGCCCTAAAGTCACAGGGGCAGGTTTGTCGTTGGCGATGTCAGGATTGACGTGGGTGGTGCAGCCAATCTGCTCGCGAAAATAAGCACATTTGGAGACGAAGAGGACAGTTTTTCCTCACCGCCACATCGGGCCGGGCTTCCGCAGGCCGTGAAATCCACAGTCACAGTCATTCTGCCGCCAGTGTGCGCTCGACGTCGAGTGACTGAACTTCCTTTCCGAGCGTACGCCGGACTGTGCACTCGATGCGCGTTACATCCGATCCCGCTCGTCCAACACCACGGCTTCACACTGCCACCTTGCGCACTTCCCGCCGCTACCGCCACGCTGCCCTTCTGCCCGGCCATTTTCAATATTTATCACCCTGGGAAGAAGCGGAGGCAGCAACAAACAGCAGGAATCGCACGGGCGCGTTGGGGCTGGGGGCGGAGCGGGCAGGGCTCTGGTGGAGCGGGCCTAGGCCGTCTCAGCACAGCGCACGGCCTATACAGGACAGGGGCTGCGGGGGCTGCGGGGGGCTGCGGGGGGCTGCGGGGGCTGCGGGGGGCTGCGGGGGCTGCGGGGGGGGGGGGGGGCTGCGGGGGGCTGCGGGGGCTGCGGGGGGGGGGGGGGGGCTGCGCCGGCACCGAAAAGAAATCTCATTATACGCGAGCGTCAATATTGTTGCATGTGTGTGCTTCATGCGTAGCGCTCTGCTCTCAGCTCCAGATATTGGAGGGTGGGTGCCGGTGCCAGAGCGAACAGAGAGAGAGAGAGAGAGAGAGAGAGAGAGAGAGAGAGAGAGAGAGAGAGAGAGAGAGAGAGAGAGAGAGAGAGAGAGAGAGAGAGAGAGAGAGAGAGAGAGAGACAGATAGACAGAAGGGTCTATCATCTCTGTGACAGGAGTAAGAGAGAGATAGGAAACCTCGATACGGTATACACAATTTTTTCTTCTTCTTCGAGTCGCGAAAACCTTCATCCCCCGTCCCCGCACTGTCGCACCCATAAGGGGGTCCGCCATCTCATGAAGATGTATAGGGGCCGATAGTCCCCCGCTGCGTTTGGATATAGAGACACAGCCTCCAGTCAGACGGAACCACTCTGCTCCGCGCCACGCCACCAGAGGCGACGCCTCCCTCTTCTGCCCCCCCCCCTCTCTCTCTCTCTCTCTCTCTCTCTCTCTCTCTCTCTCTCTCTCTATCTATCTCTCTCGGCGTCACGGCGCAGCTCATGCGAGCCAAATCTCTAATGAGGTCGCGATGGCGTCGGAAAAGAAATCGAGAGGGAAAATGTCGTTCGCACGACCAAGCTGCTGGCCGCCCGCCGCCCTCCCGCTCTCGCGCCCGGTATAACCCCCACTGAATAATCCGGGCACCATGGCACCATCGGGCACCATACCCACGCGCCGGTTTTCATCCTCTCTCTCGTTTTCTTTTCAATCCACCGCGATGAAGATAAAAAAAAATGGACAGATCGGGACAGAAAACGAAAACGAAAAAAAAACAAACCCAAAAACCGTGATCTTCCTCTCACGTTTTCAGATCGGTCAAAACGATCTAAATAATATTTTTTTTCCCAAAGATGAGAGAAGCGCACGGTCGATGCTCTGTTTTGGTGCCCCACCTGGCGCCCCGCCACCCCAGCGCTTTCCTTTCCACGTGCTCCATGCTCCTGCTTATTTGGCCGGCCCCACGGCCCCGCGGCGCGGTCGCACCGTTCTGTGTGCGTTCGTGTCTCGGCGCGTGTGTGCGGGGAGCCTCACGTCAACAGTGCCTCCCCCCTCCCACCCTGTGCGCCGGGTGGCGGGCTTCAGCCTGGTTTACTCCCACGTGAGTCGCCCCCCCCCCCCCCCCTCCTGAGGTGGGGACCTCGAGGACCTGCCACCGCCTCGCCCCCACTGCAAACACCCGCGCTAGACCCCTCCCGGCGGCCGTGCCATCGCTCGGAGTCTGATCACAACAATGGCACGCAAACAAGCTGTTCCTTTCCCCTTACTGATACGAGAGAGGACATACCCCCCGCTGACACGTCCGGAGCGCGTGGACGCACCCGCAGACTCCCGCAGGAGCCCGCTGGTAGCGCCTGTGAATGGCAGGGTAGGCCAGCCCGCACAACTCCCGTGCACATCTGTGCGGAGGCTGCCTACCCAGCAGGCGCCCGCTGATCTGCTGCCCGCTGGTAGCGCCTGTGAATGGCAGGGTAGGCCATCCCGCACAACTCCCGTGCACATCTGTGCGGAGGCTGCCTACCCAGCAGGCGCCCGCTGATCTGCTGTCCGCTGGTAGCGCCTGCGAAAGAGGCGCTTACCGTGTGCGGAAGACAAAGTGAAAGGGGGACCGGGGCCGACCGGGCCGGAGTGGACCGGAGGTTGTGGCCAGGCCGGCCGGACCACGGCGCACAAGGCGCACGACACACAGATTCTCGCGCGGAAAAGGCCGTGCGGAGATGAAAGGAAGGGGCGGGGTCCGGCGGTCTCCGATGGGGTCCCGTGGGCCGGCGCTAGGCCGACACGGGCTCCGGGAGCTCCTCCGGGAGCTCCTCCGGGAGCCCCGATAGCGGACGGCCCGGACTATCGCCATATCCAATCCCGGACCTGAGGGTGTTGCGAGGCCGCCAGGCCACCCGGAGGCCACACGGTGGCGCGGCGTGGCGTCGCATGTTCGCCAATATCCGTCCCCGTGTATACCGCCACTTGTATAAATTTTATACCGGGCGCCGCAAGGCAGTTTAAAGCCCGCGGGCCCGCGAGCCGTGCGCGCACTCTTGTGTCGAGGCCTTTTACTGCCGCCGTAAAGTAGATCGGTGAGAGAGGGAGGGGGGGTAAACCTGAGGCACCGAGTCACCAACAACCCCGCGCCTTCCATCGAGGCTAATGAACGACTGCCTCGCAAGTGGCAGCTAGCTCTCTCTCTCTCTCTCTCTCTCTCTCTCTCTCTCTCCCTCTCTCTGCTGTACTCTGCTCTGCTCTCGCTCTCTCTCAAACACAAAAAAATACCTAAAACCATATGCAAGTAACTGCGTGTGATAGAAAAAAACAACGAACAAACAACACTGCAGAGTTGGAAACAGAGTATCACCCCTATGCCAACGATTTATAAGGCAACAATAACGCAATAAACGCTTGCTGATAATGTGTTAGCATGTCGCTCTAAACTAACGCGGGGGTTGTTTTGTTTCCCGATGTGTCTTTCGGGTGACACGAACCGCCAATAATGGGCGCCTCCCCGCCCCGCCCCGCCGCACCAGGCTGATAAAATGCATGCATGAGCTGCAATTTGCTTTCGCCTACTTTCGACATCGTCCTTTTCATTTGTCCTCTCTCTCTCTCTCTCTCTCTCTCTCTCTCTCTCTCTCTCTCTCTCTCTCTCTCTCTCTCTCTCTCTCTCTCTCTCTCTCTCTCTCTCTCTCTCTCTCTCTCTCTCCCCCCAGAACCTCTTTTCGTGTTGTTTTTATACATTTAAACCGCCTCCCCCTCCCTCCCCCTTTATGCCGGACTCATGCTTTTGCATAATTTCATGGGCAACAAGGTCAGTGCCCCCCTCTCCTTTCCCCTTACCAGTGCGTTAGTTCGCTGTCACGCTTTTTCCACGTTATTTACCTTATTTCTCCCTCCCTTTGCTTTTTCTCCCCCTGATCCCACGTTGGCGTGCACGCGCGAGTGTGTGTGTGTGTATATAAATATATATATGTATATATATATATATGTGTGTGTGTGTGTGTGTGTGTGTGTGTGCGTGGCGTGCACGCGGCTCACACTGTGCCCCACACTGGCGCCTGCCGCTCGGCCGCAGAGCGCCGTGTGGTGTGAATGGACAGGCGCCCTGCCGGGGGGCCTGCCGGGGGCCTGCCGGGGGGCCTGCCGGGGGGCCTGCCGGGGGGCCTGCCGGGGGGCCTGCCGGGGTATGGGGGCTCCGGACCGCACACACAACTGCCCGTAAAGCTCTTGAGGCGTCCCCGCGACCATAAATTCCCCTTAATAAAAAGTTTTTGGCGCATACGGATTGCAGCTGTGAGCCCCCCTCCCCCGCCTCCTCCACTCCCCCGTGTGCACTGTGTGACTCCCCACTGCTCCCCCCCCCCTCCCCAAAAAAACCCTTCAATGCGCGTCTTTACGGCTGCATTTTACATCTTCTCTCGACTCCGCGAACACACTCAAACGCTTTTGTAGAATTTTGTGCACCAGTTTTTTTGGGGGGGATTCTGCACGCCCGCTCGTATCATATCGTAGCCGAATTATGCGCCCATCATGCTGCATAAACTTTTATGTATAGTTTGCGGACGTGAGGGGAATCGTCCGTAACTTATCATGCGACAACTTCTACAAATCAAGCGTTACGTGCGAGCGTCACCGATATGGAGGCATGCCGCGATATGTCATGCTGTGTGATGACTAAAGTGAAGCTCGAGGTGAGGCTCCGCTGCAAATAGTGCTCACAGTACTCTTCCTAGAGTAAGTGAACGCGGTTCGGCTCTCTCTCTCTCTCTCTCTCTCTCTCTCTCTCTCTCTCTCTCTCTCTCTCTCTCTCTCTCTCTCTCTTTCCTACTAGTGTGCGCACGCGCACCCTATCGCTCTTCTTATTCGATGATTTTGGACAAGCGCCCTGCGATGGGCGGTCGCGGGCGGAGTTACGAGGAGAGAGAGAGAGAGAGAGAGAGAGAGAGAGAGAGAGAGAGAGAGAGAGAGAAAGGGAAAGGGGCGGGGGATTTGACCAACAGCTAGGGAATGGGGCATTTCCGTCCGTTACCGCAAATCCCAAGACGGCTGATTCCTCCACAATAAGCTACTTAGCACTTTCTCTCTCTTCCTCCCTCCCGCTTGGCGCTCCCCTCACGCTATCTGCGATGGTTTGGACAACTCTCTCCCTCTCTTTCTCTCTCTTTCTCTCTCCCTCCCATCCGTACACTGCTTCCTATCTGAGCTGCCAAATAGTACCAAGAAAATGCGACGCACAGGTGGAAAACAGGTCTCTACTTGGGCCCTAGCTTTCTAGCACTGATCGCCTCACGCACCTGTTCCGAAACGAACACGGAGTCTCGGGTTCAAATGCCGGCTGGTTTGTTTTCGTGACGGAGCGACACAACTGCAGACGAGCGCCCAAATTAACATCGCCGCGCCGCATAGAGGTGTGCGAACAGCCCTTGGTCAGATTCGAGCGAACACGAACATTTTAATCAGAATTCGAAGCGAACCGAACCGAACAAGTGACTGTTTTCCGTCTCTTTTGTACATTAAAAGCAAAGAAAAACCGCGATTTGTGTTCGATGGCGAACGCACATTTCCAAAGTTTTCGAACAGCTCGCGTCCGAACACCTGTTGTTCGCCCCCGATCGAACAAATTTTCTGTTTGGTTCGTTCGTGTTCGCTCGGATTCGGACATGTTCGCACATCTCTAGCGCCGCACCCACCTTACCTCGCGGCGCCTCACGGCAAGAGAAAGTCTCGAGCGGAGCGTGTTTCTCAGTTGTTCATACCTCACCGCGCCGCCGTGTATTTGAACCGAGTTTTCCCGCCGCGCACCGCGCACGCTCCCTGGCCGCTACTGCACCCTCTCCTGCATAAACCCACCGCCGCGCTCCTCCCTAGCTCCACAAGAAGTACTTGACTTGTGCCAGTCACATCTGCGGCCAGGAGAGTGAGAGACAGAGAGGGAGGGAGAGAGAGAGAGAGAGAGAGAGAGAGAGAGAGAGAGAGAGAGAGAGAGAGAGAGAGAGAGAGAGAGAGAGAGCTCCAACACAGAGAGAGAGAGAGAGAGAGAGAGAGAGAGAGAGAGAGAGAGAGAGAGAGAGAGAGAGAAAAACCAGGAAAGTCTGGCACTCCTACGGCGGCGGTGAAAGGAAGAGTTACTTTCCCCTCTTTCTGTCTCTCTCTCTCTCTCTCTCTCTCTCTCTCTCTCTCTCTCTCTCTCTCTCTCTCTCTCTCTCTCTGTGCGTGTGTGTTTTAATTTACCTTCATATAGACCAGCACCCGGCCCGACGTCGTCCTCTGCACGTGTGCCGCACGTGTGCCGCACGTGTGCCTGTGCCGTGCGTGCTATCTAGCTGCGATACCGGCAGCAGCCCCTCAGTGCGTGATACCGCGACGCTGGCTGTTGGCCCGCGTGGCGTTCGCGTGGCGTTCGCGTGGCATTCGCGTGGCCGGCGCGTGGCCCCGGCCGCTGCTATTGTGCTGCGCGGGTGGGCCGGCAGGCCGGTCGGCCTCCGCGTGGCGGCGCCGAGGGGGTGCAGGTAAATTACTGCCGCGCTCGCATTTTCAAAAATGATACGGGCCTGGCCGCGGACGTGCGTGTGCCCGGGACCTCTCTCCTCTCCTCCCCTCCCGTCTCCTCCCCCTCCTCCTCGCACTTCCTCGGTGATAACCGCACGACCGCGGCGCTGTAAATTCAGAATTTCTACAATCGTGTAATCTCCAGCGGACCTCTATTACTGCCACCTACCACCCTACTTCTCACGTCGTTTTCTCTCCGCTGTAAATGTTTTTATACAAGCTTTCGTGGCCAATCCAAATACTATCATTAGTGTGTATTGAACAATATCTGCACTTATTTGCAGACGAAAATCCGACGCACTGAAACCTAAAATCTATTTTTCAGTATTAAGACCGAAACATTTCTGTTCCAACCTCTTTAGAATTCAAAAACAATAATACAGAGCTTATTTCGAAAAACCTGACCCACCAGTTTTTTTTTCTTTTATTTCACGCATTGGAATCTTGCGCTTCTCGCCTGCTGTGTGCGTTTCCTCGCACGGCGCGGTGGTTGACGCCCCCCCCCCTACCCCCCGGTCCCCCCGGTGTGGGGGTGGGGGCCGGTGATTGATCAGCGCTGACTTCCCTCCCCTGCCAGCCGGATCGGCGATGGGAATACGATTCTTTCGTGTTTTTCCTTCCCGTGTGGAGGGGCGAGCGGGAGACCGGGCGCCGGGAGCCTCGGCGGGGGCGGAGAGCATCCTGGCCTTCGGCATTCCTCGGCGCGGCCGCTACACAACGCGGAGGAAATGACGCGCCGACGTGGACGTGGGGGCGTGGCGGTGCTGCCTCGGGGCCGCGGGGCCACGGGCGGAGTCGTGTGCGGCCATGGAACCGGCCTGACTACGCGACCCTTCATTTCCCGTCTGCACCGGCCCGGCAGACCCCCCGCGGACCCGGCAGACCCCCGCGGACCCAGCAGACCCCCCGCGGACCCAGCAGACCCCCGCGGATCCGCGGCCCCGGAGATAATACCCGCACACACACTCTGCGGAACACGGAACACGCTGCCCTCCTGTTCTATCCGATGTTCTCATGTGTGTTCCGGCCAAAAGGGGGCCTCGGCCGCTTGTCGCTGCACTGCTGGAAAAGAGACGCACGTTTCGAGGGGTCTCTTCCTCTCTCCCTCTGTCTTTATTGTAATTTTTGCGAAATGGTTGCTGTGATTCCCGGATAAGTCTTGCTCTGCGATGTTCTAGTCCTGGCCAGTCTCTATATCTGGTCAGGGGCTGCGTGCGGTTGTTCGCGGCATAATCAGAAAAGGTTTTATCTTTGCCCGGTGTAATACAACGCTCCTAACGCTCGCATTGCTTTTTTCTGGTTACAGGTGAGTCCCGTGAGTGATGAGTGCTGGCGGGCGGGAGCTCCGGGAACCGCCAGCGCGGCAAGTACTTTGGCACCCTTCCAGAGTGCCTCCGGGCTCCGGGCTCCGGGCTCCGGGCTCCGGGCGCCAGGCTCCGGCCTCCGGTCAGCAACCAATCAGCGGACGATGCACGACTCCCAGCTCCGGGTGATAAAAACGAGGGTGCCGGCCGGGCGGCGACCGCTGTTGTCCTGCGATTCGCACTACTTTCGCCCGCCATGAGAGAATTCAATTAAATCGCGGCGCGCGGCCGTCCCCCCCGCTTCCTTCGCCCCTGGGGTCGCTGGCGGCTGCGGCAGAGAGGCGGAGAGATTTAAAGAAAAATAAAGGAGGGTGAAACAGAGCAGAAAACGATAAATACCTTAAAAAGTTAAGCCCTTACGATCGCGTCCGGCGAGGCCGTGGCGAGGCGCTTGCTGTGGGCGATGGCCTGGGGCCGCCCTGCCCTCCGGCCGCCCTCCGTCCTTTCCTCGGGCCTCGGGGCACACCGCGGCGCGGCGCCCGAATTAATTTGGTGATTTGTTTTGGGCCGGTTGGCTACCCCTCTCTCCGGTCGACCTCCCCGGGGGCCGTGGCGGCCGTGGCGGCCGTGGCCTACGCCCTTCCTACCAGCCGGCCGGACACCCCGCCCCCCCCCCCCGCCCACCCCTGTCCACCCTCCGCCCACCCCTGCCCTCCCCTGCCCACCCTCCCCCAGTACGACGCCGCGGCCGCTGTCGAGAAGTCAATCTTTTAGTCACCAAGGAATCAGGGAGGAGGGGCTGGGCCGGGAGGGGTGGGCGGGGAGGGGTGGCGTGCGTCCGAGCCGTCCCGTGCACTGCATGACGGACCGGACGGTGTGGTTCTTGTTGATGTCTGTGGCGACCTTGTTCTTGTTGTTCCACTTTACAAGGATGTGCAGCGACAACGACGACGTTCAGGATCAAATCCGACAGATTGCACCCCACCTTTCTACATCTCGCGAACGTTGGATCGACCTGGATGATATGAGAGCGTTCCCCGTCCTCATGCGGCTGCCGTGCGTGAGCCGTTCGCATCGCCTTCTTTTATTGCACCTCTTAATAATCCCTGGTGAGGGCAGCCACCTCGGCTGTGGCCCGGCTGCCAGGCAACACCCCCCGCAACTAGGAGATATTATCCCTGATACGCCCCCTCCCCCCTCATTCTTTCTCCACTCCCGGTCTCTCTCTCTCTCTCTCTCTCTCTCTCTCTCTCTCTCTCTCTCTCTCTCTCTCTCTCTCTCTCTCTCTCTCTCTCTCTCTCTCTCTCTCTCTCTCTCTCTCTCCCTCTCTCTCACTCGCTCTCTCTCTCGCTCCCTTCTGTCTCTATCCAGCGATGAAGGAAGCTCTGGAAGGCCCGCAGGCCCGCCCCCACTAGTATATACTAGCAAGGCCCGCGGCACCAAGGAAATTGTATTAATTCGCCATTTATATATGGTGCAAATAAGAAATTTTTTCTGTTCGTAGCTCCGATTTGCCTGCTCTAAACCCTCTATTTCCTACCCGCAAAGCGTACAAGAAAAATTCCCCGGTTTGTGTATCCCGAGTAAAAATAGAAGGCTGCAGAAAGGCTGACGAATAGCTGACGTATGGCTGTATTGTCGTTTTTTTGGCTGTATACATGGCTGCAGTGGCTGCCTTGCAGCCATGTCGCAGCCATAGCGCCGTCGTGGACTTGCAGCCATGCACGCTGCAGTGGCTGGCGTGGCTGTCTCACGGAGTGTTTTGGCTGTGGAACGCTGCAGAAGCTGCGCACAGCAGCCTGTTGGCTGTCAAAAGTAGCCTATAAACACTGTAATGTACAGCCAAGTAAGCTGCAATGGCTGTAGGCTGTGTATCGCAGCGTGTTGGCTGCTGGCGGCAGCCAGGCCACGGCTCTACCCTGCAGCCAAGTAAGCTGCAATGGCTGTAGGCTGTGTATCGCAGCGTGTTGGTTGCTGGCGGCAGCCAGGCCACGGCTCTACCCTGCAGCCAAGTAAGCTGCAATGGCTGTAGGCTGTGTATCGCAGCGTGTTGGTTGCTGGCGGCAGCCAGGCCACGGCTGTACCCTGCAGCCAAGTAAGCTGCAATGGCTGTAGGCTGTGTATCGCAGCGTGTTGGTTGCTGGCGGCAGCCAGGCCACGGCTGTACCCTGCAGCCAAGTAAGCTACAATGGCTGTAGGCTGTGTATCGCAGCGTGTTGGCTGCACTTTGCAGCCAGGTAAGCTGCAATTGGGGTTCGAAGGCCTGCCAGAGAGCAGCACCGTCGACCCCAAATAGAATGTACGACCTGAGCGGCAAGTTTGAACTTGGTGTTAGCGTGGGTATATATCGTGGGCCAGGGATGGGTGCGCGTCCGTAGCTAGTGAATTATGAATATTATTTGTTAATCATAATCGTTGTTCTGCATCGCAGATCGCAGTTTTTCGGCTGCAGTGGGTTTAGCAGATTTTTCCTTTTAGTTCTGTACGAACGCCTGGAAGGTATGCCACGAGCGAGTGTGGCGCGCTTGGGAGACGAGCTGGTTGCCTATGCTGCCTTTGGCAGGCGCCCACAATAGGCAGACGACCTACTCCCTTCCCCCGTTTACTCCTGCCCTGTCGTGGCCATCGTCCATCATAGAGGTTTTCTGCACTACAGGTATGTCAACGGTTACACTTTTTTCCTCGTTACTGCCATTTTTTCAAAGCTTCGTCGAAAAGAATTTTCCTTTAAGCAGTTGGTAGCAGTTGGCTCTGGCTCTTCTTCTCCTTCTTCATCTTGTTTCGTTCTCTGTTATTGTTGTTTATGGCGCGCCTTGTTTCCGCCTACGCCGGCGGCATCCTGAACGCTGCGAGGTGCAGCCTATTGCAGTGCCTCGCAGCCTCATGGCTGCCAGGGGCAGCGTGGCCCGGGCGAGGGAAGGCTGCCGGCGGCATCCTGAACGCTGCGGAGTGCAGCCTATTGCAGTGCCTCGCAGCCTCATGGCTGCCAGGGGCAGCGTGGCCCGGGCGAGGGAAGGCTGCCGGCGGCATCCTGAACGCTGCGGGGTGCAGCCTATTGCAGCGCCTCGCAGCCTCATGGCTGCCAGGGGCAGCGTGGCCCGGGCAAGGGAAGGCTGCCGGCGGCATCCTGAACGCTGCGGGGTGCAGCCTATTGCAGCGCCTCGCAGCCTCATGGCTGCCAGGGGCAGCGCTGACCGGGCTCCAAAGGGGCATTCTAGTGGCTGGCAGGTGCAGCCAGAGAAGCTGCACTGGCTGCGGTGGCTGGATTTTGGCTGACGTATGTCCGATTACAGCCAATGTTTGCAGCCATCAGAGTTGCTGTCAGCCACCCGAGGTGGCCAGCCTGCAGCCAATCTGCAGCCAATAATTTTCTCTCGGGATCTTATTCAAGTGTCGGCGGGCGACGTCTGTCTCTCATTCATCATGCATACTTTGGCCACTTTTAATCGGCGGCCGCCGGCGGCATCCTGGTGGCGCCGCCCCCGCGCACCGCAGGGCTTCCCCTGCTCCACCTCCTCCTACTCCTCGGGCACGACGAACGACGCTGACTATACGCCGTCATGATGGGGTTGTCGTCGTCCGTGCTGCCCCCCGCCCCTCCCCCCGCGGCGCTGCCGTACAAATTGCAAAACTAACATAGCAATCATCCACTTTGATGCCCGGCCGGCCCGTATAGCCTCCATATCCATTATTACGACGCTCCGACTCGAATTATTCATGGTGGGTCCCTGGTGCAGAGGGGGAGGGTGGGGAGGGGGGCGCTATTTAGGCTCGGCGGCGTCCCAGCGCTGTCCCGACGTTGTCCCCTCGGCCTGGCCGCGGTCATTTTCAATACATTCTAAATAGGGGGTGCATAACTACGCCGGGCGCACCGCCGCCCGGCGTACAGCAGCACGGCCTCCGCGTTGTTGGGAAACAGCGGAAGGTCATCAGGGAGCTAACTTTGCAGCGCCCCGACCCCTTTTTTAGCGGGGACACGCGCGGCCGCCGTGTCGTCGCTGTTATTTCCTGTGAGAGTTAGAAAAACACGGGCAGTTCCAAAAACAGGGCGGGCAGCGGCCGGAAGCGCGGGGGCTGCGGGGGCTGCGGGGGCTGTGGAGGCTGCGGGGGCTGAGGGGGCTGCTGGGGCTGCGGGGCCGTGCCGGGCCAGGCTGGAAGTAAAAGCCCTTACGAGTTTTGTTTTGCCTTTTAAGGGCCGCGCTTTAAACGCCGCGCTTAGTATGCGGCGGTGTAGCGTGGAGTTTACACATCCCGGCGCCCCAGCTCTGTCCCGCCTCTGGCTCTGTCCTGCCTCCGGTCCTGGCTCCGGCCCTGACCTCGTCCCTCTGGCAGGGCCGCTCCGCTTACGACACGACGCCCGTTCAGCCCCGATGCAAGTGCGCGTACTCTGCTGGACTGGAGCCCCCCCCCCCCCCTTGCGTGCATACCGCAACACTTTGATCGACAGACTTTTCTGTCTATCGAGAGACAGGATCAGAGGCTGTTATTTCGAGTGGGCAAAAATTCTGAGGTTGAGTTGGAGCTCTTCATGTTTTTTTTTTAACTTAAAAACAGTGTTACTTCTTACATTAAGTTTGTTTTTGTTTCCAATAACGTATCGGAGTTTTTGAAAAATTCCAAGTTCGAGTGAGTCTGAGTTTTTGGTGCACACTGAATATTTCCAGCGGTACGGCGGGGACGATGTCAGCACCATTTCCTTGCCTTTTATTTCCGCAGCCGTTCTCTGCTCAATCTTGAGACTTTTTCCCCCCTTTACTCTCCGCCCGTCCCCGATCTTTTCTTATCCCGTTTGCAATCCGTTTCTCCTCCTTCCCCTTCTCCTTGTTCTGCGCGCACTCCGCGCCAACAGGCGCACCCCAGCGCAGCGCGGCACTGCAGGTCGGCGTCAGTCGTTCTCTCCGTCGACGCCTTCTCCCCGTCCCGGAAGTGTGACTAATTGATAACTTTTAGGAATGCTCTCCAACAAACAGGAAAACTTGTCGACTTTATTTGTGTCTGGCTCCCGGAGAACACAACAGCAGAGAAGGACACACAGCCTGGGACAAATGTCAAACAGACCCCCCCCTCCCCCTCCATCTCTCTCTCTCTCTCTCCCTTTCTCTCTCGCTTTGGCGGTGTCTCCTGATCGATAGTCTGTTGCCCCGTTTCTTTGTGTAGGCACATCTCATGTGCGGAATGTGCAATATCAGCTGCGACGTTTTTACCCCCTCTCCCTCTCTCTCTTTCCTCTGATGAAAGAGCCAATGGTTTGCACCCCGCCGCGCCCTCTTTCTGTGGGGTCTAATCTGCCATGCTGAGTGCCTCTTTACAACCCTTCCCCCTGCAGGAGCAGCCGCGTGGAGTGCAGCGGTGGCAACACGCCAGCGGAGCCGAGCCGAGCCGAGCAGAGCCGAGCCGAGCCGAGCCGAGCCGAGCCGAGCCGAGCAGAGCCGAGCGGAGCGCGACCCCCTAGAAGCTGCCCTGAATCACCATGCGTGCCCCGCCGCCTCCACACTCCACCTCCAGCCGCGTCTCTAGGAATGATGTGCGAGGAGTTGGGGGGGGGGGGGGATGGTTTGCGAACACAAGGCCGAGATGATGGATTCGGGAGACGAGCTCGGCAAGGGCCGACGAGGCGGCCGGGCCGGGAGGGCAGGCCAACCCAGCCAGACCCGACTCTCACTGCCTCCTGGGGGGAGAGGAGAGGAGAGGAGAGGAGAGGAGAGGAGAGGAGAGGAGAGGAGAGGAGAGGAGAGGAGAGGAGAGGAGAGGAGGGGAGGGGAGGGGAGGAATCAAAATTGCCACCTGAGCTGGGCGTAATGCCGCAGTGCTTTATGGGAGAGCAGCTCGCCGTCAGAGGAGTGCCGTGCCATCCGTCTCCATTTCACGGCGGTACACGCAAATCGGCCCTGTGCGGAGGCCGAGCGGAGCCACGGCGGTGCCTCCCGCGATGCACACATGCGGCCATGAAAGCTAGCAACGTTGACTTTTTTGTGCGAAGATGTCAGCATTGTTTATTGGCAGGTGTGTGTGTGTGTGTGTGTGTGTGTGTGTGTGTGTGTGTTTGTGAGGCAACATGAGAGGGGGTGGTTGCGAGGGAGGAAGGGGAAGAATTGCCTCTGCTGGGGTGGACTGGACCATCCGAGAATGGGCCGTAAACTGGAGCAGTAAAGGCGCTGGCCGCTGGAGCCTGGCTGGAGCCCTGTGCTGGAGCGGCCCCGCGGCTGGAGTGTGTTGCGTGCGTGGGGTCGGTGTGCGCAGGGCGTGCAGCGCTGCAGCGTCCGGGGCGGACGCCCGCGCGGTCACTATGCCAAGGTGTCCTGTTTGTGTCTCCCCGGAGCCCGGCCCGGCCCGGCTCCGGGTGCTGTTGTGGGCCTGCGTGCCCGGGTCCGGGCCGGGCCTGTCGTCAGGACACTGGCCCTGCCGTGCCCTGCCGTGCCCGGCCCCGGCCGCGGTCGGAGCGCTGGAGCGCTGCCAGGCGGCCAACAGGGTTGGGGAGAATGTGCATGTCACTAACACACTCATAACAAAGCAGCAGCGTGTCGGTGGTGGCTGGGTCTGGGCTGAGCTGCTGCATGGCTGTGGCAGGGCGCGGTGGTGGTACTAACTCGCTAACACACTCACTAACATTTCCAGGACCAGGAGGACGACGAGGACGGCTTCAAGTCGTTCAACAAGGGCGGCGGCTACGGATCGCCGGCCCTGGGCCCTCCCGGCCCCGCGCAGCACCTGGTCGTCAACACGAGCTCGTCGGGGACCCCGCGCACGACCGTGTACCGCGGCAACCCCCCGGAGTACGAAGACCGCACCCGGGGGACGGCTCAGCGGGGCCCACAGCGCAACGGTGGGTACCGGTCCAGTCCCGGCCGGATGCACGGAGAAGAAGGATTCGTGGTCGGAACTAATTTCTATGCCGATTTCCAGACAAGCAGTAAATGTTGGTTCTGAAAACTAAAGCTTCAGTTGCTCCAAATAAAATGCTAGTTGCTTCAGCGAAGAGGTAAGTTGCTGGAGCGAAAATAAGAAGAAAATTAGTTTAGTCCCCAGAACAAAAAATAATTGCTAGTCTGGAAATTAACTAAAAGATTAGTTGTGACCACTGACATTTTTTCTCCGTGTTGAGACGGTTTCGAGTCCCGGAGACAGAGCGGACCTTCATTGTCCTCCGCTTGCAGGCCAGAGTGGGGCCAACGGCGTGGACCCGTCGTCAGGCTGCTACTTCTCGCCGACGCCGCTGGCCACCTCGACGCAGGACGGCGGCGTCGCGGACGGCTGCGGACCGGGCGGGAACGGCACCGGGCCGGGACCCGGGGCTGGCGGTGGGGGCGGGGGCGGCGGGGGCGGCGGGGGCAGCACCCGCGGACGGTCGCCCTCGCTGTCCATAGCCCCCGCCTGCGGCCCCAAGTGGTGCCGGTCCAAGCTGTTCGGCATCCTCGGTGTCCTGCTCATGGTCGGCCTGGCCGTGGTCGCCGCCCTCATCCTGCACGCCGAATGTAAGTAGAGCACGTAAATATTTCATCATTCCGAGCTTAACGCCCGCTGCATGTCTGGCGCACGGCGTAAAACCCGCTGCAGCTCGTTCCGCCTCGGGGGTGCACGGCTGTACCCCGCACTGCATGAATGTGCCGGGGGGGGGGGGGAATTACCATGGCACCAGGAATTAACCCAGTTGCTAGTTGGTGCGGAGGCTGGTAGGCGCATACGTTTCTCTGGCGCCATAGATACGCATACTACCTGGCGTATCTAACGTAACACAACAAACGTGTGGTCCCGCAGGCACTGGAGTTCACATTAACGCTTTACTGTTACACGATAATCTTTCCATTAATCTCGGACCTCCAGGAAATATTGCGGAACATTTTCGGAAATATTTTTCAAGGCCCTCAGTGGCTATAGTTTCTGCGGATAGACGCCTCCCGCCATACTGACCTGCCCTGCCGCCCTGGGCCACGCCTGCGTCACGCCTGGGTCACGGCTGCGTCACGGCTGCGTCACGCCTGCGTCACGGCTGCGTCACGCCTGGGTCGCGTCTAGGTCACGCCTGAGCTACGGCTGCCGCTCTCTCCGCTTCCAAGCCGACACGCCCCGCGGAGCCAACAGACGAGTCTGTGCGCCACTCCACTTCATAAGACAAGCTCAGAGCGGGCGGTAAGCTTCGGCATTATCATCTGCTCGGGCCCTGCCTCCGCAGCCCCCGCAGCCGCCGAACCCCCGCAGCCCCCGCAGCCCCCGCGGCCCCCACAGCCCCTGCGGCCCCCGCAGCCGCTACAACCCCGCGACGCCCCCTCCGCGGCGCAAAACCTGTCGACTCATCAATGATTAAGCCCCTGAGAGCTCGTCGCTGTGCCCCCAGACCTCCCCGACCTGCGGCCGCGCCTGCCATGATGTCGGTGACGGTTTGATTGCAATGTGGTGCCACCCCCGTGCCGCCCCCGTGCCACCCCGTGCAGCCGCCGTGCCGCCTCCGGGCCGCCCCCGGGGCTTCTAGACCCGTGGCACCTGGTGCACTGTGCTGCTCTGCTGCAGGGCTGGGGGCGGCGCGCGGTGCACCGCCGGACAGACCGAGCGGCCAGCCAGGGCGTCGGAAACGAACGGCATGGCCCGCCCAATAACGCCGATAGTTTATGGTAATAAAATCAATTCTACGCAAATACACTGCCCCTCGGGTGATGGGCCGAGCAGCCCCGGGCTGTACCCGACCCCCCCCCCCCCTAACGGAATCTTCTCCGCCGTGCCCTCCGCCGCGATCCGCATCAGTCTGCAGCCCCGCCGGCATCTCTCTCTCTATCTCCCCACCGCCGCCTGAGGGACGGCTCGCAATTTCTCGTAATTAGCCTTATTTACAAGTTTGGCTCCACGATGACCGGGCTGTGGAGTCTCTGACTTAGCCGTGATGATGGTGCTCCGAGCTAGGCACCCCGGGCACCCCGGGCACCCCGGGCACCCCGGGCACCCCTCACCGGCACTGGCGGCACCAGAAGGGCCGCAGCCCGCAGCGCAGCCAAACTCGGAAATATTTTTTTTCACCTACGAGGACCGCGGAAACGAGGCCAGCGGCCAGGCCAAGGCAAACTGTCGTGCGAGCGGGCAAGGAAGGCAGAAGGCAGGGCCAGGCGGGCACGGGTCTGCGAGGGAGTCCGGCAGCCGCCGGCAGCCCTGCCCAGGGCCACATGCTGCACCGTCAACCCGTCTATTACCCCCCCCCCCCCCTCCCCATCCCCATCCCAGTCACCGGGCGACGGACGACGGCCAGCTCAGCTGGGCTCGGCTCGGGGCGATCCCGCCTGTTTTTGCGGCTGACCCGGGCGTGCTACTAAAAGACGTCCGCCGGGGGCCGAGGGAGTGGGGGGCGAGGAAAAGGGGGAAAGGGGGGAAAGGGGGAATGGGGGAAAAGGAAGGGGGCGCAAGAGTTTTTCGGGAGTCCGTTTTGTTCATTTAGGCCGGAACCATCTGGCACCTGTTCTGGTCATTGGCGTTAGGCGTGGCTGCGGCGGTCGGGGGGCATTCCGCACAAGTGCGCGCGTCGGGGCCGCATGGACCGGAGAAAGAGGCGGAGAGAGAGAGAGAGAGAGAGAGAGAGAGAGAGAGAGAGAGAGAGAGAGAGAGAGAGAGAGAGGGAAGGGATAGAAGAGAAAGAGAGAAAGTGCGAGGGAGAAAAAGTGGAACAGGGGAAAGTCGACGAGGTTGAGCCAGGCGGTGGTCTGAAGCCGCTGCGACGCAAGAAAAACAGTCAAACCATGCTGCAGGGCCGCGACCAGCAAGAAGCGGGGTGGGGAGCGAGCGGGGGCGGGGATGTAGGAGTGGTGAGAGGGGTGCAGGGACCGGAGTCTGCAGAAAACGGGAAGAGGAAATGAAGAAAAAAAGGGGAAGAAGAAGGGGGCACGATGGAACTAAATTAACATAATATTAATTAAAATCCTTACATCTTCCAGAAGGAGACTCTACGTAAGGGGGGGGGGGTGAGAGGGGGGCGGAGGAGGGTCTTCGCGGACGCTTACGAGAAATATACGATCCAGTGGTTGCAGGAAGGCGAGGGGAAGGAAGGCTGTGTTGCGATAGTTCTTACTAGGGTTCTTGGTGGCGGGGCTGCGCGTCGTTCTTGGCGTCACTAACGGCCCGCGTGCCAGCAGCACCGGCCCTGCCCGCCTGCCTGCCTGCCTGCACGCCTGCCTGCCTGCCTGCCTGCCTGCCTGCCTGCCTGCACGCCTGTGCCCGCCTGCACGCGCACACTGCCAAAACCAGCTCTAGTTTCGTCTATCCCCCAAACGGGGATTCAACAACGCCGAAACGGTGTTGGCAGTGCTCTCTCAATTCTGAAGTCTTGGATCAAGCAGACTCGGTGTTTCTTGGCAGTTCTACTTGTTACAAGTATCGCGCGAATTACCCACTTTCTTACGATGCTTGAGCCAAGTATTGTCTAAAAGGCAATACTTGTAACAAGCATCTTCGATTTGCTTGGTAAAAATTCTGGAGTCAAGTATCCAGAATTGAGGGTGTGCACGCACGCCCGGCGCCCGGCCACGCCCGGCCACACCCCTCCCAAAAGGGTTGCAGGCACGACGTCGCCCTTTGTTAACCTGACGCGTGCGATTATACAGAGATACGGCACGCCCGCTCTTTATTTTTGAGCGCACTCCGAGTATGAAAAATTTCGGGAAACGAGAGTGGTAATACGGCCCGCTGGCAGCGGACGGCGTTCAGAAAATGACAGCCAAGGACACACAGCAGCAGAACCCTCCAGGAGCCGCTGCACGCAGAGTGCATTCCAGCAGCTCTCCCCGCGGCCTCCAGCAAACATCGTCCTGGAGTGGGGGGGGGGGGGCGCCAGGGTAGCCGTGGGGTCCAAGGGCCATTCGATGGCCCAGGTCAGTCCGAATGCACTGCCCAGCGTCCGCCCGAGGCCAACCTTTCTCATGACGATGCCATACGCACCCATGCGCACACACACACACACACACACACACCACCCATGTACACACACACACACACACACATGTGCGCGCGCGCGCTTTGTATGTGTCGTACAACAAGCAGCCGGGGCATGCAGCTCACGGGAACGTACGTGCCGTTTGATTTCGTGTCAAACTTTACTCGGCCGCACCATGTGTGCCGGTAGTTTGGGTTTGATGGTTATGACTGCTTCTCCCCGCACCAGGCCCGCGCCCGGATCCGGCCCTGATCGACGTCGATATTCCTGGCCGGGCAGATCACGGCTCTCTCTACGCGGTTTCACCGTATTTGTGCCGCAAACGCCGAAATAAAGCTCCAAAACTGTGACGGCGAGGTGGCTGGATGACAGCGTTCTGCACGGCGCGCAGGGCGTGCTGATTAGAGCGGATGGCTGGTCAGGCGGTCAGAGCGCGGCGCCGAGCCGAGCCGAGCCGAGCGGCAAAGTGCCGCAAAGGACACGAGATTTATGGCTCCGGCTGCAGATAAACGGCACTCCGGCACTGTATGGCTCCTGCAGCCGCGCGCGGAGGGCCGAGACGTCGCCGTGGAGGAGGAGGAGGAGGAGGAGGAGGAGGAGGAGGAGGAGGAGAGCATAGGAGAGGGTGCCCGGTGCACCGCAGCACTCGGTAGCACGCACGGGGAGACGTGTTCTGGGGACGCTCCCTTCCCAGCCCTGAGGGAGGAGGGGCACGTAGAAAAATGATGACGTTGTCACAAAAAAAAATCGTCGATTTTGGGGCAAGCAATACATTTAGCTGTGAGAACTAAGATTTCGTTAGGGCAACTCAGAGACAGTTTGCGTCATCAAAAATCTTATTTCCCACAGCTGTGTTGCTTGTCCTAAAATCAACGAAATAATTCGTTGTGACAACTAAATAATCTCTTCTTTGGTGCGACGAGTGGTGCGGGGTCAGCAGGGCGGCTTAAAGTGCGGGTTCGCAGCGATAAGAGGTGGTGTGCTGCGGTCCCCTGCGGTCCCCTGCGGTCCCCTGCGGTCCCCTGCGGTCCCCTGCGGTCCCCTGCGGTCCCCCAGGACACAGCACCGGTGCCAGGGTGCTGTGCTAGGCCTCCACAACAGCGCACGGCAGCAGCCGGCACACTTGCCTTACAGAAAACCGCCGACGCAGGCCTGGGGCTTCCTGTCCGTGCGCCGGGGGCTGGCGGGGGGCGGCGGGGGGCGGCGGGGGCTGTACCGGCCGGGGCTCCAGGTGACGTGCAGTCGGCGTCGTTATTGACAGCTCCAGGCGGCCAGTATAAACAGGTGGGACCATGTTGATGTGGGGCCCAGCCATCCCGTCGTGCCCGGGAGGCGCCCCCTCCCCCCCTCCTCCTCCTCCATCCCCCGGAGGGAAGGGGGGAGGGGGGGCTCCACCACCTGGCCCGCCAACCGGCACAGCGGGCACAGCAATAGCGCCAGCGTCCTCTGGTTTATTTATCAAGCCTTCGATTGGCTGCGAGAGACAGCCGCGCTGTGCTCCGACCCGCCCCGGTCCCACCCCGCCCCGCCCCGCCCCATCCAGTCCCGTCCTCTTTCCGGCCGGGTAGTAAATTTCGTTTAGTTTGGGGGCGTCTCCTGCGAAGGAGAACACACTCGAGCCGCCGGCCAGCCCTGTAGCGGCTGCAGTGTGTGTCCGGCAGAGGCACCGGTCCACACACACACACACACACACACACACACACACACACACACACACACACGCCGCGAGCACAGTGCGCGCGGCGGGGCGGACGCAGCTGCCCACACCACATCTCCGGCGCGGTGCGTCTCGAGCAATTTGAACATGTGTGGTTGGCGGCCGAGCTTTGCTGACATGACACGGACTCGTGGCAAGCCAAGGGGCTACTGCTGCTGGCCGCTTAGTGGGAATGACGTCGGCCCCGCTGGCGGTACAAACGCGCCGACAACCCCTCCCCCCCCTCTCCTCCGAGCCCACCCCTTACGCCCACTCGCCCCGGGGCTCGGCAAATTATACCGGCCTTATACTTATTTATTGCTATACTGCAAGGTACAGCACGGCGACCCGAGCGGCCGGGGACCGAAATAGGGGGTGGTGTGGGGAGGGTTGGCCGCTGTGTGTGTGTGTGTGTGTGTGTGTGTGTGTCGTGGGCTGTCCGGCCATAAGGCAGCCCTCAGCCCTCACTGGCCGGCCGGGCCCGAGCGTCGGCTCTGCCCCCGGCTCTGCCCCCGGCTCTGCCCCCGGCTCTGCCCCCGGCTCTGCCCCCGGCGCTGCCCCCGGCTCTGCCCCCGGCTCTGCCCCCGTCTCTGCCCTAGGCCTCGGCCCCCGGCCCGGCCCGGTGCCCCTGGGAGAAGTATAACGCAGGGGGGGGGTGCCACAAATCACGGATCACGAACGTAACGCGCTGCCGGCGCTGCCCGGCCCGGATAGGATAGGATGCCGTTTGGAAACGTCTTCGCGGCTGCGGTGGCGGTGGTGGCTGCGGCGGTGGCTGCGGTGGTGGCTGCGGTGCCCGCGAGGCCACAGACAGCAACAGTCCGGGACACGCTGAGATGGCGGCGGCCGGCGGCGGCCCGACACAGCACCAGCGCGGCACCAGCCCTCTGATGTGTTGTTGTTGCTGCTGCTGCTGCTGCTGCTGCTGCTGCTGCTGCTGCTGCTGCTGCTGCTGCTGCTGCTGCCTCCACAAATACGAGACTCCATCTCCCAGCTGCCGGGGAAGACGCATCGCATCGAGCCCATCGCACCCCGCGCCTTCCCCGGGGAGCGCGGCGGCGGCGCCTGCCTTCGCAGTGTGCTTCGCGTCGTGCTGCCGTTCAAAAAGAATAAAAGGAGGAACAAGCTGCGTGCTACCATTTCCCCCCCCCCCACCCCCACCCCCACCCCCCTTTAGCCCCTTGAGGCCGCACGAACGGAAGACCCGCGCGGCGGTGGTGGTCTGGACCAAAGACAACTGACAGACTGCAGGGCATTAAAGCCTGCACAGTTGAGTCATGCGCACTTAGGTCAGACTTTCATGTTCCGCGGCTCTCTGACCCGGAGGATGCGGCGAGGCGCTCGTGTCGCCTCCTCCGACATTGTCGTTGACGTCGGCAGCTCGGCGGGCTCACGTCGCTCCGCGCAGCGATGTGGTTCCGTTTCGAGCCGTTAAGCACTGCGCTAGCACGGAAATGTCCCTCGAGGGCAGAGAGAGAGAGAGAGAGAGAGAGAGAGAGAGAGAGAGAGAGAGAGAGAGAGAGAGAGAGAGAGAGAGAGAGAGAGACGTGTCTCTCGCTCCTCGAAGTCTACCCACCCTTTCCTGAGTAAGCTGTGGGCTGTAGCTCTCTGTCCCTGCAGCAGACTTGATTTGTCGAAGGATCAGGGGAGAAAAAAAAACGAACAAACGTTCAATTTTAATCAGGGATTTAAAGGCCCGTAATATTACCGGTAAGATTCGCTAAGTTACCGTAACTTACGGTAATATTACCCGACCTTGAAAAATGTGATATTTTTCGGTAATATTCAGATTTTCAAACTCTGAAAATTAGCTGCATTTGGTGTAAAAAAAAACGGCAAAAATGGGTGGGTCCTACCTCGTCCCAGACTTCCGTCCGGAACCGTTCCTGCTTAACTTCGGTGTTCGGATGGGAACCGGTGTACCAGGAGGTTGACCGCCGCTAAGACACAGGCACGGCGCAGCCGCCTTGGTAGGCAGGCTTCCGCAACGGCCAACATCGCCCCTTCCGCTGACCAGATTTCAGGAGTCAGCCCCCTTCGACCAGCCAGTTGGTCTGTGGCCGTGAGGCCACTCCCTCGCGGATTGAGAGGGAGGTAGGATGCCCAGATCGTACACGGCCGAAGCCGATTGTACTCTACTCTTCTACGCCATGTATCCAAGTAGGTGTTGCCCGAATACTCCAGATTCCGAGGCCTTACGCTTGAAAAATGTAGAAGGCCGAACCCTAGGCCACTACATTTAACTTCTGCCGAGTCTTGGCAAGCACCATTCCCCTGCTCGGGCGTCGAACCACTGAGTCAACGAGTGTATTCAACCTCCGGGGAATGGCCGCGGTCCAACGTCCGCGGTCACTCAGACAACACACTTTGAACACGTTCCTTTGGTATATTTTACCCACCATCCTCGGTCGGCAGACTTCAGAAAAATTTTTACACCGGCAAAGAGTTGAACCCCGAACTTTGCGGTCGTCGACCGGTCCGCTAGCCCACTACGCTACGGAGTTATGGTGGAAGGGGATAGCGCGCTATTGATACTTTAGCCACTGTTGTCCCGCAGAGAGCAGCACCGTTCGCTCCGAGAGATGGCGCTAGTGGTCAACGGCGTTTTCTGGCTCGCGCTGCTGCTATACATACAGCAAGTTAGTCTAGTCTCCGGGCGAGTCCCCTCCGTACGTACCCAGTAGTATTGATCAGTCAGCACCAGTTGGGCATGTTTCTTAATGGTGCTACGATGGAGAGGAGCGCGCTCGTGGCGCTTACTGTGGTCCCGCAGAGAGCAGAACCAATGGGATGATTTGGCTACTGATATGTGGAAAAACATACTAAAGCGTACTATTTTTAACAAATACCCGCTGTAAATAAAACTTTCTCATTTTTACCAAAAATACCCGTAACTTACCTATCTTTCCGTAACTTACCGTAAAGTTGAATCTTACTGGTATTTTTAAATCCCTACTTTTAATCTTGCATGTGCTAAACGTTTTTTTTTTTTTTTTTGCTCGCCTGGCCTTAACGAATGTTGTTTTGCGGAGCGTCGGTCGTTACGTGCAGCCCGCCCCGCCCTGTCCCGCTCCGGTTGCGATGAGGCTTGAGGCGTCCGCACGCTAGCTCACCACACCACCAGCTACCAGCCACGCCAGTGTGGGCCGTGCCGTGCGCAGTTAGCCCTCCCCCCCCCCACCCCCGATATCACTGAATATGTAAGTAAATATCACGGCATCAGTATGCGTGACATGCCGGAGGCCCCGGCGACCAATGGTTATTGGGCCAACGTCGTCTGGCGGCAAAGGGGGGAGCAGGAACAAGGAAGGGGGGGAGGGGGGGGAAGGTGAACGAGGCCGCGCGGCGGGTGCGGCATGCTCTGTGCTGCTCTGCTTCGGAGTTAATTGAGAGGGACAGATAGACAGGCGCGTCGCATAGGAGCGGCGGACGTGGACCTGTTGAGGTCCTGGGGTCCCGGTGCCGCCCTGGCCTGCCGCCGCGCAGAGTTTGTGTTGGCGTTGGCTGCCGGTGGGGCTGCCGCTGGGGCTGGGTCCGGCGGCGTAAGCATCAGCAGGGCTCTGGGGCTGTCCCCGGCCCCACACCGTCCAAGTTTGTGGGCGGCCCGGCCTTGCCAAACACTTATGGCCCCGGAGGACGCGAGGGGACCGGGGCCGTACTGGCCTGGGCGCGCCGCTGACGACGTCCGCCACGCAGAACGAGACAGGCATGGAGAACGCATAAGCGGTCTAGGACGGACTTGTTCTTTGAGTATTCAGGGAAAATAAGTTTGTTGTGTGGGAATAAAGTGTGAAGTACAAGTAAAAATTTAAAGTTAATGTAGGTACGAACGTGGTACGTTGTAGAACTATACGTGCCGCATATTTAACTTCTTAACTTCTTTACTAAAGTATTTCGGTGATGCCTGTGGGGGTTGGGCCAAACTTCCAAGATTTACGAAAAAAGTCGCGCCTCCCGCCGGGTGGCGAGCCCCCACCTTGCAGTCTGGCGCAGTCGGTTACCGGGACGCAGCGCCCCAGACCACACGGCTACCTCAGCGGACAGCACCATTTGGCTCACGCGTGCGAGGAGCCGGCGCCAGCGCTAACCAGCGTGCAGAGCAGAGTGAATATGCAGCAAAGTTGTCGTCAGTAAGGAAGCGAAAGGACAACAATAGGCCATCGGCGCTTTTCCTGGTCTTGTGCTGCAAGGGAGAATGGGAACCTGCCCCTCACAGGCCGGGCCGGGCCCAGCTGTGCGCCGCTGCCAACGCCTGCCGACGCCCTCAGTGCCTGGAAAAGGGGCGGGGGGGGGGGGGCTGCCTTCCGACTGATTCATCTTCATCAGAACCCGGAGCGCGGCGTGGAGTGAGCAGGACTCGTGTCCCGGGGGGGGGGGGGGGCTATACTGCCTCCTACCCTCCGTCCGCGCCGCCGGCAGCCGCAACACCTCGCGCTGTGCTTTTAATTCGACGCCGTACGTGAAATCAATTTGGAGCGGAGGGAGCGGTAAGGGGGAGGGGGGGTGGGGGGGGGGGGGTCCCCCGACCCTCAATAACGGGGGATATATCGGCCGACCGGCCAGCGGCGGCCAGCGGGCCGAAATGTTTTGCAGACGTCGTAATAAAAGACGTTTGTTGGAGGAATGATGGCCGAGACTTTTGTGAATTATGGCCGTGGGAGTCGCAGCTCGGCGGCGGGGTATCAGTTTAGCGAGTTGGCTGGCCGCGCTGCCGGTGCCGGCCCCGCCTGCGCCCCGCCTGCGCCCCGCCGAGTTAAACTTGTTGTTGTTGTTGTTGTTGTCGGCTGCCTTCCACGTTCCGGGCTGAGGGCGTCGCGCGGCCATAAAACGGACTTAGCGCCGTGCCGTGCTCCGTGCCGTGCTCCCGCCGTGAGCGGCCAGGCCAGGCAGCACCGGCCCGGCCCGGCAGAGGCGGGCTGCGGGCTGCGCTCAGGGCCGACGCCGGCGCCACGTGAGAACAATGCAAAGCGGTACCGGAACCGGCAATGCGCGGCCGGACCGGCTGAGACAGAGGGCGGAGGCACCCCGGGCAGGGCAGGGCAGGGCAGGGCAGGGCAGGGCAGGGCAGGGCAGGGCAGGGCAGGGCAGGGCAGGGCAGGGCAGGGCAGGGCAGGGCAGGGCAGGGCAGGGCAGGGCGGGGCAGGGCAGGGCGGGGCAGGGCAGGGCAGGGCAGGGCAGGGCAGGGCAGGGCAGGGCAGGGCAGGGCAGGGCAGGGCAGGGCAGGGCAGGGCAGGGCAGGGCAGGGCAGGGCAGGGCAGGGCAGGGCAGGGCGAACCCGCGGCCAAAGAAACAGCCGCGACCGACACTTTTGTCTTCTCTCTGCGCCCTCGCCGCACTCGCCGCCCTCGTGGAGCGAACACCCTCGTACCCTCTTTGCGGCGCGGTCCTCAAACTTTTTCTTTCTCTGCCGTGGTCGGACAGGGGGTATACAGGCATGTCTGGTATCGCAGCGCCACTTGTGGTGAGTTTGAAGCACCCACAAGAGGTGAGGCTACGAGGCCGGCCTTTTCAACGAGCAAGACCCGCATCTTTAAATATCTGAGGACTGAGTGTACTCGTAGAGCCGGGACGACGACGACGTTGATCGTGGCTTCGGCGCAGTGAACACCCCACTGAACATCCCCTTTATAATACTCTCGTTGGGAACGGAACAGAGAGCCCTGTCAGAGCAAGAGAGAACGGGCGGCGAGGTGGAGGCGCTGTTGTGAAAAATAGGAAGATCATCAAAAGTATTCAATAAATTGCGAGCACCAAATAAAGAGCCCTTCTTACTCCCTTCCTCCCCCACTCGCTTCCTCCATCCCGCCGTCCTTTATGAAAGGGGCGCGCGAGCGGTGTGTTTAAGAAGACCGCAGGGAATTCATCTCGTATCTCTCTTTCTCTCTCTCTCTCTCTCTCTCTCTCTCTCTCTCTCTCTCTCTCTCTCTCTCTCTCTCTTTCTCTCTCTCTCTCTGCCGGAGGGTTCCACCTGCTGCTGCTGCTGCTGCTGCTGCTGCTGCTGCTGCTGCTGCTGCTGCTGCTGCTGCTGCTGCTGCTGCTGCTGGTGCTGCTGCTGCTGCTGCTGCTGCTGCTGCTCCAGGGCACGGGAAACGCTCCACTTTCAGGACGAGGATATGCAAGAGAGAGGAGGACGAGGAGAAAATCATTGCGAATGTATGGTGTTTGTACAAGGCCGCGAGCGGTAAACGAAGGTGGTGTTGGTGGTCTGAGAGGAGTCGTCACGTTGCTGCTTTTGCTGTGAACCCCGCGCCGCCCCCGCACCACCCCCGAGACGGATACTCCTGGTCGGGGGAAGAGAGAGGCCGGCCCCCGGCCCGCACCGAATGTTCAGATATCAGGTTCTCCCCCTATCCGGAACGGAAAGTATAGGACGCACTGAAGCGTGGCGAGGAGCGGAGCGCCGTGCGGGTAGGCAGCCCGGCCACTCGCCTGCACCGCGGGCTGCCAGCCCTCCGGGCTCCTCCGGGCTCCTCCGGGCTCCTCCGGGCCGAGCGCCCACCGCAGACGGATGGGAATGGCCACCCTCCTCCACCCCGGCGGCGCGCATTAAGGAGTCGATTCGCTCCGCACCGTGGCCGCCCCGCCCCGCCCCTCCGTGGCCACCGAGCCGAGGCCCGAGGCCGGGGAACTAATTTTGCTGCCGCCATTAGAGATCATTTTCTGTAGCTCCGCTCCCCCTGCAGACGGCGGCGGGAGATGCAAATGCTTTGTGGTCGCCGAGGTATGACGGGTCGCCCCCGGCCGCCCCCCGGCCGCCCCCCCCCCCCCCCCCCCCGGCCGCCCCCCGTCCTCTCACCCCCGTGTCTCCTGTCTCATCGGCGCCCACCCATCCCTGTCAGACCTACTTTGGGTCCCTGCTGCCCTGGCTGTCCCCAGCGGTCGGCCGGCTCAGCGCCCAGAGCCCAGGCTAGACCGGCTCACATTGAGGCGGGTGCGGTGGCCTCCCTCCATGTGGGACGGAGAGGTAGCGGTGGGAGCCGGCCGGCCCAGCCGAACCGGACTCCTCACGTTGTTCTAGGGGGTCGGCCCCATCGAGCGGCCCCCGCCGTGCGCAACCCCTGCGACCCCCGAAAGCGGCATTACCGGGGGCCGGGCCGGGCCCGGCCGGGGGCGCTATCGGCTTCCACATTAAGGATATCGAACGTGTCAGGCAGCGCGGCGACCGGCAGCGGCAGCGGCAGCGCAGCGCAGCGCAGCGCACACGGCACGAGGCACAAGTTATGCCCCGGCGGGCTTTCGCACCTGGACGCCGTATTTCTTGCTGGTGCCCGCGCCGCCGCCGCCACTGCAACGCTCGGCGCATGATCGCACTCCGGCGTGTGTTTCGGATATTGGATGGCAGCCCTATCACTTTCTTCCCATGGTGCGCTGCCGCCGCTGCCGCCCGCTGCGCCCGCTGCCGCCGCTGCCGCCGCTGCCGCCGCTGCGCCCGCTGCACCGAGCCGCGCCCCCATTTCCGCGCGTTTTACTTTGACGGCGTCCTGCCGCCCCGCCGCGCAGTTCCGGCCTGACAGGCAGGTGGATGCGGACCCCCTCCAATGGGGTGGACACGCTGCCGCTGCTGCCGCTGCTGCCGCTGCTGCCGCTCGGGAATGCCAATGACTCTGGTCGATCGCTGTCTGCGAATGTGTGCATTCCGCTCCGCCGCTCGGGCCGGACACGACGGGACCGGACCGGACCGGACCGGACCGGACCTTCTGGGCTGCGGACATCATGACCGTACTCTTACATTGCTGAACCGGCAGAGAAACCTGCACAAACAGCGGCCAGTGTTAACACTCGAACCCGCAACTGTCACGCGTCGAGAAACATTTTTATCGAACCAAACACCACCCTGATCGCAACGTTTGCGGGTTCGATTACCAGCGTCGCACGTTCGAAGGCTGTGTTACTTCTGCCTCTATCATCTCGTTTATTGAGAAATCTGTCAACGGGTCGTGACGTCGGTTCTAACCTTTGTTTTTTTTTCTTTTTGTTTTCTCCTAGTTCTTGGTTCCTTCAGTGCCCTATCCACTTTCGTTTCCCAATCACGCCCCCCCCCCCCTCTATCCCCCTCTCCGTACTGGAGGTCGCCGCGCTGCCCCGCCCCGCCCCCAGTATGGCTACAGCATGTAGAGCTACGCACGGACTGCTCCGAGGGGCTGAGGGAGGGCCTCCGCTGTGTGTCGTTGGCAAACTGCATTTCTTCTCGTCCTGTGTTGACGCTCCACGACGACATAACGCCCCCTCCAGCCCTGGCCGCGCTGGCCGCCCTGGCCAACGGCTTGGTATTGACAGCCGCTTTACCGCCGGCGCCGTCGGGCCGGGCCCAGCACAGCACCAGCGCGGACACCACATTCTAGCGACCCCCCCCCCCCCCCCCCCCCTCTCACTCACCGCCCATCACTCTTCCCTTCACTGTGTTTGGAGTCCCTGCATGCGCCCGGCATCTGAACGGGGAAATGGCGGGGGAGTGGGGTGGGGGTGCGTCGTGCGGGTACGCGGAGAAGGGGAAACGGGGGGGGGGGGCGATTTGCATTTTACTGACAGTGAAATACTGGCATCCACGCGGCCGGTTCACACGAAACACCCCCAGCCCCCCGCCACCCACCCCCGCTAGGTGTTCATCGCAAATGGGCTCGTTTGCAAGCATTTGGACACCATGCTGCGGGCGTGTAGCAGTGAATGGACGCGGACCGGGCAGCGACCCTCCCGGCGCCAGCGGCGGCAGCAGCAGCAGCGGCAGCAGCAGCGGCAGCAGCAGCGGCAGCAGCAGCGGCAGCAGCAGCGGCAGCAGCAGCAGCAGCAGCAGCGGCAGCAGCAGAGGCAGCGCCGCACATGTAGAAGGCGTATTGCAGTTTCGGTGGCTCGCCGCCATTGCCGCCTCGTTTGCGTTCCCCGTTCCAGCGAAGCGCACCCATTCACCCGGCCGACCCCGAGCCGAGCCTGATTGTGTCAGTCCGCGGGGTCCTGCGGGTCCTGCAGGTCCTGCGGGTCCTGCGGGTCCTGCTCTGCTACGAGCTCCATTACGCCGGCTTCCACGGTTCGAGTCCATCGGCGGGGTCCATCGATGGGGTCCACGGTTCGAGTCCATCGGCGGGACACATCGGCGGGGTCACTCGGCGGGGTTTATTACCGCCATGCTGTCTCCTGGCCGTACAGTACTAGGCTGCCCAAAGGCCAATCGCGGGCGAATTTGTGTCACGTGTTTCGAAGTTGTACTTTGAGTCCTTTAGGGGGTTCAAAATTCGCGTCGCTCGCTCGCTTACTTGATTGTAATTAATCAATAAATATTCAAGAAATTATTATGCTACAATAGCAATATTTCAGTTATTAGTTTCAGTCATCGCGTATAAGGAACGTCACAGCTGATATGCACCCATAAGGCGGTGAGCAGCGGGCACGCAGTCCCTAGGGCTGGTGTGCCCCCAATGAGGCGGTCGGCAGGGGGCACACGGTTCCTGGGGCTGGTGTGCCCCTAGTGAGGCGGTCAGCCAGGCGCGGATCCAGGGGGGGGGGGGGCACGGGGAAAGTGCCCCCCCCTTCGGGCCTATCGGCGCCCGAAGGGCGCCTGAAAGGTGGGCAACCTGCGAAACCTCTCAGCCTGTAAATAGGCAAAAAGTGGTACTTTGCCCCTCCCTTGGGCCGCTCCTGGATCCGCGCCTGCGGTCAGCAGGGGGGCACACGGTCCCAGGGCGAGGGGTACATCACATGACAAAGTCACTGTACACCCAACGGAATTGTGTCATGTGCAATCACGTCCAGTCCCTTCCCAACCATTCCAATCATCAGACACCGAAATGATTCCGAAAAAAATTCAGAGCGAGAAAAAAAAGCCTCATGGCATGTTTGACCGCTGTTGACAAAACCTATGTCGTCCCGGCTTCCGCCAGGACCCCTGCCTTCAACTTCGGTGATCTTACGGGAACCGGTGCTTTACGGCTGCTAGTTGGCCCCGGGACACAGCACTAGAACCCGCTACCCGGCTTGCGCCGGACGGATCTCCCGGCAACCCCTAGCCCGCGCCTATGCGCGAGGCCCCCTCCGCTAACCACGGCCTCCGGGACTCCATCATACTGTAGTGCCCTTCAACCGCAGTCTGGTTTGGCCCCACTCATCGTGGGAGTCCGCCCCTGCGAAGATTTGGAGGACATAGGTTCCCTTCGTACACGGCCGAAGCCGCTGTACTCTACTCGCTACGTACCGAGTAGCGGCATGTCCGCACCTGCCAGATTCAGAGAGAGGAAAACAGAAGCTTCGAACCCTAGAAGCTCTGTACATCCCCCGAGTCTCCCCCTGGATTTCTCCAGAGGCACAGAACGCCCCCCCGGGCGGGACCCTCGAATCTAGGGAATTGAACCCTAGACCCTCGGGACCGGGGGTTTGTGCCGGCGGCGCCTTAGCCCGCACGGTCGCTTGGACAGCCATACCTGTGCCGCGTTCGGAAGTATTCTCTAGCCACTGTCCTCTGAGCTGTGTCACAAGAAAAAGTTGAGCGACCGGCAAGATTTGAACCCCGGACCTGCCGATCGCCGGCCGGTCCGCCTACCCATCCGGCTACCGAGCCACGATGATGCGCGCAGCGCGCTCCCGCCACTCTAGCTCCGCAGAGCAGAGCGGAACATCGAGGAAAAAAATTGGAGGCCGGGGCCGCATTCGAACCTGGGGTAAAAGGGACCACTTACCCCCCCCCTGAAACTGTACCCCCCGGTACACCATCCCCAGGGGGGTACATGGCCCCTAGGGATAGTGTACCCCCGAGTCGGTTGCTGGCGGGGGGGGGGGGGGGGTACACGGCCCCTGGGGATGGTGTACCGGGGGGTACAGTTTCAGGGGGGTAAGTGGTCCCTTTTACCCCAGGTTCGAATGCGGCCCCGGCCTCCAATTTTTTTCCTCGATGTTCCGCTCTGCTCTGCGGAGCTAGAGTGGCGGGAGCGCGCTGCGCGCATCATCGTGGCTCGGTAGCCGGGTGGGTAGGCGGACCGGCCGGCGATCGGCAGGTCCGGGGTTCAAATCTTGCCGGTCGCTCAACTTTTTCTTGTGACACAGCTCAGAGGACAGTGGCTAGAGAATACTTCCGAACGCGGCACAGGTATGGCTGTCCAAGCGACCGTGCGGGCTAAGGCGCCGCCGGCACAAACCCCCGGTCCCGAGGGTCTAGGGTTCAATTCCCTAGGTTCGAGGGTCCCGCCCGGGGGGGCGTTCTGTGCCTCTGGAGAAATCCAGGGGGGAGACTCGGGGGATGTACAGAGCTTCTAGGGTTCGAAGCTTCTGTTTTCCTCTCTCTGAATCTGGCAGGTGCGGACATGCCGCTACTCGGTACGTAGCGAGTAGAGTACAGCGGCTTCGGCCGTGTACGAAGGGAACCTATGTCCTCCAAATCTTCGCAGGGGCGGACTCCCACGATGAGTGGGGCCAAACCAGACTGCGGTTGAAGGGCACTACAGTATGATGGAGTCCCGGAGGCCGTGGTTAGCGGAGGGGGCCTCGCGCATAGGCGCGGGCTAGGGGTTGCCGGGAGATCCGTCCGGCGCAAGCCGGGTAGCGGGTTCTAGTGCTGTGTCCCGGGGCCAACTAGCAGCCGTAAAGCACCGGTTCCCGTAAGATCACCGAAGTTGAAGGCAGGGGTCCTGGCGGAAGCCGGGACGACATAGGTTTTGTCAACAGCGGTCAAACATGCCATGAGGCTTTTTTTTCTCACTCATGAAAGACTGACCATCCAGTCTGATCCTACTGCTGACCACGCTGGCTGACCGCTGGCTGGGCGTCAGCCGGTGACGAACGGACAAAAAAAATTTCGGTCGCTGATAGCGCTTCGCCTCGCGGTTCGCTAATGCCCGCCCGCTCGCTCCGCGAATTACTGCGGTGCCCAGCGGGGGGGCTGGTGGACGCGGACGCTTCGGGACACAAGCGGCAGGGCGCCGCGCCGCCGAGACGCCGGTGGCTGCCGGGAGCGGTGCTGGCGTCGGCGGGGCGGGGCGGGGCGGGGCGGGGCGGGGCGGGCGGACGGCTCAGGTGCCGAGCCGGCGACTGTTTGTGCGCCACGCGGCGCCACGCGGCTCCACGCGGCTCCACGCGGCTCCACGCGGCGCCGCACCCTCCCCACGTTATTACACTCCGCGCTGTGTTTCCCTCCGGCAGCTGTCTCCGGTCGGAATGATAGGTTTTATTGCGTCTTATATTACATCAAGCCTTACGAGATGACAGCGGGGAGGGACGGGGCTCAGGCCGGGCTCAGCAGGCCGGGCAGGGCCGGGCAGGGCAGGGCAGGGCAGGGCAGGGCAGGGCAGGGCAGGGCAGGGCCGGGCAGGGCAGGGCAGGGCAGGGCAGGGCAGGGCAGGGCAGGGCACCGGTGATTACCCAGCGCCCCCCGCCGTCTGCGATCAGGATCGAGTGGGAGATGAGGGTTTGAGTGTGCGGGGGGAGGGGATGGCTATGGAGCAGGCGCGAGCATGGCGCGAGCCGCGGTGCGAACAAGGACAAGTGAAGTGAGTTCCCTGCAGCGATGGCAGCGATTTCTCCCGTGATCCGCTACTCCTGAGGAAGAACATTATGCGACGAAGATGTCACGTCGTGTGTCCAAGTCACCCGTAGGGCAGGAGCTGAAGGGCGGGGGCGGAAGGGCAGGAGCCGAAGAGCGAGGGCTGAAGGGCGGGGGCCGAAGGGCGGGAGCCGAAGGGCGGGAGCCGAAGGGCGGGAGCCGAAGGGCGGGAGCCGAAGTGCGAGGGTCGAAGGGAGGGAGCCGAAGGGCGGGGGTCGAAGGGCGGGAGCCGAAGGGCGGGAGCCGAAGGGCGGGGGCGGCCCTGAGGAGGTGAAGGGCCCTGGCGTGCTTATCGAGTTTTGTTTCCCCCGACGTGACGCGGGCCGAACTCAATAATAAGGCGTAAAGTCTTTTCTGCTCTTCATTTGCGACAGCGCAGCGCTCCCCGGGCCCCCGGCGGCGCCTTCATCGGGGTCCATATTCGAAATCAGTGCAGCAGGGATGGGGCCCATTTTCTCCCACGAGGAAAACGTTTTTGTCTTTTCTCTGTGTGTCCCCCCCCCCCTCCTCCTTCCCCCCTCCTGGATCTGCAGTGTGCGCATGTCTGGCGCGTTGGCGATATGGGAGAGAGAGGTGGGGGCCGGGCCAAACAACGGCCCCGGTCCCCGTGCCGTGCCGCTCTGCTTCCTCAGCAGCGCGGAGCGCGGGCAGCGAAACGAAAACGAAATAACGAAACCGTACCCCGCACCGTCATATCGCCCTGATTAGCCCTCGGAGGAGAAACAGTATTGACACGGCAGGAGACAAGGGAGCAAAAAAACAACAAAAAACCCAAGGGCCGTCTCCGGTTTGTTGTCGTAAACTTTAGTTGCGCGGGGGCCTCCTATCACTCCCTGATGCTGGTATGCGGGGCCCCGCCGGCCCCAGAGGCCCCCAGGCGCTGCCGACGCGGTGTCGATTTGTTTCCACAGGCGATCCGGCGCACAAGTGGAAGGAATTGGAATTGGTTGGGGGGGAGGGGGCAAGCATGGGGTGCGAGAGACACAAAGAGAGAGAGAGAGAGAAAGAGAGAGAGAGAGAGAGAGAGAGAGAGAGAGAGAGAGAGAGAAAGAAAGAGAGAAAGGGGGAGAGGTCACAACATTTCGGTCAGAGCGCCAGGCAAATTAGACCGGTGTCGCGCTGAGCAGATGGGGGAGTGGATGAGGGAGGGGAGCCGCACGCCTCCCCACCGGAGTGGCAGTTGTGTGTGTGTGTGGGGGGGGGGGGGGGGGAGGAGGTCAAGTACACGCGAACTCCACTCGCCAAGCCGCCGCCGCACCTGCCGGGGTCAAGTGGACCGCGGGGACAGATTTGTCCACAACGACATCACGCTCCGCTGATCTGCGCTGCAGAAATAACGCCCGCGCAGCAGGGAGGGGGGTTTGATTGTCAGGCGAAGCAGAACGGGGGGTTGACCCCCCCCCCGCCCCCTCCGTCTCCTCGCAGAAGATAGAGTGAAACGCGATGAGCGGCTGCGGGCCCTGCGGGGGGTCTGCGGGGGGGCGCGCGGTCCGGCCCGAGCCGAGCCCGTGTATATAAGGTGTGGGGGAAGTGCGGTGTATCAGATTCCGGGCCGGCAGCGAGTGG